>CAKKXW010000001.1:121528718-122037220 GCA_920937365.1 Sphaerophoria rueppellii
TCATCTTAGATGCGGCGGCCATGAGCAGTGCCTTTTCGTCCCATCCGTAGATATTCTTAAGTGCCTCGACACGATTAAGCCAGCCATCTGCGGTGACCGAAGTAATGTCACCTGGTGAAAATGTTGGCAATACGTCGGCTATCTCCCTTATAGTACAGTTCATCATCCTGGGTTGAGGCATACTATTTCCAGATGCTTGTCTGTTTTCAAGACGCCTTATCTTCTCCTCCAACTCATGCTCTTTTCGCATCATATTGCGCTCTAATTCGATTAGTCGTTTTTCTCGTTGGATGATATCCCATTCCCGGTCTCGAAGCCTTTCATCATCCAAATTGGTCGTGGCTGGTGTCATTGGCGATTCCGCACGCAGATTCACTTCTCGCACTTGATGCGAGTTCGTCTCAGGATCTGACCGTGATGAAGGTGGCGTAGTGTCCGCTGGTTCCTTATCGAATGCAGCGAGTCGCTCAAAAAGCGTCTTCTTGTTTCCCTGACTGGAAAGATTCCTGCTTCTCAACTCATTCTTGAGCTGCTTCACTGTCATGTGTTCCATATCTGTACCTGAAATCAGTTTGATGTATTGTTAAACATATGACTATTCACGCATATAAGAGGGTAGTAAGATTGTACTGAACGTACAAATCAAACAAATTAAATTCTTCATTAGTTCACTAGAACCAAATACACAATTTTCATTGCGCCTTGAGAGAAGCAGACAGAGCAAAAGAACATGGGTACCCCTTCGAATACCGAGAATGCATGTTCCTTTAGTTGTTACTTTCATCTTCTCACTTATATACCAATATAAAGCAACAAATAAAATATAGGCATTTTTCGTGGACCGAAAGTGCCCAAACATTATTCTCCACTTTAGTAGCGCAACTGTATTTTCTACTCTCTTCTGTTCATTTCATTCTCCTATTTGCATACAAATGTAAAGCAACAATATATATGTATACATATATATAGGCATTTTTCGTGGACCGAAAGTGCCCAAGCTTTATTCTCTACTTTTGTAGCGCAAAATGTATTTTCTACTCTCTTCTGTTCATTTCATTCTCCCACTTGCATACAAATGTAAAACAACAGCCGAAAATATAAAATGTATGTTCTTCTTTCTTCTTTTCCTGTGTTCATTTCACTTTGTCACTTGCATACAAATGTAAAGCAACAATATATATATATATACATATATATAGGCATTTTTCGTGAACCGAAAGTGCCCAATTCTATTTGCCTTTCATATTAACTGCGCACGATGCTTGTGACAATAATGAACAAAGTACGCAAGGCATTCTTTCGTATACCGAAAGTGCCCAACCGTTAACTTCATTATATATATTTTCTTCACGAAATATTATTGCTAGAAAGAAGATATTTCTTAATACTCTTTTTAGATTTTATTTACTTTCCTTTTTTGTTGTTCGAATCCCGCTTCTGAATCTAAAGAACAATTTTAATTGAAACACCACTGTTCAAACTCAAAAGTATTTTATTTAAAGAAATTCAATATTATAATTCACTTTCTAGTAATCACGTCTATTCTCTACAAGGTTCGGTTAACGAGTGTCCTTTTCTTCGTTTGCAACTGAGCTGGTGGTGGTTGCCCTCTCTCTCATTCTTTCATTCGCTTTCGTTCTTGCTCTTACAGTATGTATAATTTTCCCCGTTTTAGCAACACTTTTCACTGATCCTTTGCTCTTATTGTTAGTAGATTATTCGCGTAACGTATTGTATAGCTAAAACCCTTCCTCGATTAATGGACTATCCAACACAAAAAGAATTATACCGTTGGAACCAGTAGTTCTAGAGATTACCGCGTTCAAGCTTACAATCCCTTTAGCTTTATATATATTAGTATTAGTATAGATTAGTACAGAATTAGATAGGTGTCGCAAGTAAAGCGCAAAACTTACTTGAATTAAAGACAACTTGATAGGATTCTTTTTACAAATTTTACAAATATTTAACATAACCTGACAATGGAATTTTGTGTTATTCGAAGAAAAACGAACCAACGTCGTTGGAAGTGACTATTGCTAAACAACCTTTTTCCGACATTTTCTGTCAATTTAATTTGAATTACGAATTCTATAAGACATTCAAAGACAAACAAAAGAAGCACTCCAAAAGGATCTTATGTCAAGTCGATGATTTCTGATTTGCGTAGCGAAAGAAAACACTTCTCAATACTTTTAATCAATAAACAGAGCTTGATGTATAGGCCCTTCGTCTTCGTTTCGTATTCAAAACCTATTCGATGACAAAAGAATACCAAACATACCACAGTCGAAGTCACAGTATCGGTAGCAGATAGCGTTAACAATCAGAAGACAAGTTGGTTCAGTTTAGTATTTTAAGAAAACCTATATCCACCCTCTCTCGAACCTCATGTGACAAAAAAAGAAAAGCTCATCTATCAACTTCTCCAAAGCAACGGTAACGACGCCAAGCAAAGACAGACAGACAGGAAGAAGCAATAAAGAACATAAAAAAGGAAACAAGAGTGTTTCCATATTGTTTTTCTATTCCTCTCGAAAGAATGAAGGCAATTTTTCTTCGTCCTTTTGATGAGAAGACAATGATTAATGCTGGTTTTGTACAAAAAATGTTTGGTTCCTTAAAACAAGAAAATCGCATATAACTACACTCGAATTCCTTATCGCCCTAATTGCCCATATTAGTCACACACTCATTTGCAAAGACCTTTATTTGCATGTACGTGGCTCTGAGGAACATTTAATTATTGGACCTCAAAGAATTAACTCAGCTTAGGTGTGGATAAGTCCATTTGTAAACAATTTAAACAATTTATACTGAACACACACTCGTTTCCGTATCGGCGATAAAATTGCTATTATCCAGGTTTTGGGGGTTGTATTGTTTTGTTATTCCTGCCACAGCAAGGGAGACGGTCACATTTTTCGATAAAATGAATTAAAAAATTAAACAAAAACCATCCCTTCGCAATGGAAGTCACGAGGACGATATGGAGGAAATATAGAATAAATGTTCAAAAGGAAGGGAGAGAAATTTAAATAAATAAAATATTTCAGTTCTCATTGTTCGAATTGTTTTATATTACACAAAGGTTTCGAAAAGGTTGGAAGTTGGTTCGCTACTTAGAAGAGAGTTGATAGACACGCTCTCACAAACTGGCAAAAAATCGCAAATAAGATATCATACCCTATAGATCTTTCGTAAGGGGAAAAAATTCTGTACCGAAAACAAGAAGACTTCTGCACCTGTTTTAGTTCTCAGGTTTTATGCAAACAAGCCAAAATTCATGTCAAAATTATGACTTTTGAAATGTGTATGTAAATACATAGTCAGTTTTCTAGATTGGGCTGCGAAAATCTGTAAATTTTAGAACAAAAGAGAAAAATAAATTGCCGATGTACTTTTAATGCCTTGGGCAGATGATAACACGGTAACTGTCTTCTTTCAATCCCTCAAAATCACACCACAACGACCTTAATAGTGTCTTAAATGCTTTTCTATTTTCACGGCAACCCACCGCCCGCTGGCAAACAACCTTTATTTTTATTGAACAGACCACATGCAATCAAGCGGCAGTCAAAAATCCATTCTGACAAAGAATAATAATACTGGCAAAGCCCTGTAAACTACAGTCACGTGGCATGAAACTGTCAACCAACAATTGAGTTATTTATAAACGAGCTAAAAGTAAATATCAGCAATATGCCCCAAGGGCACACATCACATCGTACGAGCTATAGCAATAAAACAAAACTATTCAACCGTCCAGTGTTTCAGTTCCAGTCTACCCTTGACTTCTTCTTCTTTTGTCAATTTTCACACACTGATCAATAATACCTCTGGAGTCAGACAATACCTCCATAGTGCGAGAGAGTGTATGAATTGTCCTTATGAAATGAAAATGTGTCATTCGTCACGAGTTCACGTACATTGACGCAGACCACTGACAGTACTCGGCTCTAGGAACAAATAAACGGAAACAGGAGATAACCCATGCCAACCTGCTGCTCCTAGCTGCTGCACGAACAAAAAGGAAACTTCCTTTGAAGATTTCACTAGTATGTAATTTTTCAAACACTTCCACAGTATAAGGACTTTAGGCAGTGCGTTGTCGCACACAATAGCATGCATGTGTACCCGACCAATGGTTATTTGTTTTTCAGGGCTATCATCGTCATCATCAACGACGACGTACGGTGGAATTTTAATACCCAGGTTGCCCTCAGGGGCACCCAGGCCGAAC
Source organism: Sphaerophoria rueppellii (assembly GCA_920937365.1). Taxonomy (NCBI): domain Eukaryota; kingdom Metazoa; phylum Arthropoda; class Insecta; order Diptera; family Syrphidae; genus Sphaerophoria; species Sphaerophoria rueppellii. The sequence goes on from CAKKXW010000001.1 coordinate 121,532,962, forward strand.
TTCTAGCCAATGACACTCTATAAAAGTCTATTCTCTCCCGAAAACAATGTTGAAGAAGCAAAATATAGGTATGTTTTTATTTTATATGCGTGAATCGTACAATTGCCGACACGTGCTGGTGGGATACGCTAGGATTACCCATTCCAGCCCAGTGTGGATGGTTGCTTTGGAAATCATTGAATATGATATTAAATCGAGGTCCTTTTTTAAATTATTATTCATTGCTCCGAGGCAGGGTTGAAGATTTTATTTTATTAGATTTATTCTTCTATGGGTAATATATTCAGTTTTTCGGAGTAGGATGGCACGAGGCGTGAGAAAATCATATATAGTTGTCAAAAAATATCCCAGGATATCCCTTTGACAATTTCATATTGGCTTGAATTCGGTTCAGAGAGGTCGTCCAATAATATGAATTGTTGGAATTCATGAATATATTTGGGCACCGAAAAGTTCCGATCTAATACGGTAGTCATGAATTTAAATTGATATCGAATGATTTGCAGAAATTTTCAATTTTCAATCAATTTCTTGGAAAAACATTAGGGCGTAGTGTCTGTAGCGTAGAAGCGTTGGCTGCTAAGCAGAACGTCGTGGGTTCGAGTCCTACTCGTGCCCATAGTTTTTATTTCATCTTTCACGGGCACTGCCTCTTGCGAAGAACTGACAAAACTTCCAAGAGCATTATCTGTCATGAAAAAGTGCTTCTCAACTTTGCCGTTCGGAATCGGCGTTAAACTGTAGGTCCCCTCAATTCTTCACACGCACCCCAGAGAATTGTTGATGAGAGTAAGCCTCTATTTTAAACATAACGGCTCGTTTTAAGTGAAAGTCGACCTGGAGTTTTATTCCCGTCTTCAGTGTACTGCCGTCCTGGTCAGCACCATCCTTCGACCTAAAATTTGGCCTGACGCAAACTTGATTTGAAATATTGGCCAAAGGCTTGTCGATCTTGAATTCTAAGTAATCATAAAAATCCTTAAGACAAACAATATTGTGGGTTTCCAACTCTTACCTACATACATAACATATACATATACCTACATGAAATTGAAAAGTAAACCCGCGAAAGCCCGAGCATTTGTATACAAAATGAAAAGATGTTATCTACTTCAAACCAAAAAAGCAACAAAACTCAAACCCATTCCTGTGGAAAATAAAATTCAGCGGTGTACTTGTAAGAGACTAAAGATTTTCCATTTCCATTTACATACTCGTATATCCTTTAATCTGTATCTACTACCTACTTCTTGTTCTTTTGTTTGTATTGTCTTGTGGTTTGAAAACTTTTCCCAACTTTACATATCCTTTTTCAGTCTTGGCTTCTTGTTGATGTTTAAGTTGTTCTTGTTTCAAGCAAACACATGTACCGTATGAACACGGAATAGCGAAAGTTCAAAAAGAAAGGATATCCTTATCCTTGAGTACCTTTGCAAAGCAGAGGAAGTATAACTTTTGCAGACGTACACATAAGTAAAAGGAAATCTCCACTTTTTTCTTACAAGTTTCGGTTTGTTGAAAATCTCCAAAAATATTCAAATGTTTGAAGTTCACTTGAATTTTTTGGGGTGAGTTCAAGAACTTTCTTTTAAGAGCGGTATGAGGAGGGACACTTTTCATACTTTTTTTTCAGAGAAAAATTGCCTAGTTCATAATCGATCTTCTTAAGGCTCTAGGGAACCCTCTCTTTTCCAAGATTAAAATTGTTTCTATACTTCATATTTACTGTTGACACTCTCGCGGCTATTTTCTGGTAAATTAAACATAAAAAAGGTTGCAGAGGCGTGTGCTGGTGCAAGTCAAACAAACGGTCACGTGACTGTCGTACAAGCAAAAAGTGTGAGATGAGCTCACTGCACTATCAAACAAGACAGCGCGCATATCGCCCAACAATTCATTGACGTTTGAGTAAATATTTACGCCACGCGGCGAAAAGATTAACAAATTGCCAAGTTTTCAATAGTTATAGTTTCATTGACATTTTGAACAAAAAATTGAACTTTGTCAGATTTCAGGATGACAACCTTCAACTTGCAACGATTAATTGTTGAAATCTTAATGCGCACATTATTATATCAAAGCCCATTTATTTGTATTCGCCTGGTCCAGTTAAACACAAAACCCGCTCACTACCACTGAAGGATTAGCCCCCCAAAAACCAAACTTCCAGACATCCCATTTCAGCTTCTGAGTGTTGAATAAGTAGAAGAGCTTTGAAGGAACGACTTTGTATCAGAAAAGAATTTAACAAAACCGAATACTAAGTTCCATGAGCTGTTAGGCAGTGGTTTTTCTCACTCTCGATTGGTTAAGGCTATTGTCAAGTATGCATGGGGCTTGAAAAAGTCGAGGCATAGGTACCTTTCTCACTGGTGACACTCTGTGCGGATACTAAGCGGAAAGAGGCAAGTTCCAACTTCCAACAAACATTCATTGTTAACCACACAAAGGATACAGAAAACATTTTATTTGAGTGTTTAATTTAGCACTAGCTTTTGTTGGAAAACAAAACAGGATGTTGTTTTTTCAGGGCGTCATTTTTTGTGGTCATCCATTGGACCTCTGCTATATGCGGTGACAGTTTGTGTTTGCTTCATTTGGTCTTTGATGATGCGGGTGCTGTGGCAGTGAGGTCCCTGACAAATACCGCAGACACAAAATTTTTGTTAAATAATCTCGAAAAAGCTTGGAGTCTGGAATTTCAGAAATTGTCGTGTTGTTTTGTGAGTAATTGAGGGTGTTGTGTATCGCTCTTTTTTTATTGCAGGATTTTCATTAAATTAAGTTATAATGAAGGCAGGGAATTTGTTTCACGAATTTAAAGAAAACAAAAAAAATAAAACATTTCTGTGTTATTGGTTACTTCTGAAATGCCTAGAAAAGTCTCATCACAAAAATTCGAGTTATAATGGCGTTTTTCTTTAACGGTACGGTATTGTTGTCCTTTTTTGAATTTCCAATCAAAACCTTCTTCTTCTACTGTTGTTGCTTCTGATTTCAAATTCAGAATCATTTCTGTGAAATTGAATGCTTTCAGAAGTGACATTCACATTGACAATCCCAATGACCCTTTAGCTCATTTCAAAGATCTTAGCTGATGTCACTCCTTCTTATATTTATTTCCAACCAACATATCAACCCAATCTGAATCGCTACTCATTGATCGCCTGTCTGATTGTGGCCTTTTTCAACTAAATGGAGTTGCAAACTTTATGGGGAGACACCTTGATCTCATCTTCTCTTCTGATTGTGACAATTGTGTTGTCTCTGCGAGCCCTCACCTTCTCTCAACCCTGGATCGTTATCATCCTCCCCTTGCTCTCTCTTTCCCCATCGAATTTGGTGACAAATTTGTTGAGACTGAGAATTACTGTTACAATTTTCGTAGGGCTGATTTCTCTTGTCTCAACAACCTACTTAGCTCAGCCGATTTCGAATTAAACTCGCTCCACTCTACAGTTGAATCACTAGCTAATTGGTTTTATTTGATTCTCTCATACTGTATTGATGTATCAGTACCATTCTCACGCAAAAAAGACTTCACCTTTTCACCGCCCTGGTATAACAGAGAGCTCCGTAGTTTAAGGAATAAACGTAATAAGCTTTGGAAGATGTTCCTTCATTCTAAATCTGACACCGACTACTATAACTATCTTCTGGCTTATAATGCTTTCTCCGAATTGAATGAATATCTTTATAAGCTATACCTTAACCAAATGGAAAACAACCTTCTCTCTGACGCGAGGAGTTTTTTCAAATTCATAAATTTTAAACGGAAATCTGATGGTTTTCCACCATCTATGAGTCTCCGCAATATAACTTCCTCAGATCCTCTGACATTAACTAATCTTTTTGCAGAATACTTTAGCCAATCTTATACCGAACACCATCATGACCCCGATCCTAACTTCTTTCGTTATTTAGAAGGTTGCACTACGACTTCTCTTTCATCTATTACAATAACTGAGGAAATGGTTATTGCTAAAATTGAAAGCCTCAAAGAAAACTACAGCCCTGGTCCTGATGGCATCCCATCTGTTGTCCTAAAAAAATGTACACATGCTTTGTCAAAGCCCCTTGCAGCTCTGTTTAGACTTTCTCTTTCCAGAGGTGTGTTTCCCCATATATGGAAGGATTCTTATATCTTTCCAATCCATAAACAAGGCAATAAAACTGAAGTTAATAATTATAGACCAATCGCTAAACTTTCTTGTATCCCCAAACTTTTTGAAAGTTTAGTTTATGATTCGGTTTATTTTCATTGCAAGCCCATATTCTCTCCCGCTCAACATGGTTTTCTTAAAGGAAGATCCACCACGACCAACTTAATTGAATTTGTATCCAGTGTTCTATCAGCCCTCGAAAATGGAAGTGAAGTGGATGTTATATATACTGATTACAGCAAAGCCTTTGATAAAATTTCCTTCAAGATAATCTATCTAAAACTAAAAGCTCTTGGTTTTCCACCAATTTTTATAAACTGGATAAGCTCCTACCTTGAGAATAGAACTTATAGAGTTGTCTTCCGTAATTCAATCTCCAGTCCAATTCATGCTACTTCCGGGGTTCCACAAGGTAGTCACCTCGGTCCCCTACTCTTTGTCTTATCTGTTAACGATGTTTGTCTTATATTAAAACATTCAAATATTCTTATGTTTGCAGATGACAAGAAAATTTTTAAAATTATCTCAAGTCCAACGGATTCCTCGCTGTTACAAAACGACCTGAATATCTTTTTTGATTGGTGCTCTCATAACTTCCTTGAGTTAAATATAAATAAATGTCAGCAAATTACCTTCTCGCGTAAGCAAAACCCATCTCATAGAACATACTTTTTGGTTAATAACGCCATTAACAAAGTCGATTCTGTAAGAGATCTCGGTTTAATGTTTGATAAAGACTTGAATTTCCATTCCCACTTCGAGCAAATTATTAATAAAGCTAATAGGTCTCTCGGTTTTATTAAGCGATGGTCTAAAGAATTTTCCAATCCCTACGTAACAAAATCCCTTTATGTTTCCTTAGTCCGACCTCATCTTGAGTATGCATGCCAAGTTTGGTCCCCTTATTATGAACTCCATTCACTAAGAATTGAAAATGTTCAAAAACGTTTCATTCGATTTGCCCTGCGAGGTCTCCATTGGGAAGATTCTTCCAACTTACCTCCTTACACCGACCGACTAAAGTTGATAGGCTTGCAACCCTTAACTACTAGACGAAAAATCGCCGACTTATCGTTTGCTCACCAATTGTTATTGGGCAATATAGATTCCCCGACACTCCTGAGTAAAATCCAACTCAACACTAACCCTCGGAACGTGCGATCTGTCTCTCTTTTTTATATTCCTCATCACCGCACAAACTATGGATTCTTCGAACCAATGTCCAGAATTCTTCGTCACTGTAATGCTGCAAATTCAGTGTTCGATTTTAACATCTCTAAATCCACTCTAAAAAATACCCTTTACTTCTACCCGCTTCCTTGAGACCCTTCTAAAACGAAATGTTTGGGTTCTTGTTCAATAAAGAACTTCTATGTGGGCCTCAGGGCCCACACGAATCAAGGTTCAAAATCGATAACAAGAACCCAAAAAAAAAAAAAAAACTAGTTCTAAGTTAGTGATAAGCTTCACTTGTAACCATCGCATTTTCCCACCCTTAAAAAGATGGTATCAATATCGATTTTCACATGACCAGCTTGTTACAATTCTAATCACCTACTTACAAAACAAAAAACGATATCATTTTTAAGTCAACCAGTTCTCTTTAACTTCTTTCCAATAATTCCCTAGTCGCGTGTTTGTACTTAATTGTTTCGAATGTTATGCAACATTCGTTTGCAGATTTAAATCAGAAGCTCAAATTCACACTTCAGAGATTAGAATCGAAAAAAGGTAAGGAACCCTCTTTAAAATCATTCTCTTTGATTGACACGTGACCATTTTGTTTGTTAAGAATGAGAACGCTTAGTTTTGTGTCTTTTTCGTACAAAGGATCGAAGGATGCTAGAGTTTTCGTTTTGATATCAGTCTGGGAAATCATCATGAACTAACTCAACATCCGGGAATTACACCGTTCCTTTTTTATTAGCAAGGAGAAAATAGCGACGGGGTAGAAAATTTAATACAATTTCGTTTTTTAATATTCAAAGTTAGCTCCTGCAGTGCAGACAGAATCCACAGGTGGCATATGATACGTTTACTGTAGGTCCAGTACGGCCACTTTCTCTACGTCTACAGTGCTATTTCAAGCTTTAAAAAATGTTTGTTTGTAAAAATAAAAATATGTATGCACGACATAAATACGTCCAGTGTGGACGAAGATAGCATGGTTTGTTTTCCGTTCGATGCCCACTCTTAGATATACTATGACTCAACAATTTTTTATTAAAAAAAAAATATTTTCTTGTGTCGGTCTTGGAATTGGAATGTTGAATTCGAAATATGCATTGTTTTTCTTTTTTTTTCAAAGCGATAAGATGCATGCAAATATTTGCACCAAACGTTGCCGACTTGTGGCGGCATTGAAAATGAAATGGATGAATAAAAGAATGAAGTGCGGGGCTTAGGAGAGAATAGGGTGAAGCGGTCAATAAAGACTTCCTTTATATAAAAAACAAATTCATAAAAACAGACAAAAGTTTAATTTAATAATTTAGACGACCAATTTTAATGAAGTTAAAAAAATATGTGATTTAAAAAAATTTCAACGTGTTTGATGGTATTGAGGAATATTCTCATTTACGGGCTTTAACAAATTACTATACTAGCTCAAGGCTCTTCGAAACCGCCAGCTTCGGAGAGTCGCATTATACATATGTGATGAAGCGTTCAGTTTTGCTTTATTGGGAGTGTCGTTTGATAGATGATTGTGTATGAGGATCAATGATGATTTAAACAACATATTATATAGAACAATCAACAACCTGATAGGTCCTTATCAGTGTGGCTTCAGACCCGGAGAGGCCACCATCGATCAAATATTCACCCTACGATAGATCTTGGAGAAGACTCAGGAACTTCAAAGCGATACCTACCACCTTTTCATCGATTTCAAGGCCCCGTATGACAGCGTCTATAGAGACCAATTATATAGAGCAATTTCTAGTTTTGGCATCCCATGTATGGTGCAGACACATGAACTATGACAACAACAGATGAAAACGCTTTGGGCTGCTTTGAGAGAAAAATTCTTCGAGTGATTTTTGTCCTGTCTGCATTAATGGAGAAAGGAGACAAGATTCAACCAAGAACTGTAAGAGCTGTACAGCGACACTGACTTAGCCACAAAAGTTAAGGTCCAACGACTTAGATGGTTGGTTCATGTTGAGCGAATGGAAAATAATGCTCCGGCTCGTAGTCTTCGAATCCAACCCGGAAGAACGTCGCAGAAGAGGAAGACCGCGACTCAGGTGGAGCACACAGGTGGTAGTGGACCTGAACCAACTTGGCGTGCGAAACTGGAGACTTATTATGATTTCTATTCAAACATGAAGTTAAATTTTTTTTAAATCAATTTTAAACTTTCCTATTTTATCCCATCTCCCTTTAGACATCTCATCCCAATTGCAATAACATCGAATAACCCAAAGTTGTATTGAGTGTAAAAGGATTAATTATATAGGTTGTGAACCTTGAATTTCCTTCATTTTGTAACTAAACTATTACTTAAAATTAAGTTTTCCTTCAAAAAACTCTCCCAAAATCTATATAATTTTTTGTTGATGTTGATACTCAACAATCCTTTTTGACTGAATAATGATTTTCTTCTGAGCTGTCATAATCCTGTTTTATCAAACATCATATTACTTCCTTCAAACAAATGAGTTCCCATTTCAATTTTCAAAAGAACTGCTTAATGTCCGGGGATGAATCAAACACCCTGCCCATACGAAAAATTTGTATTTGTTTTGTAATCTATGATCTAATCGCGAAAACACTTTGTAAAGTTGTAAGGGGTGCTATACCCGATAGTTCGTTCAACTCACTAAGAACTCACTTGCGAGTATGATATTATGGTGTTTGCCTTTTTGTATTAAAATAAATAGATTCCCTCTGGCTCTTGGAGAAATAAACAATTGAGCATTTCGGACAAGCTATAATATATTGGACTGGACTAAATAAACCTGCAAGTCAAATAATTGAACTTTAAGCAAATATCTGGCATGAGAATCTTACAAACAAAGGATAACAATCAATGGACTTGAAGAGAGGTGAGATTTTATGCGATTGTCGACAATATTCCCGTGGGATGAGAACAATTTGCTCGGTGGGATGTTTAAAGTTCATGATATTGATCGATTTATCTTCGGTCGAACATTCTCATGGGAGTCAATATTTGAGTATAATGAAACAGGGTGAGCATAATGGCAAAATCTGATAAGCAATTCTCAAAACACTGATTGTATTTCAAGGTAGTAACTTATTGGACTAATTTTCTAATCAGAAACCGAAATTGTGTCAGTCTTATCTGAGTGTAGAGTTAATTCGAAGTGGATTTTGACAAATGTGTAGATAGCACAGTGTGCCTCAAATAAAACTTGTAAAATATGAATACGATTTTAGCATTAGGTACCTACTTAAAGGATACAAGAAGGAACATTGGTTTTAAATTATCAGTAATTAATGGCAAAACGACAAAACTTTACTCTCAAGTTATTTCTTAATAATTGACAGTCTACAATGTTTTAAAAGAATCTAAACAAAATTATGAGACTCTCGAAATTCGTAACCCATTCCCACAAACATTCCTACTGACCCTTTTTCAGATAGCCCTTGGCGTGGTATTAAACTTGATTAATCCCCTCAACACAACTTTATTCGACCTTAAACTTCCAAGGATACCCATTCACATTCATCTTTTCTTCTTCTTCAAATAACTAGACTCAATATAAAATATATACCCACGAAATGACAGAGCCTCCTCGGCACCAATTAAGGAGTAAGGACCCAATTTATGTGCCAAAAAATGGAAGAAATATTCTCAAGCGTTTTTCATTAATATCCTTCGGCATGTTTGATGAAGATGGGTGGCCTGCCTAAATGATCGACAAATACATATACATACCTTCAGACTTTTGGCTTAAGCTATTCCGTTTATACATCCAATGTCCACATTACACCAAACCAATTTGTTTGTCCTTCGGCAAAGTTTGGTTAATAAAATACAAAATACCATCACCCTAGGTCCTTGTCTCTGTATTCTGGTACTTCATTAAACAAATGAGTGAGAGAAGGACGGAAAAAGAGTGAGTACTTTATTTCTTCTTGAAAATAAGGCGATTTCCCTACCAATTTGGTCAGAGTTCGAAGCGTTATCCAACAAGATGTCCTTCTTGACACTTATCAACACTCGCATAAATTTACTTACTCATGACAGCAAAGTTGTATTGAAAGAAGGCCCAAAATTATTAAGAGGGCGGAATGTATTTGGCATGGGAATGACATCTAACCCAAGATGTCCAACCTATCCGTGCCAGTGTTGGAATTATTTTTTTCTTTCGCTTTAATTAAATCCTGCCAATTCAAGAAAAACAAAAAAAAAACACCACTCATTCCAAACCAAAAATAAAACAGAAAAAGTTTAGAGCTTATTTTTTGTGTCTTATCCCGAGATATAACAATCGGGTTCAATGCGAGGGCGAATTAAATAAAATCCAGAACCAGCGATCCCTGAATCGTTTTTGTGCTGGGTTTTATGGTTTCTTGTTTTGTCCCTGATTCATTTATTCGTATTCGCGATGAATTCAATTAAACAAAATAAGAGAAAGCCATTTTGTTTTCGACTCTGCTGAAGCATTTTTTCACGGACACAACAACAAAAAAAAACAGACCATCAAAATGGGAACACATTTGTCCAGAGGATATTTTTTCAAAAGGCATTTGGTTTCAGTTAAAAATGCGATGGCGATGGCGATGGGTGGATTTGATGCTGGAAATAAATAAAGAAAAATGTTAGATTTAATTTTAAGTCGTGTTCTTTGTGTTGACTTTGTTTTATTTTATTTCACTTTTCTTATTGTTTAAGCTTTTCGCGAAAAAACATCCCTTAGGTTCTTAATAAAAATCACTCCCTAAATTATTTCCATTTATCTTTTGTTTTATCGCTGCAGCAGTGGCTCCGAAAATCGTTTTGGTATTTTTGTTTTTGGCTGGTGTTTGGGGATCATCAAAATTCCTTCCCTTCTCCTCAAAAAGAAAGAAAACAGGATACAATCCGCGTACAAACAAAACGCTGCTGAAAAAAGAAGACAAAGTATAGAACAAATAACAAACCCGCTAATATCCTTTTGACTTATGTGCCTCCCCGACTCCTAACTTCTAACTCAGGAGCAGAATTCAAAAACACAAAAAAACAAAACAGGATTGATGCAAAAGAAGAAAAATAAACAAAAACTGAGACAAAATAAAATCCGCATCCGAAACAAATCCCTTTTGATGAATCCCTAATATTGGTGGATTTTGCCTGTTGACTGAGTTGGAAAAATCGCGAATCCTTTGAATCCGTCATTCGTGAGCTCTGTAGGACTGCTCTTTTGACGGAGAAGTTGGAAGCTAATATAATGTTTCCATATACACAAGGACACACACATATATCTATGGAATGAGTTTTGGCACAAGGACGATGTTTTGCAAATTTAAATTATAAATCTAAAGAGGAGTTCTTCGATTCTGAGAAATTTAACATTGCCAAAAGGAAATTGCATAGTATGTAGTTTAATATATTTATGACTTATGAGTTTTTGACAGTGACAGAGAATCATTTTTCATACTGACAAAAGTTTACTTGTCAAAATTATCTCTGTAAAAGCTTAAGTTGGACCTAACTAAATATAATGGGTAAATGTTGCTAGTAGTGGGGAACCTAAAAATGTTGCGAAATCAATAGCAACTTTTTAGAATCACCAAAAATGAGGTCTTTTCAAGCCTATGTGTGGTCCTCAATCTTAGGGATAAAAAGAAAACATAACTACAGACGGATCTGTTCGTTTCTGAATTGAGACCACAGAAAAAAAAACTCTGAGGTCATGAACGATTAATATACACTTTTTTAAGTTCCCAAAAGCATCATTCATCCAAAAAAATCTTTTGTAAACATTGCAACGAAATTCTTTCTGTCCAGATGCATTTTCAAATTGTTTATATTTATCCAAGCCGTTTATGGGCTATTTGCAGCGTCTCAATCGCACCGTTGTTGTCCGGCACAAACTATATAAACACTGCATTCGAACTTCGTCATCTATCAACCAACGTCGATGTGTCACAAAATGTTTACACCAAGAAGACATAAAAATTCCAATACATTCTGAAATAATAATTGTATTCATCCCTTTTCGACGAAGGATGCGACGATCATTTAATGATCTCGATGCGAGATATCCCAAAATAAACACTATCCGTTGGACTCTGCCGAGCCAGACACTGAGGCAACAGGCAACCCTTTTTTATTTTGGATGCTCAAAACAATAATAATTAGTTCTGTGACGATGCTTGAGTGTGATGTGACTTGTGAGAAGCGGCCCGAGCTCAAGTAGACTAATTTGTGGCTCTTATTGGAAGCAGAAGTTATCAAACATCTGCGAAATTGGTTAGGGATCGAAGTAAATCCCTCATCGCATTGCCGAAGCTAACCACCATCCTAAGACCAGGATAAAATTAGCTCTTTTGACATACTCCGGGCTCTCTTCTCGCCATATTTACCCACTTAAGAGTCAATAGAGTTGAGAATACCTACAACAAATCAAAACAGATAAAAGGTAATGCATCTTGGACTACAGCGCAGATGTGAAAGGCTTCCTTGAAAGTAGACGAAACCTTTGAACGAGCCACACTTGAGCGCGGGTGCATCTTCTCCGATTGCAAAGAGATACCAACAGCAACACCTTTGATAGAAAGAAAGATACTTTCACTGTATTCAATCACCATTCAAAAGCAGGTATAAAAACAAAAGGACTTGAAGAGTCCATCAAGGACCTCTTTGAGTTAAGCCAGACTCGATGGAACCCGCTCTCCTGTTATGATTTCATTTTTATTAAAAAACAGAAACTAAGGGTTATCCCTTGAGGCAATCTATCACCATCACGAATCCGTGCGGTCTAAGGTCTGAACTATAGTTTTGTCATAAATATTCACGCATCACTTGCATTTGATAAAAGAGTTGCAGAGATTTTGGCTCGGCGGCTTTGTTAAATAGGCATCAAGGGATAAAGAGAGCGACATCGAAATGAAATCTAAAGTGGATATTTATTTGAATCACGCTTTAATGAAGACACAAGTGGAATGGATTTTCGAGTTCTCTTTTTTTTTTTTTTGAGTTTTTGTGGACTAGTAAAGAGGTCCTTTGGTGAATATGATATGTTTGGGTTGCGGATGAGTTGCGGTTTGTTGCGTTATTAAGATGTCATTAAAAAAAGAAAGCCAAACAGATGTAAGCAGATAAACACACACAAAACAAAGGTAGGCATATATTTCGGATAAGAGTTTGCTTCGTGGATTACGATTTTTGGTATCTGGAGTTAAAAGTTTGCAAGCAGGACGTTATTCAGAGAAAGTTCTTGTTTTGTGAATGTTTGCTTAATAGCAAGTAGGATTTGAGATTTGATTGGAAACTTCAAGTAGAATTCAAAACTGTAGATCTTTGTTTATCTTTCAACCATAAGCAAAGTAGTAAAGGATCTCAACATACATCCGCCGGTCCGGATGGTATCCCCGCTATTGTTCTGAAGAGGTGTTCTTCCACGCTGTCACAACCGTTGCGTAAGCTTTTCCGTCTATCCTATTCTTCTGGGCTCGTTCCGAGCAGTTGGAGAACAGCATTTGTCCAGCCTATTCCAAAAAAAGGCGAATCCTCCTCTCCCTCCAATTATTGTCCGATTGCACTTACGTCCCTTCTTTCTAAGGTCATGGAAGCGCTGATAAACTATTAGCTCAAGAAATATATCGAAGACCGAAAGCTTCTTCATAACCGCCAGTACGGATTTCGCAGCAACAGGTCCACTGTTGACAAATCTTTACATCATTGTAGAGAAATTAAGATTGTACTTGATATTTCAAAGGCATTTGATTAAGTCTGGCATCTTGCTCTTTTATCGAAAATGCGTGCCTTCGGTATCGATGAATCCTTTCTTCGTTGGACTAGAAACTTTCTTTCGAACCGTTCAATACAAGGTGTATTGGACGGTTTCAAGTCTGAAACAAACAATATAAATGCTGGTGTGCCCCAGGGCTCCGTTTTGTCTCCGATCCTCTTTCTCATTTTCATTAATGATCTCTTGTCTGCAACTTCTAATCCAATTCATTGTTTCGTTGACGATAGTATCCTTAGCTTCTCATATTCGATCCTAGACTCACATCCCTCCTCTTCGGATGTGGAATTGCAACGGCTAAATATGATAAGCTCATTAAACTCTGATTTAAACAGCATTGTACAATGCTTTTACTTACTTACTTACTTAAGGTGGCGCTACAGTCCGTTGTGGACTTTGGCCTCAATCAACAGTCTCCACCAGCCAGCTCGGTCCTTAGCTAGCTGTCTCCAGTTTTGCACTCCAAGTTGATTGAGGTTCTCTTCCACTTGAGTGCGCCACCTGAGTCACGGTCTTCCTCTCCTCCTACGTCCTTCGGGAATAGTGTCGAGGACTTTCAGGGCCGGATTGGTGTCCATCCGCTCTAAATGACCGAGCCATCTGAGTCTCTGGACCTTGACTCTTCTGGCTAGTTCCATGCACAACCCGTATAGTTCGCTGTTGTATCTTCTTCGCCATTCCCCTTCAATGCACACGTGGCCAAAGATGACCCCAAGAACTGTCCTCTCCTTCATCCGATCTTGTCAAGGTCCATGCTTCTGCACCATACAGCAGGACTGGGATGATGAGTGTTATTATTCCATTGTACAATGGGGAATACAAAATCGCGTAGAGTTTAATGCTTCGAAAACTCAATGCTGTATTGTATCGTTGAAGCGAGATATACTATTCTTGGGACTGTCCATGAGTGGCACTTGCATCCATGAGACCGACATTCTCGGTATGTGCATCACTGACCACCTCTTGTGGACCGAGCACATACGCGATGTCGCCAAAAATGCCGTAAGGTGTTTGGCTTGAGTACAACCTTTGGCCTGGGTCCTGGGTGCTCCAGTAACATACTTATGCCTCTTGGATGGTATATACAAAGAAGAGCCGTTAAAAAAAGGGTATAAACAAATCCTTTGAGTGGTTGCAAAATATAAAAAAAAGGAATGTCTGAAAGTCATTTTAACTTTTCATTCAGATTTTTGGTATGTATCTTTGATTGATAATTTAAGTAGTCAGGTAAATCAGTGCCTTTTTACCCAACATTTCTGGAACTGCATCAAGTGTAGCAAAGGCAAAATGGGATTCCTTGCAATATATGAATCAATGAGGACTCCATATGAAAGCTCTCTGCTGATTTCGAGAAATAAAACTCAATTCAGATTAAGAAGTACCTATTTAAACCACAAAAAAGGGGAGTCAGATCTTCGCCTGTAATACTGCTAACCTCTGGGTCCCCTAAAGTATGAAGGTTCAAGGTAAAAATTTAGAGTCTTTTCCTAGTTATAAATCTCCCCTAGCTAAAATCAAACAATATTTTCCAGTATTTTTCATAACGCATGACCCTCCATATCCTTCAAAATATAAGTATCTAGTTCGAATTTGATATAACCTATAAAACTATCTGAATATACATTCTTATACATCGTAGAAAAAAAGTAGAATTCCCTTGTAAACATGATATTGAAAACAAAGAGCAGAGCACCCTTATGCCAAAGAAACTTTCAAAAAGTTACATAAACACCAATAGAAACAAAAAACAGCAGATCAACACAACAAGAACAAAACATAACCTCTTTTGGCAGACTTCTTTGGAAAGTTTTAGTGGACAAAGAAAGTACCTTCCTTGCTCTTCCCGTTCTTCAAGTTTCTTCCGCCATTCTATATTCAGATAAACAAGGACACCATTTTTTTCTGCTTCCATTGCCTCTCAGTTCAAACTTCTAATTTCCTTTGCTTCAAAAATAATAAACAAGAAAAAAACAGCAATACTTTAAGACAAATCTATAAAGAGAAAACTAAGAAACGTATTTTTTTTTTTTTTTTTGTTGAAATATCCCCTTGGGAAATTTTTCCCTGGCAAAACCATGCGCTTCAAGCATTGTTACTCACACACATTTCACCTCAAAATGGAGTCATATATGTGCAGTTATTGAGGGGAAATACCAGCCAATGAGCAGGCATCAAAGGGAGTGGCTTGATGAATATCCATTTGTCTCGCTTCGTTGATTGTTTTGTGTGAACATCATCCGGAGGAGGATTATTTCCGCTGGACGATAATCACTCGGAACTTGCGCAATTCGGACAAGCTGAGAATTGTCAAAAATAGCCCATAGTCTGATTTAGAATTGTCAACCCTTGAGGGTTGATTGCGCTGGATTTCTACCACACAATAGACACTCTCTCTTTTCACCCTCCCTGCCAAGTGAACCACCGACCGGTCGTTTATAGCACGAGGGAATACAGTTGGAGTTTCGCATGCGATGCGCGGCATTTCGAGGGATAATAATTGAGAGCTCATGAAAATTGCCTTTGAGAAAAAAGGGGTGGACTGACTTTCGGTGGATTGATTGTGTTTATTTTTATCTCGCTGGGAATGATTCTCCTCGGAGTCGGTGGTGGTATCGCCAAATCTTGATCACATGCGATTTGACATTGACGGTTAGTGGACGTTGCTCGCACGCAAAACGGTATCGTCGGTGTTATGAAAATTCGCGTAGCAGTAAAAATAAACTAATCATTAAAAAAAGGGAAAAAATATTTTCGAAAATCGAAAGGTGTATTTGAATTGCAATAAATGTGCGCCTATTTGTGAAACAAAAGTTTAAATCCATTTTAAGGCAAACAAAAATCCTCATATTTGGCTGTGATTAAAAAAAGGAAAATAAGTGAGGTGTTTTCAGTGATTAGGTCTATTTTCTGTGTGTCAAATTAACAATTCAAAAAATACAAACAATTTCCGAAAATGTTACAATTTTACCCTATGCCCACAAATTTAAACTCCGGAATGGGTGGGGGTGGCAGTCTATCGGGCGGTGGAGGTGGAGGTTTAAGTATTGGTGGAAGCCTTATGATGCATCACCAACAACTCCATCATACGGGAAATCGTTTCTTGGACTCTAATAGCTCAACCAAAACATCGGACTGTAATGGACGAACAGGTAAACAATAAATGTTGATGAAATGAACGCTTATATGTAGTTAGGTTTATTGAAAAACGTGTATTTAAGTTTTGTATACCTTTCGAGTTTTGAAAATGTTATTAAAACAAATCCTATATTGTGAATAAGATTATTATCCAATTGCCGAAAACTTTTCTCTCCCGACGGAGAACAGGGATAGCGGAAACAAGAAACAAATTTGTTAAAAGATTTACAAGATCTTATAAACTTGTAAACATAATAAAATCTACAATTTAGTAGACAGTATAGATAATCAAAAATACTTTGCAGCATTGTTGTTATTTATCTTTAAATCACAATTTTTGGAGAATAAGAGTCAAAAAGGATTAGCTATTTTAGTTTTTGTTTGCCGTATGAAAAAATCACAAAACGATTTGCGTCAAAAATCTAACTTACTTGGGATATTTTTTGAAAGTAAAAAGTATGAATTCGCAAATCTGTCATTTGCAGAACAGTAGGCCTAATTAGATTAGTTTACGATTCATGATTGAGATTGAGAGTATCTACATGCGTATGCCAGGTGGCTGTGAGTGTAGTGAGTGTATTCTGCAACAGTTTTAACACATTAAGCTTGCAATGAGAACAACTATCTCAGTTTTCTTATAATATTCAATTCAAACACTTGATCAACTGGTCACTTAGAAAATTCCAAACAAACGAATAGGTGGTTATCATATTTCTTGTTTACAGAGGAAACAAGAAGTTTGGAGCACAAATGAACCCAAAAAACCACCAGAAACCTATACTACACAAATATTTCTTTCGAATTCAATATTCAACTCAGTTCTTCTTACACTTATCTTACCCAAAAAGGCATACGTTCAATATTTATGAAAATTTCCTAGGTGTTTCTCAGAATTTCCATTCCCTCACAAAATCCAACATAGGTAACATGTAGGCTCCACAGAAAATGAACCAAATAACCATCAACCATTTCTTCTTCTTCGTTCATCATGAAAATTGGGGAAAGGACCTTCATCCTGCCTTAAACTATTTTCGGAATTCAAACATTCAAAGTTATTATGAAAACAGGTGAAAGCGTTTCGTTTGTTTCCTTCGTCTTCACATTCTCTGAAGGTAAAAAGGCAGGCAAGTGGATCGATACGAAAACTATTGGACACTGCAAAATTCCTAACTCACTTGACACACAAGTTTTGGTATAAAATCATATATTGGTTTTTGTATAAGGATATACCCATTCATCACAATTGTGTGGAAATAGGAACTCTATATGAGTTCACCATTGAAGTTTGTTTCAGGTAAAATTATTTCGGGTGATAAGACTGAGGGGGAGGTTTTGGTTCACTCTGGGAAAGTATTGGGGAAGTATTAAGTACAATTTATAGGTAGACGATGACGAACACATGTGGCTAATTGTGCAGATATTTCAAAGGATTACAAATAGAATGTATGCCCGGATGATATTTTTCTTCAAAAAATCATGAAAAAGAAATTTCGATATATGGACAATAATTGGGTACAAAAGTTACAGTTTTTAGTTCAAATATGTTTGGGCGAAGGACTTGATTCCTTTGTTGCTTTGATTGAAGATGAGCTATCGGCCTTCGAAAATCCGTAATTCAAAATTCTCGCGAAAAAACCTTATGCTCGATTAATTTGTATGAATGAAAACGTATATCTTTCTTGAAATCTTCTATACTAATACTTACTTGGTATATAAAGCTGAAGAGTTTGTTCGTTTGAACGCCGTAATCTCTGGAACTACTGGTTCGAATGGTATAATTATTTTTGTGCTGGATAGTCCATTAATCGAGGAAGGCTTTAGGCTACTTAACATTAAGCGAAGAAATGTGGAAAAAACGGTAAAAAATATTAATTTTTCTGTGTTTTAACGCGCTTATCTCAGGAACTGCTTAATCGAATTGAACAATCCTTTTAATATTGAATGGTCCATTTATCGTAAAAAGCTTGAAGCTATATAATATTACGGTGCGACCAATAGGAGCGAAGGAAAATGTGGAATAAATGGCAAAAAATATTCATTTTTAAAGGCTTCTGTTGTTTGCTTGAACGTGCTGATCTCAGAAACTACTTGATCAAATCGACCAATTTTTTGTTTGAACGCGCTTATCCTGGCAACTGCTAAATAAAATTGAACAATTCTTTTTGTATTGAATAGTCCATTTATCGAGAAGGGTTTAAGCTATACAACGTTACTCTTATAAGTTACGAAGCATCAGTGAAAAGTGTAGTTAAAACGTGGAAAATAATACATATATGAAGGCTTCGAGTTAAGAAAAATTTCGATATAGAGAGAGTCCACTGTTTTAAAATAACTTTGCAACAAAATTCCCATGCGGACATGATGCACAAACCGAAGACGCACCTCTGGCCGGTGGATGGGGTAGAGGCGGACGAAGTCGCGGGCAACTGCTAGTATTGTATAACCGTTTCATTAAATCACTGCCAAATTTTTTCTTTTTTACTATTGACTTCAAGAAGGAAAAAAGCCTTTTGGCATCATTAAACGTGGGCCGTGAATTTTGATCGAAAAAAACTGCCGATAAGAAAATGAATTTATGTAGGGATAGGTACTGAAATAGGTAAATGTCTGTTCTGTAATTGAGGCCACACACAACTAGAGCATTGATTAAAGGATAACGAAACAGAAAAAAATAGGCTACTAATAACTTTTTGACTAAACTCATTTTGACGATAAGCAAATCCACGCTAATTAAAATCAGCTACATCACTGCAAATGTTCGCATATTTGACTTTGTTCCAAAATGAGTTAAGAAAAAAAAAACACTCTCTTTGTGAACTCTTCACCGTTTTGCCTTTTATCAAAACGACATTATCTTTTACATTTTTTCAGAAATTCAGACTTAACATAGTTTTGTAGAGTGCGTTTTAAGCAAATAGAATATTGACAAACAGAATATTGCCCAGGCAGCTCCCAGTGATTTTTTTTAGGTGAAAATTCGCCCCAAACATTTTTCTGTTCTTGATTACAATGCTTTTGATTTTCAATTCATAAAACAGTAAGGGTGGATCTATTATTTTTTTCTTTGCAATCAATAACATTTTATTCACAAAAATCACGTTTTCAAATATGAAAACCAAAAACAATAAAAAAAATATAAACTTAGTCCTTTAAATTCTTAAAAAAATGATTATCAAAGCATCGAAGAGTTCACGAGTTCGCGTCTATTCTTTTTATTGAATTCAAAACACAAAAAAAAAAACAAAAACTTTGACATCACCTGCTGCAAAGCTAACACAGAAGTTGTAACAATGGTTCAGAAGTGAATACAAAAAAAGAAAATTAAATTAAAAACGAAAATAAAAACAAAGTTTTTTGAATAAATTTATTGATGAAGGTAAATTAAACCGCCCTCTGTGTGATTGCATACAAATGCGGATGCTATACAAAAAACTAAAGAACCTTTTTTTTTATATTGCGAACTTGCAATTTCTCGGTTATTTAACAAAGTTGAAAAGAATGAGAAGATTTTTGTTATCTATCAGTCTCTAGGACCAGTCGATCGATTCACATCGCACCATCATTCTACCCAGGACAAGAACGGCAGGAACATCATCTGCTATTACCCAAGCTGTACAACGTTTCGTTTCCCTTTATCTATCCTGCCAATTGCCAACAGACCACAATAGGGGGTTAGCTATAGCATTCTCAGCCAGTCGTTTCGTTTGAAATAAGAAGAACAAAAATATTAAGGCAAAGAGTTTTACTCGTCGTTCGTCATCATAGTCGAGCTTTGGTTCGGAGGCATTAGAGCTAACTGGATGGTATGGCTTTTAGTGATTCTGTCTGCGTGTCTAACTGGAAGCTATGGCGCCTTTTGTATTTTTGTGAAGTCAATATTTTCGCATTCTATTCGAGAGGATTCATTTTTTCCATTTTTTTTTTCTTTTCAATAATTTCTAAACCTTTTACTCAGTAAAAAATTGCATACAGACTTTTGAGAGATTGCGATGGATGTTATTTGCGTTGTTTAACGGTGGGATATTAATAATGTTTGTTAGTGTAATAGAGGATGAGAACATTTTGAGCATAAAACAGAAGCAAGAAACGTTTCATTTATATTCTACTGTTGGGCCCTATAGCACATTTTTAGTTCCAAATGCAAAACATCAATAATTCGTAGTACAATTAGATACGTACACTGTGGCGTACGAGTGCTTTGGTAAAGATTTGCTTTTAATCGGAAATAAGGCATACAAACAGGGAATACCCAAAGGTTTTATTTTTAAACCATGCCTTGTTAGGAGAAAGAAAATTTCTAAAACCATAAATTTTATTGTTTTTTCCTCGTAATCTTTGTGTTTTGTTTACTTGATAAATTAATAACCCATTGACACTTACACCCATCACTTGGATGTCGCCTATAATAAATAATGAGAAATTTATACCCTAAACCCAGTATAGACAAACATTCGTAGGTACCTATAGCCAAAGAAGAGTCCTCAAGCTTTATGAAGCAAATAATGTAACTGAATTACCTGTCAAAGGCAAATACAGTTTTTGGCGCGTTTAGAAATAAATTACGTCGTTCGGTTGTTCGGTGCTTTATATCATTAACTTTTTTTTGTATCACCTCACACGTTTTGACAGCTCGACACTTGAGAAAGTTAGCCCAGCTTTAATATGTGTCCTTGTTTATCTGTGGAAAATCAACCCTTTTTCTGATAAAAACAATAAATATCGATTAATAACGTTATCGTAGCTGGTCTATTTGTGTTGAACTTTTTTTTGTTAAAGACGGATTACATCAGCCTTACCTGGAATTATAAATTATATATACCCTCTTTTGATAGGCGTTTTATGATTGACTTTATCACACTTCACACGACTTATAGACCAAAGGGTTGACAAGTAGGGGAGGGAGGAGACAAGGAGGGTACAGAAACAGACAGACCGAATAAAATAATGATATCAACTGATTGACATTAAATTTAACGTGTCTTTAATATGATTTTTTTTTTGTTGAATTTTATACTTTCAGAAGTTGGCACCATCAAATGTGAAAAAAATTACGAAATTTGTGAAGGATGTGGACAAAAAATTCAGGATCGATATTTGATGAATGTTGGTGACTCGAATTGGCATGAACACTGTCTGGCGTGTTGCTATTGCGGGACCCAACTCAGTCATACGTGCTATGTGAGGAACTCAAAGCTGTATTGTAAAATGGACTATGATAGGTGAGTTGGTGCGAAGTAAAATATTGAATGGAATTTTTTTTTATTGTTGACAAATGAATGTAGCTTCAATGAATCAGTCCGAATAGCGAAAACCATTTCACATTCTCATTCACATGTCAGTAAAAATATAATTTTTGGACAGCGAAAGAAATGTCTGAACCATTTTTTACCTTTTAAATTTCTTAGTCAGCCCAATGCTTCAAAGCTACCAGCCTAAGTAAGCCTCTTTTACAGAATGGAAGCTAAGCCATTTTGCAAAAAAATGTTTACAAAATAAAATAATTCTACCATTTCTCTTGAATAACAAAGCCCAGAAAGCAGCAAGCATTCTTTTATTGTATATATGTACGAAAAACTCTCAAAGCTCCATTCAGATGAAAATTAATAAAAATATGATCCGGCTCTTTAAAAAGGAAAAAAAATCCTTCAATGAATAAAAACGAAAAATCTGACAAAGCAATTCATTCATAATCAAAATATCCTTGCAGTTTGCTGCCTTTGAGTCAGCATCGAACGATTAGATTCGCTTCATCACCGAACGTTTAAATTATTCCATCCTTTTTGACACAAAAATCTCCCTTTTCATTGTGTTTGTATGTAGGTAAGGTATAGAAAAAAAATATTAAAAGATGGGCGACGACGATGAAAGAATCCTTTCTTAAAAGATGAACACAAAAATTCACATTTTTTTTTGTCCCCGGAGTACGGACGAGTGAGAAAAAATGAAAGCAAAATGGTGGAAAAGCATGGAAGAAAATATCCTTAAGGATTCTTTTTTCCTTTTTTCGTATATCTATGTTTGTTTGAGAAAATTTACTTAAGGGTGGAGTTTTCGCCTCATTCAACGTCAGAGAGCAGGACAAAGCAATTCTCGTTGTCCCCATCTCAATATTTCTTCTTCTTTTTGACATTGTTGTTGTTCGCTTTTTCTTTAGAGAAGCCTTTCAAAAGAAAAAGTGTGTGTGTGTTGAAGAAAAACAATAATAATTGAAAAAAAAAAAAACATTCTACGGATTCACGAGCCAAAATCCTTACAAAGTCAAGCATTTTCATGGAAATTCTTTAAATAGTTTTCTTTTTTTTTATTTATGTCTGTCGTTCTAACTTGGTGTTGTTATTATAATTTTTTTTTGTAGAATTTTTGGTGTAAAATGCACCGGCTGTTGTCATCCTATCCTGCCGCACGACATGGTTATGCGACCACAAAATTATATCTTCCACCTATCGTGCTTTGTGTGCTATGTTTGTCGGCAACCGCTGCAGAAGGGCGAGCAATTTTTATTGCGCGAAGGTCAGCTCTTTTGTTACCGACACGATTTGGAGAAGGAACTCTACCTGTCACAGCATTGCGGTGATGAGGATGATCTCCTGCGACCGCGTGATGGCCGAAGAGGTCCCAAACGACCTCGAACAATTCTGACGTCGCAGCAGAGAAAGCAATTCAAAGCGTCCTTTGATCAATCGCCAAAGCCGTGTCGGAAAGTACGTGAGGCCTTAGCCAAGGATACCGGACTGTCAGTGCGAGTGGTGCAGGTGTGGTTTCAAAATCAGCGAGCGAAAATGAAGAAGATCCAACGAAAATCCAAACAGGATGGCGACAAGAATTCATCCGACAAAGATAAAGACGATAAGAGTGTGAAGCAAGAATCGTCAGGTAGCGAAAACGGATACCTGGGCTCATTCTCAACACAACCTCTAAATCCTAACCTGCCTTATTCACCAGATGGTGAGTTTGATTCAATTTCTGTTTGTTCCATTATTTTCAACTTTGATGTTTTCTTCTTTTAGATTATCCCGCAAATTCAAATGACAGTTTCTGCAGTTCCGACATCTCTCTAGATGGCAGTAATTTCGATCATTTAGATGACGATGGTGATTCACTGTCATTACAAAATTTGGAACTCCATACGCCTGGTACACAAATCCGCAATTCGAATGGAACCTCGACGCACGACTCACTAGGGAATTTGAATTCACATAATATTATCAATCCGATTGATAAATTGTATCTTATGCAAAATTCATATTTCAATTCCGAGCAATGAAATTAAATGAAATGGAAATTGTTTACAGATAAACAATAATTCAAACAATAGTGCCATAAAAGAAATTGAGTAAACTTATGTTAATTATTTAAACAGAGCAATGCTAAGGAATTTTTTAATTGAACAAAAATTTGGGCCAAAGTAAAACGAATTTATTAGATTAGACGAAGCAAATGTGAACATTAATGATTGCCCAGTTTTTAATGCATGAATAAATATTTATTATTTTTTTTTTATTTATTGAAAAAAATCTTTTCCTTAATTTTAATTGAAAAGTAATTTTTGGAATAAATTCATTTTATGTATGAAATTTTTATTTTATATTTATTTATTTAATTTTTGTAAATATGTGTATATTTAATATTTTTGTAAATTTCTGTTGTAATAAGAAATAGTGTCAAAATCAATTAAAGTTAAAGTTTTGTACAGAAAGACATACATTCGTTTTAAACAAAATTTAATTTAGACTTAGTTAAGGAAAAGCTATATATATAAATTATTATGTATAAAAAAGAAGTTTTAAACAAAAAACATGCAAGTATTGAATTTTATTAATGAAGATAGCGGAGGAGTTGAAGTTTGTTCTAGCTTTGCACGAATATTGAAAGCTTCAAAATCGCTCATACCGTGGTTGGAATCGAAACGTCATTACTGTCAAAAATTACACTACGGAGACTTTTTAAATTAGAAAGAGAAGAAAATTTGTACGAAAATCCGTACAATTGCATTTTAGAATGTACACAAGTACATCTTTTAAATATTTCGTACAATTCATACAGCTCATTTACATTTATCTTAACATTCACAAATCACATTTCAATATTTTTATGAACAAGCAATAATACTATACACAGTTTAGTTGCATACAAAATCCTATCCAATGTACTTTGCGAGCGTCTTAAACCGTTCTGCAACACAATAATTGGCACGTACCAGTGTGGCTTTAGGCCAGGCAGAAAAACCATAGACAAACTGATCCAGCTGTGCGGCATGACGCTAATAAAGGAGATGCGCTGTCATGTGATTTCTTCAACATAATCATGGAGCAGATAGTGCGCAAGGCAGGTGTGAGCACGGAAAACACTATCTTCAACTAATCCACCCAGCTTCTAGGCTATTCGGACGACATCATCGGTGTGCTTGAGGCCTTCACATCAATTGAAGATCAGGCGAAACTCGTTGGTCTTGAAGTGAGTGAGGACAAAACAAAGTACATGCTATCAACAAACAAAGCAACATCTGTCCATCGCCTAGGACGATACGTCACTGTTGGTAGCAGCAATTTCGAGGTAGTTAAGGAGTTCACCTACCTTGAAACAAACATCAACCACAAACGACAACTTAGTGGAGATCCAAAGAAGAATTATCCTAGCGAACCGCTGGCGCTGCTGCTTTAGTTTGGAAAAACAACTGGATTCAAAACTCCTCACTCGAAAGACAAAGTGATTGCTATACAAAACTTTGGTTTGCCAATCCTACTCTACGGCGCCGAGAGCTAGACAATAAGTAAAAAGGGGGAATTATTTCTGGGCACTTTCGAAAGAAAAATTCTTCGACGGATTTTTCGGTCCCGTATGCGCCGATAGCATTGGAGAAGAAGGTTCAACCGAAAAATGTACGAGCTGTACCAAGATGGGGATGTAGTCCAGAAAGCCCTGAAAAGACGACTACATTTGCTTGCCCACATCGAGTGAATGGACAACAACGTTCTAGCCAAGAAAGTCTTCTCATATAGCAGTCCCCAGATTCGAGACGACAAGGAAGATCGAACCTACGGTACAAGGACCAAGTGACTGCGAATGCCAGAGCGCTTGGTTTCGGCGACTGGCGAGCACGTGCGAGGGACCGTTCAAGATGGAAGGCTGCAATATCTCAAGCTGAGATCCTTCATGGATTGTGAGCCGGATAAGTAAGTAAAGTAAGTATATTAAGGATGCTTCTAGATTAGAGAATACCAAATAAATACGCAACTTAATTGAAGATAAGGACCGTTGATATTAAAGCAATGCAAATGTATTTTAAATATCGTTGACCGTTGACCACCTTTTATTAGAGGCTAATATGTATTTCTGTTAATGAATACAAAATTTAAATTTTCATCGTATTAAATTTAATTGTAAAAACTATATGATGGGCTGAGTCCGAAACGCGTCGCGTCGCCTCTCAAAAGAAAAACTATATTTTTGTGAAAGTTATTTCAAATAAAATAAATTAAAACTTAAACTTAATAGGTACCTATATTTTTTATTGTCAATTAATATTATAGTTTTTACAATTTAATTTAATAGTTACAATATAAAACACAAAAAGAAGACAAAAAACCCAACAAAATGTTTTTCTGTGAGAAAGCGTTCAATTACGCCCTATTTCGTACACTTTTTTTCAGCTGTCAGTACAATCGGAAAATGTCGTTTTTCATCACTGGTTCAGAAGAACGAAAGTGATTTTCAGAGTCACTTATGTTGACAAAAAAACACGGGTTTAAGGGGGTTTTCCGTTAAAAAGTCGTTTAAGTTTTCCGCATTTCCATTAAATACAATTACCACACCAAGATTTTAAAAAAAAAAAACACAATATGCAATTAATTTTAGAATTTAGAGATAAAGGGTATGACGTATGACCGAAATAATGGTAATCCACTTTAGTAATTGAAGTACAAAATGGTTATTTGCTTCTTTAAATAATTGTTATTTGAATTTTTAAGATCTTCTTTTCTCTTTACGGGGTTTCAAATGATCTATGAACTTTATCTTTAGTTTCAATTTCAAATTTGTACTTGCTTTTCTAGAAGGAGACGTATTACATTCGTGAACAAAATTATGAGATTACAATCCAGATTGACAAAAAAGTTTTTTTTTGCATTTCATAGCATGGAGGGCTTCTGTGATTCATCTTTTTGACTGTGTCCCCATCTATACTAGAATGCGTCCTAAAGGGTTTGATCAATTTTCAAAAAAGTTCACCATCGACCGTTCTTGATGGTTCTAGAAAATTTGTGTTCTTTGTTCTAGAAACAGTTTTTCCAATTATTTAAAGCAGATTGATTAAGCAAGTACGTGCGACAAAAATGTGCGTTTACATATTTTATTGATAATAATTGTAATTCAATGTTCTTCTAATACGAACAAATCGTCCCACCAAATGAAGCAACCAAAAATAATCTGCATAGCAGATTCGGTTTACGAACATTATTTTAGATATCCGCCCCCTTTTCAATAAATGTCGCCCATTTTCATGAGATTCTTTTAGTTGCTTTTCAAATTTTAAGTTGAGCAAATGGATTTTGTCACTCGCCGGGATTACTACTAAGTGTTTAGTGTACTTATTAAAATCCCATCACAAAGGATCGACAAAATGTCGACAAATATCCTTAGAACACTACTTTATTTCTTTATAATTTTTCTGTGTGTGTCTTTCAAAGATGTTCTCTGTGATCAGTGAGTTTTTTTTTTTATTTTCGCTAAAAGATTTCACCATTTCACACCCCTTTTTTGTGATATTATTCTGTCTGTGATTAAATAGGCCAAAATTCGTGTCCCAAAAAGGATATTTCGAGTTCCAATCAGCTCGAGATAAGAATATTACAATACGTCTAGAAGGTGGCTCTACTTTTCTAGTCAACGACATCAATGTTCTTGATTCTTTGCAAAAAGCCTCAGAACAAAATAAGCCCCTCGATGAAAACAGTATTCAAAAATTACCCAGACAAGTACAGCTTCTCAAAGCGGATATACGAAGATTTACAAATCGTTTAAGACGTTCTGAAAACAGGTAAGAATCTTTTCACATCATCCCAAACAAGCTATAACTCAAATTCTCAAGAACCTCATCATTGTCAATGGACCGTGTTCGAAGCCTTGAAACTCGCGTTATGACACTCATGACCCAGTTCAATAGGGTAATACGAAAACTTATGACAAGTAACGCTTGTGATTCAGTGCCTTGTCAAAATGGTGGAACTTGCTATAATTTGTATGAGGATTATAATTGTGAATGTCCGAAGGCTTGGACGGTATGTTATAGCTCTTAAAGGAATTTTTCAAAACTCTTTTATCGGTTGAACATTTAGGGGAAAAGCTGTGATATAGACATTGACGAGTGCCAAAATTTTGCTGGAACAGATTTGGGTTGTCAAAATAATAGTACCTGCATTAATTTGCCTGGAAGTTATCAGTAAGACTAGATTTTTTTTTTGTAAAAATAATTTGATGCAAGTATTGTGTTTGTGACTAGATGTAATTGCACAAATGGATTTGTTGGAGCTCACTGCAGAAGTCGTGTCACTGACTGTGCCAACTCTAGGCCTGGCGAACTGTGTGGAAAGGGCCAATGTATACCAGCCAAGAATGCTCAAGGTTATGAGTGCTTATGTGACGCTGGATGGAGATATAATAACATCACAAAACTTTGCTCGGATGATGTTAACGAATGTCTCGAATCACTTGTTCCCTGCCATACGTCTTGTATAAACTTGCCAGGTGCTTTCGCTTGCGGTCCCTGTCCCAGTGGATATTCTGGTAATGGTTTGATTTGTCGTGACATAGATGAGTGTGAAAAGGATAATGGGGGCTGTAGCCTCATGCCAAAGGTTCAATGTATAAACACGGAGGTGAAAATTGGATTAATTTAATTAGTTCTAAAATGTTACAGTAAAAATTGTATGTTTAGGGTTCGCACCACTGTGGTAAATGTCCCCCAGGATGGACAGGTGATGGTCGCTACTGTAGCCAAGCAGAAACGTATTCATGTGAGTCAACAAATATCTGTCATCCGTTAGCAAGGTGTGAGTACATCTCGAATGTCATGGTTTGTATATGTCCTGAGGGGCTGACAGGCTCGGGTTACGGTCAAAACGGTTGCAGATCGGGTTCGGCGAATCCCTGCAATGACCACAATTGCCAGGTAAAATTTGGAAAACTTATGCCCGATTTCATAAACGACTTTTAAAAATTTAACAAGCTTTTAAACCTTAAAATGAGATTTTTCGGTTTCACCAGCGTTTTTTAAATAAACAAACTTTTAAACACCCTTTAAAACTAAATGCCCATTTTTGGATCATTAAATTTTAAAAGTGTCATTGAATATTTTGAAAACTGAAAATAACGCTTTCTCATTTTTTCTCACACAATTTTCATAAGGACGTCAATTTTGACAAAAAATTCCCTGAAATTTCCCATTTTAAGTTGGTGAAACTCAAAAGTTTTAAGGGTCTGATAAAATTTAAAAAGATTTTTGCTAGAAGTACTTTTAGTGTTTGTTTATGAAACTGGGCATTAATCAGTTTGTGGGCGTTTTTACTTCTTCGTTTTTCCTTAGAATGGAGGAACATGTATCAACCGTAATGGCATAGCAACGTGCATATGCCCACGAGGTTTTGAACCACCTAACTGTGAACTCAGAACCGCGTGTGCGACCAACCCATGTTTAAACGGTGGCACTTGCCATAGTCGTCACAATTCTAACGAAACAATCTGCACTTGTCCTCTCGGGTATTTTGGTAATCGATGTCAGACGAGTAATGCAGTTTGCGGAAGTGTCATAACCGAACTTAGTGGCCAACTTACTCGTCCCGCTGGAGGAGGCGTTTACGGAGCAAATGAGTCGTGTGCTTGGGTTATCCGAACCGGCCTGGATCTCATCCTGAATATGACTTTTAGCCGTTTCGATATTCAATTCGATGCAACTTGCAGCAAGGATTGGTTGCAGATCAACGATGGCAAATCACTCGCAACACCAGTAATTGGTAGATTTTGTGGCAATGAGTTGCCGAATGGTGGCAACATACTGTCATCCCATAACACGTTGTTTCTGTGGTTTCACACGGATTATGCAGTCAATGCAGCTGGTTTCAGTCTGAATTGGACAAGTGTGATACCGGTTTGCGGTGGTCGTTTCGAAGTGGCCGATCAAGCGCATGGTGTGATCAAATCTCCTGGCTATCCAGGCAAAAGTCCACCGAATCGGGAATGTGAATGGGCTATTTCAGCCCCATTCGGTAAACGTGTACTGTTTCGATTTTTCGAAGTGGTTATGGACAATTCAGCAAACTGCACCAAAGATGCTTTGCTGCTTTATGACTCGAATGAGATCTTAGAACGAATTTGCGAAACAGGCATTCCATCACCGAAACACTCATCAACTAATTCTGTGAAGGTACACTTCCACACCGATCGGGGTAGACACGACAGCATGTTTCAGATACATTATGAAGTTGTCGATGGAACTCCCGGTTGTGGTGGACTCTTCACAGAACCCACTGGAACACTTTTATTTAGAATAGGCTTCGAAAGGTGTTTGTTTTTGATTCAGCAGCCTGTTGGTATGAGAATCAGCATTGTTTTCTCGGAGGGTTTGTCAGAAGATGCATTCGCTTACTTTAGGGTAAAATAATTGATCAGTTGTAAGGACGAATCTTTTCTACAGCGCACATTTTTTTTTAAGATCTATGATGGAAAGACTGAGGATGATCCTGTTTTATCAATCACGACCCTTGACGCACCGCCTGGTAATCTCACATCAACTGGAAATTCGTTATTGGTCATGGTTCGCGTGATGAAAGTTCTTTGGGATACAAATGAGGCTACGAAAACGATCATATCAAAGGCGGACTTCAAACGAGGTATGACAGATTCAATAACGAATTTATTTAAATGAGCTTTTTTGCAACAGTTTGTGGTGATGAGTTACGAGACCCATCTGGTGGAACATTGTCGACTCCGAACTATCCGAAACCTTACTACAGCGATCTAGACTGTTTCTACTCGATTTTGGGACCAGTTAACTCGATCGTACATTTGAATATAACTGATTACGATATTTCTGAGTATGAGCAAGGCTGTGTGGATGAGGCTGATTTTATTGAGGTTAAGTCTCCAATGAAAGTTTGCAAGGCTCCAAGCTTACTTTTCTCCTTTTTGACAGATTTCTTTAGCCTTAAGTGGACCACCAGAACGTCATTGCAAAGGTGAACCCAGACATCTCGTGTCTTCAACTAACTTCCTCAATTTGGCTTTCCATTCGAACACGAATCCCCAGAAACGTCGGGGCTTATCGGCAGAATACTATTTCGAGAATATTGGCTGTGGAGGTGTTCTGCGTGATGCCGTGGGTTCTTTTGAACTTCTAAGTGCTACAAGCCCGACAAGTGCATATTGTGAATGGATCTTACAAGCACCAGATTCATATGTGATTTCATTGGATCTAACTTATCGGCGAGCTGGAACGAAGTGTGCCCAAGGAGAAGTTGACCTTAGAATTTTCCTCAACAGAACTGGAACCAATGAAGGCAGTTTGGTTGAAAGGTGATCTACTAAACAATTTTTTGAAGATTTCTTGTTTTAAAATAATTTGTATTCCAGTCACTGTGGTGATGAGAAAAGGATTGTCACAGTCCTTCCAGGAAATTTGGCAACGGTATTTTTGAAATTAGTGCCACCATCTATCGGAAGTGCAGTGACCTACGGAATTACAGCCAACTACACATTTGCTACAAGGTCTTCAAGTAAGTACTAATGAATATGTGTAAGAAGCCATTTTGCATGCCTTAATGCTATAACAGATTGTGGAGGAAACTATAGCTTACTTTCGGGATCCATTCAATCACCTGGTTGGCCAAAGGAAGTACTATGAATCAGTTGACTGTACGTGGGTTATTCATGCTCCCTTGGGCAAACGAATTGAACTCATTCCAAAGAACTTTTCTCTTGAGTCATCATACGGCCAATGTCGTGATGATTTCTTGGAAATAAGGTAAGTCTCAAAAAGCGATCTTTCATAACAGAAAGGCTTAAATATGCGTCCACAGAAATGGCATGTCAGAGCAGTCACCTTTGATCGGAAGATTCTGCGGCAATAACATCCCTCCACATATTCCATCATTCACCAACCATCTCTATCTTCATTTTCATTCGGACGTGTCCGAAAACTTTCCTGGTTTCGACTTGACTTTCCAACAAACTTCGACCGGTTGCGGTGGAACGCTAACCTCCCACACAGGATCAATAGCCTCCCCACACTATCCAGAACTCAGCCAGGGACCTATACAATGTGACTGGAAGATCACAGTCAGCCAGGGTTCTGCAATTGATATTCATATTACCAAAATTGGCCCAACTGCCAATCTATGTTCGAATGATGTTCTCACTATTTACGATGGTTCAGACAGCATGGCCAAGAAAATTCGAATGAATTGCTCTTCGAATGGAGACATCATCAATCTCCGGTCGAGTGAAAATGTGATTTTCGTTCGATATGTCTTGCCAGAACTTGGAGCTGCCGAAGATCAGCAATTCTACCTTGAATACCGCACAAATTGTCAACAAACATTGAGTTTTCTGCAGGGTGTTATCGAATCGCCAAATTTTCCAGAACCCTACCCGAATTCTCAGCAGTGTGAATGGACAATTGAGGGTCGAAAATCTGAAACCATTTCGTTGACTTTTTCCCATTTTGAACTGGAAAGTCATGATGAAAACTGTGAATTTGACAAATTCCAAGTAATCGATATGAAAGGTGACGAAGTTCTGCAGACCCACAAAATCTGTCGAGAACCAATTGGGATCTTAAAATCGGATGGCAATAAGTTTGTGATTAAGTTTACCTCCGACTCAAGTATGAATGCCAACGGTTTTCGTTTGGAATTCAAACGCAACGGATGTGGTGGATATAAGACTGGTACAACCGGCTGGCTGGCATCACCAAATTATCCCTATAGTGTTGATGTCGATTGCGAGTGGTTCATTGAAGCGCCACCTGGTATGCAAGTTGTTTTAGATGTTGCCGATATCCATATAGAAGGGGGTGATGGAAATTGTACCACAAACGGACTTATTGTAAGTTTTTATACAGTGCTTGTTTGAATGACTCGTGCTAAATGCAAATTATAGGTTAGGAATGAGAAATCAGACACACGGAATCTGCTGCAAGCTTGTGGTACTCAGGTAGTTCCATCAACTGTGACCTCTCATGGCAGCACTATGTACGTTAGATTTTACTCAGACTCGATAAGATCTAGAAAATATGTTAGGGCCTCATCTAGAAGACGCACGGGACGTAAGTTTTTATTTCTGATTTGGAGGATTCAATTGCATATTAACTCTTGTGCTTTTAGAATGTGGGGGCATAATTCGTCGCAGTGCGGGTCAAATATTGTCTCCGAATTATCCTCACAACTATTCAGCCAATACCTACTGCGAATGGATGGTGTACGTAGGCGATGTGGACGTTCATTACGATCTAGAATTTTCTTTGGAAAATGGAGATGTTTCCGACTCTACAAATTGTTCAAATGATGTCCTTCAAATTTACGATGGTTTGAAAAGTGATAAGAATAGTATACCTTTCGACTCCAAATCAATGTGCAGGCTTCGAGGTGGATTCCATTTGAACTATTTCAACGTTTTTAATGTTTTTAACGTGATATTCGACTCGGGAGATAAGCCACCAGGGAGTGGGTTTATTTTGAACTACAGAAAGGTTTGACTTGGAATTTTTTTTTTAGACTGACACTAAGTGATGTTTATTTTCCTGTATAGGCCAAATGTGGTCAATATCAAACAAGCAAATTCGGAACTCTGAGAGCAAACGTCAATGAAGGACATTGTGAGTGGAGGATTTTTGTGCCCGAAGGTAAATTGATAACATTTTTGAGCAAATTCGCACGGTTCTCAAGACCGTTGTAGTCAAAACATGAACAATTTTAAAACTTGCTTTTGCATCTTTTTAGAGTCTAGTCTTGTAGTGACCTTCACGAATGTTGAATGCCATTGCGATGGACTTAATTCTACAGAATGTGCTAGAACACGTGGTTTAACGGTAATTTTTTTAAAAGTCAAACTATTTGTAGCCATGTTAACCAACCTTTTGTCTAGGTCAAATATTCATCTAAAATCTACACACATATTTGTGAAAACCATCCGCACGATCTAACTATCTCAACCTTCGGAGATGTTTCATTCATTTCTGATCGTATAACATACTCTGCAAAATATACCGTTGCCGGCAGGGCTTGTGGAGGCTATTTAAGTTCATTAAGAGGCTCATTGGCGTCTCCTTTGTATCCGGAGTCATATCCTTCTAATGTGGAATGTATTTGGTTTATAACCGCTCCGTATGGAAATTATTTGGAATTGAGTTTTCAAGAAATGAATATATCAAGCTCAGAGAATTGCAATAAGGATTATTTGGAAGTTCGTGAAAAATCAATGTCTGGAAAACTCATTGGGGTGTTTTGTGCAAACTCTTTACCAAAAGAAAATATTCCATCTTTTGAACAAATTTGGTTGAAATTCCGCAGTGCAGAGGGCAGCACCGGAAGAGGGTTTAGACTGTCATGGACTAACTGTGAGTAATCGCAAAATAACAGGACATATTTTTTGTAAGACTCTTTTTTAGCACAAATGAATGAAATCAGTGGTTTCAGTGGTAAAATAAGCTCACCCTCAATTGTTTCGATAAAATCAGAAAAGAGGCCTTTTCAATGGAGGATCACCGTTCCTCGGGATAATTCAATTTCATTGAATTTTAAGGAATATAATGGAGGATTAAAGGTGAGTTTTTACCTGATAACTGATTAAACTGTAAACTTATTCAAACATTCATCCAAATTTAGCTATACGATGGATTTGACACAACCGCTTTGCCAATTGAAATCCAACTGTCACCATGGGAGGTGACATCGACCACAAATGTCATCTACCTCATGACAGACAACCAAATGCTCGATCAATTTATTATTGAATGGAAAGCAGTATCCAGAACAGCGCTTGCAGAAAACCTTCCGATTTCGGCTTGCAACGAAACCATTTTACTTGCTTATGGAACAACAATTGAAATTTCATCTCCTGGTTATCCAACGGGTTACGAAGGTAACCTAAACTGCCAATGGCTTATCAAATCCGACCATCCCACAAGACATGCTGTTGTCGAACTATATGAAGTCCGCCTTGAGATACTCAACGACTGCTATGCTGATTACCTAAAGTATTCAGCTCGAATAATTTATTCAATTGGCATGAGGAGCTAAAGATATGTGACAGTCCTCTCAAGGGACATAAGCCTGTCGCTAAGATTCATGGAACGCCGAATCTTAAACTGGAATTTAAGACAGATGGGTCTGTCAACAAGACCGGTTTTACTTCGAAAGTATTCACAACTTGTGGTGGTAATTTGACAGGTTCGATTGGCAGAATACTGGACAAAGATGTCATCAGTCCAGGATTTGATTTTTATTCACAAAATTGTACTTGGCACATAGAAGTTGGAACAGGAAGAAAAATTCAATTCACATTCAAATTTTCCGAGAACAAGGCTCAAAACGTGCCCGATGACTGTGCTAATTATGCATTGATTCGTGACGGAATTATGGAAGGGGCTCCAATTCTGCCCCCAGGGCGAATTTGTTCGAAAAGCGAAATAAACGGAACAATTATGTCTTCGACCAATCGAGCAACAGTTAGGTATATCCTCAGACCAAACAGTCCTTTCTTGCTTTATGATCTTCCCTTGTGGAACTTAACATATCGCGAGTACAGCCCGTGCAATGGAGAAGTTCGACTAACGTCTTATTCAAAATCTCAAATTATCAACTCGCCCAACTACCCGAATGTCCCCGATCCACATACAGAATGCGTTTGGATTATAATAGCGCCACCTGGCGAGACTGTACAAGTTGAGTTTATAAGAAATTTCGACATGAATGTCCGGCAGTGTTCCAAGGAGTTTGTTGAATTCCGTGATGGAGCAACTGAAATGGCAAGACTATTAGGAAAATATTGCGTTAAACCAGGAACAATTCGCTCATCGGGCAATATTCTCTATATGCGATATCTCACTGACATCGCAGAGCCACGAAACGGGTTCAAGGCTAATGTTTCGCTCTCGACTTGTGGTGGAACATTCACACAGTTCGACAATCTTATTACATCGGCGAATTATCCGGCATTGGGCGGATATCCGGCGAATACGATTTGTGAATATGTCGTTAAATTGTCAACTTATTCTCGTGTCAATTTGACATTTTTGGACATTGATTTGCCGTTTGATGCGGCGAATTTGAATAATTCCGATCATATGAGGATCTATCAAATTTTACAGGGTGACTCACAGAGGATTGAAGAAGAACTGGCAGTTGTTTATGGAAATCAGACATATCCGTCGGCTATGGAAGCCGATTCTAATGAACTGTTGATTCGATTTTACAGCTTTAAGGCGAATTCAAAGTTTCGCGGATTCAAAATCAAATACGAACGTATACATGGAGCCTGTTTCAAGGATGTTTCCGGCGATAGTGGTGTGCTGAGCCTGAATATTACACCAAGACAAATAGCAATGTTCCTGTTGTGCAGGTGGAAGATAACGGTTCCTAAGGGAAAGCGTGTCAAGGTGGATATAAGGGATATCGTGGGAGGGAATCATGAATATTCAACAGCAAGAAGGTAGGTTATGTTTGCTTTTCAGAAATTGGTATTTAATTTTTGTTTACAGCTTTAGGACAACATTCTACAATGACTTCCAAATGCTTTCACGGATAACTATGTTGGACTTGAACAACATTACACAATCAACGTCGATTCTTTCTTCTGACAACAAAATGTTTATTCGAATTTTTGGAGCCTACACGACCAGCTTGCGTCGCATGAAATTCGAATATTCTTCATCGGAACCATCAAACTGTCCCGATGACATTGACAACGATAGTGGTTCCTTCTCGGTAGCCGGCCTTCAATCCACGCCGGCGGCGAATTTCTTCTGTTCATTCGATTTCGAATTGAATGGCGCCCAAACGATGGCCATCAATGTCTCTCGTCTTGTTGTTGAGAACCTCGATCAGAGATTACCGACGTTCGCTTTGCGCGTAAAAGACGAGAAAAATTACGAGACGCTTCGCATCTTAAACAGCAACCTGACCAATAATCTATTTTCAATCTCACCCAAACATGGTTCTATAAGTATTCTCCAGAACGACGGAGTTCATGTCAAGGAATTAGAGGCGACTTACAAGAAAAACCCATGTGGCGGCGAGTACCGTCTGAGCCAGAGTTATCAGGTCACCATGCCCAATATAACTACAGAGACGGATTATGGTAGTCTTAATTGTGCCTGGCAACTTTTGACAACAAGCCAAAATGGCTACGAATTGTCGGCGAATTTCAGCTTCACATTGCCTTGTGAAGACGAATACGCCACGATACATGCTGGCCCATCGAGTGAGCATTTCGAGATAGCCAAACTTTGTCAAGGTCAAACCCTGAAACTCTCACGAATACATTCGACAAACATTTACGTGTTCTATCACACGAAGTCATACAACCCCAACAGTGAAATGAGCTTGTTTTTCCAACGGGCCACAAGATGCAGCGAAAAAATCAATTTGGAAATGTCGGCTATCGAATATTTGCAATTCACTGCGGCCGATTACAAAAACAATCTCGAGTGTGTGTGGGATGTGGAAACAAGTGAGGGCTATTACTTGCAAATTCAGTTCAGCATGCGTTTCTTCATCGAGGACAGCACTAACTGCTCCAAGGACTATCTGGAGATAAGAAAATTCGAGAACAATGACTGGATATCCCTACCAAGGTATTGCGGACGAAACATTCCATCGCAAGTCAATACCACTTCCACGAAGCTTCGGTTGATTTTCCGAAGTGACGAGGCTAACACTGGCGATGGATTCTCACTGACCATCAGGAAGACCTGCTTTGCAGTGTTCAATGTGACCAACGAACCACAGATTATCAAATATCCAGTTCGATGGAGCGTGACCAGGGTGCGCATGACGTGTGACTACATTCTTCAATCCACTGATTCCGACAAATACATTCAGGTGCGGTTTAATAAGCTATTTCTTGGCTACCGCAACCGTTGTTCCCTCACCCAGTTGACAGCCGTTAAACAAAACGGAGCCGGTGACAGAGTTGATTTGGGGCCATATTGCAAAGATAATGCAGTTCAAGAGATGAGGGCCAAAAACAACATTTCAATTAACTACCAAGCGGTTCTAGAGACCCGCGGTTACGAGATCGAATTCTTCCTGGATAACTGCGGTGGTGACGTTAGAAAACCCACTTGGATCTCTAGCTTGCAGAACGAAGCAGGCGATAGGTATGCCAACAGCATGAATTGTCTTTGGAATATCACTGCACCGCCGGGTCACATTATTGTCATACGTTTTAAGTACTTCCATTTGGAGGACCACAGTGATTGTGCTCTGGACTATGTTTCCATTTACAAAGGTTCTCACATAGCCAGTGACAATCGTGAGGCGAGGCTGTGTGGAAATCTAACCGTTAGTCCGCCGAACATTCACATCGCAAGCAATTCAGCTATAGTACAGGCGATCACTGACTCGTCAGTTACAGAGGAGGGATTTTCCGCTAGAATTTTGTTCAGTCGGGATTGTGACGAACGAATTACTTTGACACAAGAAAACTCGCCAGTTGATATTGCTCGAAATTTCACTGTCGGCAGCGGTGAGTTTATGGATTGCAGTATTCGAGCCATGGGACCGCCTGGCTTTAGGGTTGAAGTTGAATTCAAAGCACTTGACTTGATTGGACAAAATTTGTCCTGCAGTCGTGCTGGATGTGAAAGCTGTGAGTACCTCGAGATTGTTGACAGTTTACAAGCCGATAGTGGGAGCTTAGGTCGGTATTGTGCGTTGGGCGCAGTTATGCCGAAGCTGATTTCATCTTTCAAGGATGTTGTCGTTCAAACCAATTTCGAAAAACCGGGACTTCACCTCTTCACAGTGAATCTTCGCTTGGTTCCAGCCGAGTGCGGCAGCCAAAGTGAATATTTACTTGAGGACGATGGCGTAAGTTGTCATATTTGTTTGTCAAAGAGTGATTCTAATTTTTGATATTTCCAGAGAATTGAAATTGAATCCCTGAGAGGACCCAACGGCTTATACAATCCGAACTTCCACTGCATTTGGAAGTTTACGTCCAAGTCTGATTTCGAACTGACGTTCACCGAGTTTAGTCTCCAAAATAAGTCCGATGTTACGGGGCAGTGTTTGGATTATGTTCTCATAAGAACCTCAGATGTATTGTTTCCTGAAGAGTCTCTTTCGAATGTTAACGAGACATTTAATTTCAGACCTACAAGCCGGGAACAGAACATTGCGGAAATATTAAATCGATTGTCCATAAAATCGAACGAACATATGACGAGGACGCTGTTGCGGAGGTCATCTTTCACACTGACGAGAACATCGAATCCACTGGCTTCAAGCTAACGGTCGCGAAAACCAAACGTAAGCATGTGTTTGGACACTGAAGAATGCCATCTTCATTTTTATTGCTTTCTTGCAGCTTGCAATCAAACCTGGACTCAGACTTTTGGCTTATTAACTGGAGGTATTCCCAGTGGCCAGGTCTGTTTGAATGACATTTTGTTGCCAGATAACTATACAGTCAATATTTACGTTCCCGGTTTTTACCTAAGAGATTCGAATTGTTCGGTAAATTATATCCGAGTATGTATGAATATTTAGATGAGTTCGAAAGATTTAAGAAGCCTTCTCCTTCCTCAAGGTAATCGACAAGAAAACAAATCTTAAAGTCTTCGAAGAGTGCTCAGAGAATTATAGCGAAAGGAAAATCTACACATCGACACCTCAAGTTCGTCTCGACTTAAAAGTTCAATTTTATAACGAACCAGAAATATATTACTATGCCAGTCCGAAAGCAGCTCTGCAGGGGTGCGGAGGGGATTTGGAAATGAACAAAGGTTACATCATGAGTCCGAATTACCACGAGTACAAGAATTCGAGTGTTTGTCGATGGAATTTGACTACAACGTCCCCAAATCGAATTGAATTGTATTTCCATGGTATTGTAGATTTTGACAGGGTGGTCTTGTTTATTTGCTGAGTTGGTTATTATTTTTTGACAGAGTTCAATATGGGTTCAGTATGCAAGGCAGATTATTTGAATATTATTGAAACAACTCAGAATGGAACCGAAAGAGTTGCAAGGCATTATTGTGAACAGGTAAGACAATCACAGACATGCGATATGTTTCGTTCTTAAATAATTTTTTGCAGGATTCTGCTCAAACGTACATATCGGAGGGTAATCGAGTGTCGATTGTTTCTGTGGCTGCTGGCGATTTCGATGGAACCGGATGGGTGATTTATTTCAAGATGCGTTCGGAAACCATTCGAAAAGGAAAAATAAATAAATTATAATTTTATGCTAAAAACTTGTTTCAATTTCTTTCTATCCGTGGTCATCAGTTCAATGTGACGGGAAGTTCACTTTATTTCCGGTAAGAGCTATAGGAACTATTTCAGACAAAACATCTCGACTCGACTTCAAATTGTTTACAATTTATTTTGAGAATAAACTTCAAATGCGATTCTTTCATAAATTATTGTTAGAAAAAAGAAAAGGAAAAACATGGACACTTACATCTTGCTTAACTTAAGAATTAATGTTTTATTTATCTTGTACTAACAACAGCCTCCTTGCGGGCAGCGTCTTGTAGCAATTGTGTGTCGACTTCGTCTCCCGGCAATTGGACATATCGAACAACAGAGCCGCGAATGAAGCAATTTTTCACCGACAGCATGTGAGGATATTTATCAGGATCTGTGACACTTATGTCGGTTAATTTAATGTTAAGATACTGGTCTACAGAATGCAGAGTTCCACAAATGCTAAAATACGAAAAACACACCGAGTTGAAACAATTTTGAGCCATGTGGGAATGATTGGGAACATACCTGAGATCGTTTTTCAATTCTACAACGACATCTTTGCCAACCAGTGATTTGAAGAAGGAGTAGAAAAGCTGTAAACGGGCTAGCTGTTATGAAAAACTATTAATTTTGCGGATAACTATAAATTATTACCATTTTCAATTGGAAACGTTTTCGAAGAGGCGGTTTTTGTTATTTACAAATTTGTTTGCTTATGCGGCACGATGACAGCTCACAGTTGAGAAGATAATCTTTAAGAGCTGAACAGAATGCAGTCGCCAGTCGCCGGGCGACTAATCTGACAGCTGTCAAAAATTCGCCTTCCAAATCGCTGAAGAAATTTGTGAACACAATGCAGTCGCGCGACGAGCTATCATTTTTTTATTCATTCAAATTAAAAGATGATATTTTGTGTTTGGGCATGCAATGAATATGCGTATCGGATGTATTCCATAATAATTCGTCACTTCTAATTAATTCCATTAAAACTCCTGTATTTTCTTATCCACACAAAAAATAAGTATCAGTAAAAATTGCTTGAGTTGAATCAACAAATAAATTGCTTTAAGAATACAAGGAAACAACAACACGATATAACAAAAAAAAAACGTCAAACTCGTCGCGCGACTAAGTTGAAAAAAGTTCAACTTTTGGGCGACTAGTTCGGCGACGAACGACGCATTGTGTTGCTAATGGGCGACTGCCGTACAAATTTCTCATTTTTGACAGCTGTCAGATTAGTCGCCGGACGACTGTCGATGCATTCTGTTCAGCTCTTTAAGCGAGATACACATTTTTCTATGGCTGCGTTCAGCTATGAAAATCGAAAGCGAGTTAATTATCGCATTCAAAAGGGGGTCCACAGTTCACATACACCAACATGTTCGACAACATGGCTCGCTGGCCATCAATGCTCGATCACGTGAACACAAAGACAACTGCTGGACCAACATGTTGGACGGATTTCAAAATTTTTTGATAACTTGGGTGGCCCGTCCAATCAACCAACTTGTGCGAATAACTTCGGTGTTAATTTTCATTTCGTAAATGTCTCGCGTTCATATCATGCGGGAATTGTGGAAATAATTGCAAAAAACCCCCACCCTTCCGTGTCCGTCACATCTATTTCCTTATTCTCATTTTTTCTTTTTTTCTTTCGTTTCCCCTTTCTCCCTATTCTTCTTCGAGAATTTCATTTATGATTTAATGAGCCCAATTTTGTTTCGGCATATTGCGTCTGCTTGCTATAAAAAATTTAAAATAATGGTGTTCGACAACATCAGCATTCATGTGAACGCAAAATCGGATGTTGGATTCGTTTTGACACCGAGCCAATGTTGTCGAGCATGTTCGTTCTTGTGAACCCCCCTAATCATTAAGGAAATACATAAGCCAACAACTAATTACATTAAATATTTGAGGTTAGATGTTACTTGTAGAAAAATTAAAGTAATTAAAAGCACTTTAAAGTCCCAAAGGAAAACACCTTTAAATATAATTTATAATTTTCTGCCTGTTTTTTGTTTAATCCATTCATGTAGCGTTTTTAATTTTCTGCGCATCAAATGTTCTCTCTCCCATCCGTAGACCAATGAAATTATTTTTGCAATGCACTCTTATTATTATAGGCTGGCAGTGACCTAAGATAACCTTTGCGGAATACGTCCATATTTCTATTTATCATCGCATCTAGCGCATTCGTAAAGCTGTCACTTGTCTTGTCATTGAAAATATCGAATTCAAATTCATTTCATACAAAAATGTCAAAATGGTCGCATTCTACGTAAGTAAACGAAAAATAAAATTTAATTTTAACACAATTAAACGTTTATGAAACACATTAACTTTGTTCCTTAAAGTCGTGATAGAGATCGTGAGCGCAGGAGGTATTCTCGCAGCCGTTCCCGGTCTCCCAATCGAGATCGTAAACGACCTGAAGACTATGACCGGCAGCGCGATGATGGCAAACGCTCCCACAACCGGGACGCTAGGAACCGAGAGGATCCTAAAAGACGTCGATACTCCCCTGCACCGAGGCAGAGGGACAATGATGGATTTAGAAGGTAATAAACACCCAAATATATAATATGCTGAAATTTAACAATTTTTCTGACAGTCGCGGAAGCGCTCAGGAATCCTCTAGAGACCGTGACCGAGATCGTGAACGCGAACGCGAGAGAGAACGAGAACGTGAACGTGAGCGAGATCGTGACCGCCGCGAAAGAGATCGTCAAAAGGACAGGGATCGTAATGAGCGTTCTAACGCATCGCCCGTCAAGGAAAAGGTTCCCGAGAAAATCAAAATCGAAGTCGAGGCCCAAGAGAGTCCCGAAAAAGAAATCGACAAGGAGGAGGAACAGCGTCAACTGGAGTTAGAAATGATCAAACGTCGAGAACGTATTGAGTGTTGGCGAGCAGAACGCAAACTCAAAGAACTCGAAGCTAACAAAAAAGATTTCAAATCCCTTATATTCCCGACGCAGGCCAATTCAAAGAAGTGGAGTTTGGAAGACGAGTCAGATGACGAAGAAGACAAAGACTCTAAGGACATCAAAGACATTAAGATCCTAACTCCAATTCCTGAAAAACCAAAACTAGAAGATGACGTCGAGAAAGAAGAAGAAAAAGAACCAATCAAGCCAAAAGAAGAGGAACCAGAAGACGATGTCGATCCCTTAGACGCATATATGCAAGAAGTAGCCAAGGAAGTTCGAAAAATCAATAATATTGTCACTCCTTCGGCCACAGACAGTTCAGGAGTACTTATAATGACGGGCGTGGTGAAGAAAAACATCACAAGAAGCGAGTTTGGACAAGGGAGAGTTAATTGAACAGAATCAGGACAGTCTGGATTATTCCAGTGACGACGATTTGGAGAACATCAAAGACACGGCCGCCAATTTGGCCAACAAACACAAGAAGGAACTGGCGAAAATCAACCATTCCGAAGTCAATTATGCGCCGTTTAGGAAGAACTTCTACGTCGAGGTTCCGGAGTTGGCCAAGATGAAGCCACATGAAGTCGAGAAATATCGTATCGAGCTGGAGGGTATCCAAGTCAAAGGCAAGGGCTGTCCCAAACCAATTAAGGTAAGCAAGAACG
Organism: Sphaerophoria rueppellii; assembly: GCA_920937365.1. NCBI lineage: Eukaryota > Metazoa > Arthropoda > Insecta > Diptera > Syrphidae > Sphaerophoria > Sphaerophoria rueppellii. The sequence goes on from CAKKXW010000001.1 coordinate 121,576,253, forward strand.
TAGGATCTATTGAAAAAGTGATATCAAAACGATTTATCGTTGCAGACCTGGGCGCAATGTGGTGTCAGCAAAAAAGAGATGGACGTCCTGCGGAAGTTGAACTTCGAGAAACCTACACCAATTCAATGCCAAGCCATTCCAGCTATCATGAGTGGTCGGGATTTAATTGGCATTGCGAAAACTGGAAGTGGAAAAACTCTGGCATTCATTCTTCCCATGTTCAGGCACATTCTGGACCAACCGCCAATGGAAGATGGAGACGGTCCGATCTCCATAATCATGGCTCCAACTCGTGAATTGTGTATGCAGATTGGCAAGGACATCAAACGCTTCTCCAAAGCCCTCAATCTACGAGCCGTCTGCGTTTACGGAGGAACAGGCATCTCCGAACAAATTGCAGAGCTCAAGCGAGGTGCTGAGATCATAGTGTGCACACCTGGTCGAATGATCGACATGTTGGCTGCAAATTCTGGACGAGTGACGAATCTCCGAAGGGTCACTTATATTGTTCTTGACGAAGCCGATCGAATGTTTGACATGGGCTTTGAGCCGCAAGTCATGCGAATAATTGACAATGTCCGACCGGACAGACAGACGGTAATGTTTAGTGCTACGTTCCCACGGCAAATGGAGGCTCTGGCAAGGAGGATTCTCAAAAAACCGATTGAAGTAATTGTCGGCGGCAGATCGGTGGTGTGCAAGGATGTCGAACAAAATGTTGCTATTTTGGAGGACGAAGCTAAGTTTTTCAAATTGCTGGAACTGTTGGGGGTGTACCAGGAACAAGGAAGTATAATTGTATTTGTAGACAAGCAGGAGAATGCTGATATTGTGCTCAAGGACTTGATGAAGGCTTCATATCCGTGTATGAGTCTTCACGGCGGTATCGATCAATTTGACCGCGACTCGACGATTCTGGATTTCAAATCAGGTAAAGTGCGTCTTCTGATTGCAACTTCTGTCGCTGCTAGAGGTCTCGATGTGAAGGATTTGATTCTGGTCATCAACTACGACTGCCCCAATCATTATGAAGACTACGTGCATAGATGTGGCCGAACTGGCAGGGCTGGAAATAAAGGTAAGGCTTGGACTTTCCTCACTCCCGAACAAGGTCGTTACGCTGGAGATATTATTCGAGCTCTTGAGTTGTCAGAGACTGCAGTTCCTGAGGATCTGAAGAAGCTCTGGGAAGATTATAAGAGTTCCCAGGAAGCCGAAGGCAAAAAAGTTCACAGTGGAGGAGGGTTCAGTGGCAAAGGCTTCAAGTTTGACGAACAGGAAGCAAATGCCGCAAAGGAAAGCAAGAAACTTCAAAAAGCCGCTCTCGGTCTGGCCGACTCTGACGACGAAGAGGACATTGAGCAGGATATTGACCAGCAAATTGAGCAATTGTTCGCTGCTAAGCGTAACATCAAAGAGACATCAGTTGCTCCTGTCCTTACAGCAGGTGGAGTCACAACAACAACCATGGCCGTTGGTGGTGCTATTCCTGGAGTTCCGATCAGCATTACTACGCCTAGTGTACCCGCAGCTCCCATTACGGTTGCCATTCCAGGTGGTTCTGATAAATTTGAGTTGGCCAAAAAACTGGCATCTAAAATCAATACAGCCAGAAACTTGACTAGCGATATCAAACCTCCGACAACTCAGGCTTCCGCCGAACTCATCCTGAAGGGCACGCAATCCCAACCGATGATAACAGCTCGCACTGTGGTCGAACAGTTGGCCGCCAAGCTAAACAACAAATTAAACTATCAACCCAAGGATGATGAAGAGGGCCTTTTGCCATTGGTACAATCTTCCTTCACCAAATACGAAGAGGAATTGGAAATTAACGATTTCCCTCAACAAGCCAGATGGAAGGTCACATCCAAGGAGGCACTCGCCCAGATTTCCGAGTACTCAGAAGCTGGTCTGACAGTCAGAGGCACATATGTGCCAACTGGAAAGAACCCACCCGAAGGTGAGCGTAAACTCTATTTGGCTATTGAGAGCTGTAGCGAGATGTCAGTGCAGAAGGCCAAGCGAGAAATAACCCGCTTGATCAAGGAAGAGCTGCTCAAACTCAGTTCAGCGCATCACGTCTTCAACAAGGGTCGCTACAAGGTGGTGTAGTAAAGCTAACTATTCTTTAATTCTAATTTAAATTCAATTCCGATCGTTTGTATTTGTTGTGTAGCATATCCAAAAGAAATCAATAAATAGAGAAACAAAACAGGAATTGTTGTTTTACTTGTTCCAAGTCATTGCTAATGATTTTCTTTCACCTCAATGTGTACGCCTCCCTTTGTAAAGGAAAACATAAAGGTGTTCATATCGTACAGAGGAAGGGAAGCTCGTGTTCGTTCGCATTATTACCCATTGATATCATTAGGTGCTTAGATTTAATCTATCGAGATGCATATACACACTATTCAGAAACTCATTCAAGGCAAGGTGTAATGAAGCAATGGAGCTAATCTGTTACTCCGAAAGAGCATATGGGAAATTCCGCTTCCGAATTTGATTTGTCTGTGTGTATGCCTGTGTCGAACAAAACATGCGCATGTCTTTCATCGAATACAAATTCCTTCCAGTCTGATGATGAGAGAACGTTGGAAAGAAGGACAATAACGATAACTCAACTGTTATACGACACAAGAGGGCTTGGTGGACAGTTGTTAGTAGTTTGGTTTTGGATTTGATTGGAGAACAAACTATGGAAATATTCCGTGGAAAATACTGATGTTGTCCAGATATTGTCCTGTTCTTTCTCAAAAGGTGCAGCGAGGTATTCTTTTTGATAATAGCAGGAATTCACTTAAAAAGAAGTGTACCTATGCACAAGTATCAAAATATTCAGGTTTAAGGACTAGTGTGCTTGGTGTTCACGGAAATCCGGTCGGCTTGCTTCTGATTAATGTCTGTTTTCCTTTGGTCGCCCAGAAGCAGTCCAGAAGAGTCAGAGAAGAACAGAACTCTTCTGTTTTGAAAACAGAATCATCCAAAGAATGACTCGAATACTATAACCCGTTCCATTGGAGGTAGAAGAAGAAACGTCAAAAAAAGACCAATGGTAAACGACTTAAGCGGAATGGTCTTCAGGTTCAGAGACAAAAGGAGATCGGAAGCTGACTTATGTTTTACCCTCCGGATACCGCATCTCGTGCATGTTAATAAATGAGAAAAAACAGCAACAAAAATGAGGTGGTTTGCTCAAGTTTATTGAGATAGTATTGGTAAAAACACGCATACTCTCGCAGTAAACTTGAACCATCCCAGTGGCAAATTTCATCCTTGATGAAAAATTTTGGTGAAAAGAGCAAGGAATTCATTCCACACTTTTAAGAGGAAAAATAAAGAAATGATTTCATAGGAATAAAGTAATGCCCTTTTTCCTCTGTAAAATTTCTCTGTTCTATTAACGCTTTCGTTTCTTCGTATCCCTAAACGTTGTGATTTCAGTAAGGCTTGTAGGAATTGTCATTTTGACTCTGTGTTCAGGTTGACAGGGTTTTGATATTGAACATGACGGCTTTTGATTCTAGGGCAGCATGTACGCGCCCACTTTAATTAGGCCAGTTCCATCTCCTTGGCTCCGATATCTCAGTGTCAATATTGTCGACGATATGTCAAACGATAACGTCATTTGTCAATTTTGGAATACGTTGACAGCTTTTCGTATTTTTACTTAATCAGAAACTGACATTCGAGTTTTAATAATGTAAAACAACAATGAAAAAGAATTAATTGGGAATCAGATTCATACCTATGTACAGTATATGTACGTATGTACAGTTCGAATTCAATTAATTGTCTTCAGTGATATATTTATATCTTATACGTAATATAAATAAATCACTGAAGACAATAAATTGAATTCGAAATAAATCATCATTTAATTTTGCACGACAAATCATTTCGATTTCATTCTGGCCTTAATGCCTTAATATGAAATATGTATCTTTTCGATCTTCGGAAATAAAAACCAGCGTGACAATTCTAGACGTTAATTAAAATCAGAACGTGATACACTCTGATAACTTGTGGTAGCTGCGGATTGTCTTTTTTATCCTCCAATTTTTCTGTTTGCACCATGATCTCTGTTGAAGTCAGGCATTTGAGGATTATTTGACTTTTAATTGCAGCAGATAGTTCATCTTCTTGCCAAGTCAAGCAAAATGATATATTTTTAATTTTTGTAAAATTCTCTGTACTTGGTTCGGGAGGATGTCTTGCGACTGGCATTTTGCCCAGCCACAGATTTTGTTGACACTTTTTGTAACTCCTTCGGTTCTGTATCCCAATTGCGCTTCCCTTTTTTAATTTCTTAAATTTGGGGATTTGATTCACAAGAAAAGAAAATTATGCTTTCAGATAGGTTATCTTTGAGTTATAAAGTTTTATTGGATTTCGTAATCTATAATTTTGAATGAACCCCTTTATCGCAATGATCAAAACTCAAAGAGTCTCTCTAGTCCCATGTTAGCTAACGACTTGAAAATCAAGTAAAAAAAAAAACGAATTTAAAATTAAACCTTCGAACTTCGGAAGAACAAAGCAGATCCATTTTTAAGCACAGACAAACACAAACAAAAAAAGTTTTAAATGAACCTTTTATTGTAAACGATGCCGTACGGCACTAAAACCAAACACACCGCACATACACTAGTTAGTCGTAAGTTGCAAATTTCATTAAAACTTCGTCCAACCTTTACTCGTTACGAGTGTGGGAGTGTACGGTCCTTGAGACAAACAAAACAACTAGAGAATGTAATTGAGATTTTTATGAGCTCTATTTTTCTAGTCTAATTTGGAATTGTTGAAAAGCTTTGTGCGTTTATTCTGAGACAAAGGTGGAAAGCAATCCGTGATTTCATTCATGATTTAATAAAAACAAATGCAGCGACATACCAGAAAATTTTTAAGACTGTTGAATTTAATGCAAATTTTGAAGTCTGTTTCAAAACATGTATTTCCATTATTCCAACAAGTACATCCCCTTTTTCTAATAAATCAATTACAAGACATCCTCATAAGAGCTTATTACTTATTGAAAGTTGAGTGAAATTGAACAGTGCTTTCACTTCCCTACCATCAGTGGCGGATCAAACGTTGAGGGCGCAATAGGCAAGCAGCGCATCGGCGTCCCTATATTAAAAATATCTTGTAGTAAAGTTTGGCCGAAACCGAAACCGAAATATTTTAGTTAATGATGTGCCGACTGCCGAACCGTATATTTTGTAATCCAAGTTAACTCGAATTGATTGTGAAAACCGAGTTGCAACTTGGTTCGCAAATCAGATTTTCCCGAAAATCAATCTAGAAAATATGAGGGTTTAATCCGTCAAAATCTTTGCCATCCGCTGATGAGTTTCGACCATTAGGTTATTTGCCCCTACAGTAAGTAAAATCAATATTCAAAAACACTTTACAAAATTAGCTAAGTCAATTGCGAAGTTGGCAAACCAAATAGGTAAACCCAGTTGACTCTAGGTGGAGTTGAAGTGGCTATCTAGATGTTGTTGACTCATTTAGACCTCAAGGGTCTATTGTGATACCATAGGAGAGTAATGAACTTAAACAAACCATTTTTTACTTTTAATGAAGTTAGAGAGATATCTTTTGTCGACTGTTGCCAGTTCACTGGTATTATAGTAGAAGGGATTACCGAGATAATTATTCCTTCTATTGAAGAGAGCCGGGCAAGTACATAAAAAGGTGTTGGACTGTTTCCTCTTCCTCCTCGTTCATGCAGATTCTACAGAAGTCGTCTGCGTAGACCTCTAGCCTCAAAGCATGTCTATGTCTACCTATAGGGCAGTGTCCTGTTATAACTCCAACTGTGGAGCTTTTACTTTGTCTGCTCAGGAAGATCAAACCTTTTGACCGTTTCAGATCTTTGCTTGGCCATATTTGTTTGGTTGCTAGGCAGGTTGTTACCTGTGAGCCTGTGACCATCTAGCATTTGTTGATTCTAGAGCATATTGTTTGAGAAGATATTTGCCTGTAGAATGTAGTGTCCGTAGCTAAGCGGTTAGGTGCGTTGATGCCTGCTAAGCAAAACGTCATGGGTTCGAGTCCTACTGGTGCCCATAGTTTTTATTTCATCTTTCAAGGGCACTGCCTCTCGCGAAGAACTGACAAAACTTCCAAGAGTATCATCTGTCATGAAAAAGTGCTTCTCAACTTTGCCGTTCGGAATCGGCGTTAAATTGAAGGTCCCCTCAATTCTTCACACGCACCCAGAGAATTGTTGATGAGAGTAAGCCACTTAGGCCTTGGCTCTTCAAGAGCTGTCGCGCCACTCTATTCTATAATGTAGTAAGTGGAATTGCTTAGGACCACTTTTCAAAATTACTGCTCCCGTGCGCCCCTTTGTTGGCTCGCGCCCCCAGGCACGTGCCTAGTTTGCCTTTAGGATAATATGCCACTGCCTTCCATTCTCTTAAAATTTCAAAATTAAATCCCTCCCGACATCATTATAACGAAACAACTTTTCACCCATTCAATCTTTTTTGTTTTAAATATATTTTCATGCATTTAAATTTCTCCTCACCTCGTTCTTCAAAATTGAAAAGTTTCCCTAGTGACTTGGCATTACATACAACTTTATTGTATGCAAAATTATATTCACACATCACACATCGACCTCGTAGAGTTTGAAGTTTTGCTGCAATTAGCGTCTGTGGTGGAAGCATCGGTGCAAAAAAAAACTATGCACTCTGGCAAAAGATTTTGTTTTGAGAAGAAAAACTTTATGCAAAAGATTTAAAACTCATAAACCAAAAACCATGAGATTTTCAAAACAAACATACCTCTGTTGGTAGTGTTCATAGGGTAATTTCTTATGATTATCTCAGATCCTAGAAGATGAAGCTAGTTATTACCCAAAAGATAGAGAGACAACATTAAAACGTCCTTCAATTTTGTTTCAAAATAAACCATATACACAACTCACTAAACTGACTTAAGCATTTTCGGTTTAAGGATGTACCCGCTTAAAAGAGCATACGAGAATTAAAAACTTTCACCGTCTCGTCTTGCCGACACACCTTAAATGTGCGAAAGTATAACAACAACGATTGAAATTGTTGTCTTGTCACAATTCAGAAGCTCTTGAGGCTGCAATATGCACCTATGTCTTTTGCTGACAATAAAACCAGCTTTTCGAGAATTATGAACAAAGTTTGTCTTTTGTTTTGCTTTTCAAAAGAGCAAATGCTCACCTATAAGCCCTTAAGACAAATATAAGGTGTTTCACGGGAAACTTTTCTGTGTTTTCATTTCTGTCTGCTAGGTATCATTATTTTATTGCTTTAGAGCTCAAGGCAAAAAATGTCCTTCAACAGTATTACCTCGCTATCTTGAATGGATTTTCACTTCAATAAAGGAGTCAAGTAAATGAGCACTAATAAAACAACAACAAGAACAGTGACGACAACAAAGATTTAATCAAAACTTTTTAAGTATAACTTTGCCAAGAAGGTCCTACACCAGTTGTACGCGGAGCGAGCTACATCATCAATCATAATGAAATTGCAAGTTGGAGAAGGAAAAAACGGACCTTTCTCTGAGAAACTACCTAGTTTTGTTTTTATATTAGCTCCATAAGAGGAAGTTTAGCCAACAACTTGGTAAGAAAATGTAGGCATTCAGAGAGCTCCTCCCGCTTCTGTATTAAAATGTCATAATTTCATAAAGGACTTTCTCGTCGGTGCGAGACGACACGGTTGGTCGATGGTGCAAAACAAAATGTCTACACATTACCTGCTTTAGTCTGAGTACAGTCTCTATACCCTATTTAGCATTCGTTAGCTGATGGCAGGCAATGTAATAAAATTCCAACACACAAGCGATGTCATCTCACTTCGTCGCCATTTGTAAATGGCATTTTGCATAAATCACCATACACGAACGAAGCCTTAAAATATTCGAAATTAATTCTTGGAAATGGCGAAAAAAAGCAAAACACGACTCTGAGAAAAATCCTTGACGAGAATGTCATCTAAATATTTTTTGCCAATTCGCACATTGAATGCATTTGCATTTTATGGATTCGGGCTTCTTTTTTGTGATGGAAATTTCGCTCAAGATTGAGGTTGTGACAACACAAAAAGTCAATGACGAGAAGCGGTGCGGCGCACGACAAGAATATATACCTGTGTTGTAAAATAGCAAGTATACGTCACAGTGAACCAGTTTCGCGTGTATAGAAGCGGTTGTATTTCATAATGTCTAAATCATAGCGAGCTCACAAAAAAAGCAAACAACAAAAATAAGTTCCTGAGGACACATGGGAATATAAATTTCCTGCCGTGGGCAAAGTTTGTTTCATGTTTCATGTAAAGAGCATTTATTTGATCCTAGCGGGAGGCTACAGGTTATATTCTTGAGTATGCATAAAATTGCAAACACATTGGGTTTATATTTCATGGTTCATTTAGAAATCGTTTGGATTTGTGTATGTGAATTTATGAATGTGATTTTGAATGGAAGGCACCTTAACAAATAACAGATATAGAACTAGGTATGAATTGCCATGTAAATTTGAGGATTTTGTAAAAAGTTGAAAGGTTAACATCTTTTGTCTTCAAAAAAGTCAGAAGAATTTTGTTGTTATATTGAGTTTTAAACTACAGATTCTTTGTCGTGACCAAATACTAAGATGGTCTGGTCTTGATATGAACAAATAGACAACAGTGACTAAGCTTCAGTGTGCAAGACAGGTAGAATACTGGTGAAGGATAACCATGTCTCGGACAGAACTATGCAAACAAAATTCCTACAAACTTAAGTTAAGGAATAATTAAAATTTTAAAAAGCCAATAGTTCAATTAAATGCGAACTACTACTGTTTTCCCATGGAACGTAAAACATTATTTCGGTCAATTACACAAAGAGCACGAGGAATAATAAGTTGACGTTTACAGTGACCTTACTAAATAAAGTTCAAAAATAGTTTTTCCATTGTTATCCTCAGCACAGATTCATTTAATTTCACACCTAAAATTACATTCCTTTTCATTAAAAATCTGTTCATAATGATGCTTATTATTAGTTTATAATTCTGTTGAAACAAACGTGATTCTAAGCTTATAATGACCATAAGGACCTCTTTGTTTTTTTCTTACTATTGCCTCAGTCTTCGAATACGCGAAACTGTAACCAGAGCAAGAAAATTTGCACAGTTCACTTAACTTTCAGTTGAGGACGAAAAATAAAGGAATAAGAAAACCTTCCTTCGCCTTCGTCGTCTTCGTTGACGACGATAGTTTTTTGTTATAATTTTCTTTTTTTTTGTTTAATTACTGATGCAAATGAATGCACTTCAGTGATGTTTGTCGTTTGCAGGGAATGTTGTTGTTCTTGCACCCTTCGTCGACGAAGCGAATAATTGAAGGGTTTTTCAAGAGGTTAAAATTTTTACATCCGGCTGGGGTTGTGTGCGGTGGTATTGTAATGAGGCAAAACTTCTGGTTACTTCTTTGCAAAATTACAAGAAGTGAGAGCCGTTCAGTTCACTTAAGCAATGTCGCACAAAGTTTTCTTCTGATAGTGAAGGTAATTTTACGAGTTAACTGCTTACAAAATGACATGGAAATTATGAAAACAGTTAACATGGTTGATGTACAAGAGAATTTCGTGATGAAATGTTCTTTTTGGTTCTGTTGAGTTGAGTGACAAAATAATGGTAATTAAATGTTTTCATGGCGGATGGTGCTTTCGAATTTTTGTTTCTCATTTTTTCATTCAAAGGACGAAAATTACAAATGTGTGTTGAGATTTATTTTAATAATAAAATTAAATGAAAATGCATTTATCTTGATTTAAAAAGCAATTTATTGGTTAAAAGTGAAATAAAGCGAAAGAATGCATGTTGATTTTCCAATAAATTGAACAGTTTAGCAAAAACAAATATGAGTGCGACCTATGTGTTCCATCACTACCATTTTTCATAGTAAAAACATTAGTTGTTTTGCAAAATCTTCAGCCAATGCATCCCGTTGTAGTTGTACAATGTACACGCACGTTGGTTTTCAAAGTCAAATTCCAAACTGATGATTTGAGGATATACATTAAGTTCATTGAATAACAGTGGCGCCATCAGTCAAAAATTGGTAATACCAGCTCGTGGACTCATGTACAACTACTTTGCACAGTTTTTGCATTATTGTTAAAATTATTGCAGAAATTATCATAATATTAGGGTTATCTTAGATTTTAACGCACATACCAACATACGAACACACATACACACACACAGACATTCTAGTGACCCCGAAACATGGAGATATGCGAAAATTGGAGATTCACAAAATCGGACCCATTACAATAACTTCCTCTGGGAAGTGAAAAATTAATTTTTTAAATGATAAATCCAACACCGACAAAATTACGACAAATTGTAGAAATGCGTAGAAAGAGCCTGTGTACACAATTCAAATGAGGGCCCTAAACTTTTTTTTTTAATTTATAATAGGTACAAAAACCAAACATAATCAAAAATTATTATAAGTATAAATATCGATGTAGGTGCTGTGCGTGGCTTAGTGAATATGTGCTTGGCTGCTAAGCAGGACGTTGTGGCTACTCGTGTCCCACAGTTTTTTTTTCATATTTCACGGGCGCTGCCTCTTCCGAAGAAGAAGACAAAACTTCCAAGAGTATAATCTGTCATGCAAAAGTGCTTCTCAACTTTTCCGTTCGGAATCGGCGTTAAATTGTCCCCTCAATTCTTCACACGCACCCAGAGAATGGTTGATGAGAGTAAGCCACTTAGGCATTGGCTCTTTAAGAGCTGTCGCGCCACTCTATTTATTTATTTACCTGCCGATCTTTAGATTGTCGCTGGCACACCTAACCAACTCAATTTCACTTTTGAAGGACTTTATTCAGTTTTTCTAAGACTATAAAAACAACTCTCAAAATCCTGCTTGCACCAAAAAAGTTCCTGTGGCTGATAATTCAATTATTAATTATTATAAAGTTATAAAACAAAGTGGTAATAACTCAACGGAATATATAATGTAGATTCACAAAACTAAGCTTCAAGTCATAATATTCAATGTAAAATACCATAAAAAAGGAGAAAACATTTCACTTCAGGTTTTATCGTTCAAAATGATGGCGCCTTGTCAGAGCCACCAGTAGAGAAGTGAAGCATCACAAATACAAGTATACCCGAATATTGGCAATGAATGCACATCCTTCTCGCTGAAGATTTTGTCCTTTTCAAAAAATATTTTATGCACCGTTCAAGCTACCACATACTCTACATGAGAATAGAGATGGGTTAGAAAGTTATGTAAGCGACAACGAGTACGACCTTCTTCCAACTCCTATACCCAATTTCTCATCGCGATGCGGAGCGGTGCGGTAGCAGAATATGTATTTTTTATTATGTCTTCTTTTGTACGAGAGGCTCAAAGGATTCGATGAGTATGGAATTTATAATGGCGGGCGGACGGTTCGGTTTCGTTCGGTATATATGATGTCTTCAGGCGAAAGTTCATTTTTAAAGTTCTTCTCTCCGGTTCCTATATTCTTATTAAATTGAATTCTCCGCCTGTGGGTGTTTTTAGGGTAGTTTCACTTTATTAGGCAGAGACACATACTCGAGACGTTCCAGAGGTACAATCTTTTATGAACTTAATTTTTTTTTTCGTCATTCAATTCGAAAGTGATTGCAAAAGATAAATTTCCGTGCCGGGAAAGCAGAAGAAATGTTTGAAATAAAAGTCATAATGAAACCGTTTTTGTATGACTGATGTCCTTATAAAAATGCTTTCTTTGAAAAAGAGGATATTAGTGAGCAATGCTGGTGCGCCAAACAATTTGATGTTATCTCTTTGAATTTATATACTTTAACCAAAGCAACGAACAATACTAGCGGTTTCATCAATGGAGCGATAAACAGTAATGAAAAAGGAATTACCGTTAAAACGAGTCATGAAATTCTGGAGGCCTAAAAATTTATATTCACAGAACTCTAGGATGCTCATTATTTCTATACCTTGCAAATTTTTATTAAAGTTAAGTTATTCCCTTAAACAAAATATTATATAGAAGCAAACTCAAACAATGCCGACCACCAGCTCAGGAAGGATTCCATTCCCCTTCGTTGCGTCGCGTCGTTGTCGACGTTGCAAGTAGCTACCCAAGGGAACTCTCATAAATTCTCTATTACCTGAGAGCTCTACCTACATATCCCCATACTGACTGCAGTGTTGGCAGGTTTTCGTACATCAACATTAATTTGGGGCATAAAAGGTATATTATATGCATGAATCTCAATCCAGTGTGGAACGGAGGAGCCAGAAACCAGCCGGGCCGCCCCGTCAGCCCGTGTGAATGAGTAAATACTAAATATTATCCCATTGTCTTTTAGGCAGCATATACGAGCGGAATAAAGAAACTTGAAACTTGCCGAATTCCATAAGATGATAAGATGTTTGACTTTCGTGTACAAATTGCCTACCTATAAAAATTCATTAAAATTCCCACGATTCCAAAAACGGGTATATAGAGGTTTAGAACATGTGTAATCCACAATCTTAACTACACAACAAAACAACCCATAATCCATGCCATTGCTGTGGCTAATTTATGTTGTTGTGAAATAAAGTGTTTTTACTAATCGCTTCAATCAGAGCCCAGGGAGCCATTTTCACACCAACAGCGGATGCGAGAACGAAGTCAACAATTTAATAGAGGGAAGCCCACAGCAAGCTATATTTTACTACTACTTCGGGTGTAACCTAACACTTTGAGGGCTCATTGAGGATAAAAGAATAGCATACAAAGCTGCTAGCTGAAAGAATGTGGTGAATGGCAAATGACCCACTAGCTCGAGCTCCGTAAAGCAGTGTTTTTTTTTTTTTAATTTATTCTGTTTTGAAGGGAAAAAATGATTTTTTGTTTGTGTGCTATGTTCGATGTCATTAAAAGTTGCTTAGGAACTTCTTTTGGGAAATGAAATTCTGTTGATCGTCAAGCACAAAGTTTTGACTAATGTATTTTGGCTCGGCAAATTTTTAAAATTGTAACTTTTGTTAACTTTTGCCGCTATAACATGAGCAACCGTCAAATTATTACAATTTGATTTGAAAAGATTTTTCAACTTTTAAGACATGAATGCCATATTTTGTAAAGGTCAAGAATGCTTAGAATCTGTTTCATTTCAAATATATACTTCTTCGAGTAATGTGTAAAATTCCAAGGACCAACTGCAATCAATAAATCTTTCAATTTGTTTGCCGTTCCATAAACGTTTCAAAAATATTTCCACATCCTCACAAAACAAAAAAATATAAAAGAAACTTTTTATACATGTTGGTTGTCTTGATTTCTAAGTGGTTGCCTTCAGTTCAAGTGTCATCGTACAGGACACTTAGGGTTTATTTCCATAAAGGCACTACTTATTTGTACGAACACAAATGAGAATTTTAAAGCAATATTACGTATACGCCCCATACGCCTATGGACACGACCGGCAGAACATACATAACAGCACAGAAGACACACTGCAGCTTCTATTCAGAGTCAGAACCTCCAGCCAAGCTGAGCCAAGTTGAGCCGAGTCGAGTTGAGTTGAGTCATGCCGTAAGGCTCTCTCATGTTCAACATGCAATTGGATTGTAGCAACAAGAAGGACAATAGACCTATGTGTACAATTTTTTGTGTACAGCCGCAAGCCTTTGGTTACAACATTTGTCACTGGCTTTTGCATTTTGCAAACCCTTCCTTCGTGTCGCCCGACTATCGTATACATGCATATTATTCTCCAATTGGGAACATTCATTGTTGCAATTTTAATTACAACTCAAAAGCGTTTCGCTCGCTTATAGCCGAAGGGCAACTCGCTAGAAAGAAAACAGCAGAAAGCAACAGAGCAGACTGCAGCTTATATTGTGATGCTTAAGGTTTTGGTGTAATGGAAGCATAAACCGTATACAATCCTTATTGTTAACCGCTACGTTATGAGGACTTGGGGTTTCGCTTCATCTTTTATATATTCAAATTCTTTTTTTTCTAATAAGTTACTTTAGGTTATGAGGGCGATGTTGTTGCTCTAGGAGGATACAAAAATAGAGAAAATTCTTTGTCTCGCTTGTCGGTTATGTGGGTGAAGTTGAAAGCATTTAATAGTAGCTCAAATTTGACGTCAAACAAAAAACTTTGAGAAGAGAAAGCAAAAGCAAAAGGTGATTTCCTTAGGATACAAACCAGGATAAGTTTTAATTTATCATATTTTGAAAAGTTGGTCGAGTTTGTGAAATGACGTCGTCGTCGTTGTTGTTAGACAAATTTAATGCAATTAGGTATGAGGCTTTGTTTTTGTTGCATCCTTGAAAGTGAAGTTAAAATACTTGAGAGCAAAAGCAATTAGGGTCGCATGAGATTTATTTTTACTTTGCCTTTGAAAAATTTCAGAGCTTAAATCAACCAAAACAATGGATTCACTTTCTCCTCAAACAAAAAATGTCAACTGAAATGCCAAGGTTCACATAAATTGCAAAAGAAATTCTCTTCGAAACGGATTGAGGATAAAAATTTACCTAAACCGATTTGAACCCATCAATATAGTGAATAAATTGTCTCCAATTCTAGTCCTTGTCAACAAAACAAAACTTAGAGCAAAATACAAAAGCAAGTGTCATTTTCATGGACAATGCAATGATATAGTTTACTCACGATCTATGCAAACAAATGGCCGGATACCGTAGCCAGACTCCGTACTTTTCCACGTGATGTACCAGAGGCAACAAAGGACAAACGGCTCTAGGTCTGAATTGATGGAATTCGGGATATAAGAACATGGAGACAAAGTTGTACGAGAGCCAAGTCCATTGCCGTTGGTGAATTGAATAGAATTATGTAAATGGACAGAGTTGTGGAAGAACCAGTTGTTGCTTGGTTTATTTTTCTGTTCTATATCATCGAAGGACTTCTAAGCTTTGGAAGTTTTTGTGGGACTAGGGAGAGAGATCTGGAAGGCATAGGTGGGTGTTGGAGGAGGACAATAGATTCAAATTGAATAGAATATATTGATTTGATTCGAGGCAGTCAGACCTGAGACGATGAAGTTCCCAATGCTAGGAACAGACAAATGTGTTTGAACTCTTTCTTTTCGTTTTTCTTTTTCTTTTGAATATAAATTAATATATTCACAGTGAATGAAGTTTGGTGGTTAAGGATACAATTCTATTTGGATTTGCGGACGACTTTCATGGAATGGAAATAAAACTATCGTGTGAAAAAGCAAACGCTTTAATCTTTAAGTCATATGAAAGATGATTTCCTAGGAGGTAGTACCGAAGTTTGAGAACTTAAACAATGACTTTTTAAAATCTGTAAAAAATGAGCTACATTCAATTTATTTTTTCCCAAAATTTTTTCAATTAATTTATAATCAGGGATGTTTTTCACATGAAAAAGAAACCTTACTCCGTCAAAATTTAATAAAAAAGTGGACTGATGGGTACATATATAATTCAATTCAACTTCATAGCTCAGCAAGTATCAATTTCAATATCCCGATGTCCTTTCGAAAGAGCCTCCTTTGCTCGAAATTAATTTTAAGAAGATTATAGACATCAACTCTCGAACGATGCAATTTGTATTGTATCGTCGTTTTCAAGAGAAAAAACTGTCCGATACCTTTGCTATGTCGGATATTCTATAGTGGTTTGTATGATGATGATGATAAAATGTGTATAGTACATGACCCAAGTTGAGAAGCTTCCTTTAAGCAGGACGATGCCGATATGGATGACAACGACGACGATGAAAATGACAGAGACGTGATATTTTTTCTCAAAGAAAAAGCAGACAAAAACTAAGTGAAACTGAATCTGCTCATTTTCAATCATAGCCATTTTGTTGTATCTTCTTTTCTGGGCCAAGTACTTTATTATTTAAGTTTGGTGAAATTATTTCTATCGGCATTTAGTCACGTATGAATTTGTAGGTGCGGGCTTTTGTAGGCTTCTTGTTTTATTTTTGCTTCGATTCAGAGCTGTCTATAGTCGACAAAATGGAAATGAAGCATACAATTGTATAAGAAAGCCTCGCCCAAGGATATGCAATAGATGATCAAATCGTTTAATGAAAAACGTTTTCAGAAATTGTAATTTGTTCAAAATTCGATTTTGGAGAGGAGATCGATTAAAGTTGAGAATGTGAGAAGAGTTTTGAGGATTCCAAAGACAGGAAATGGTCCTGACAGGCTAAGAAAATTATAGCAAATCTGTTTTCGAAATAACTCAATTTTCAATAATTTTAGGGTTTAAAGAATTAAAAATATTGAGATTTCCGTCCAACAAAACTGAACTTATTACCAATCATGCATAAAAACCAAACAAAATTTTATTTCCATTAACCTTGACTATTCATGCATAAAATTATAGGGAAAGCTGTTGAAACAAGTGCAACAAAATTATGTAGCAACCTAAAGGGGAGCATTCTATTTATTGTTTGTCAACGAAGGCATACATCTAAAAGAGTAAAAATAGCGTCTATCATTCCATTTAAAAGGCATTCCCTCATTTTGCAAGGTCAAATAGAAACTCTTTTTCTATTTTCGACTTGGTATATCGAAACAAATAAAGACAATGTTTCTGTCAGTCATGAAATAGAGAGAAAAAATTGCTTCCAGGAACTTGCGCAGTGAAAATGAGTTTCCAGTTAGAAACAGCTGAGAATGTATGTATAACAGTCTAAAGGGAGTTCATTGTTCCTTACATACTCCAAACTGTTATACTACACTGACACTACTGGCACAAATGAGTTGGGTCAGTAGAGCGTGACTTATGTGATGAGAGTTTTTGACAGAAATGAATGAATATAAAGGTGTTACCTTTAGAATTTAACGTTTTTTTTGAGAGAATTTCTAATGGAATTTCCACTCCAAGTATACCATTGATCGCATTTTATAATACCTTTATTGTTAAAAACCCATGTCATTCAACCTTACCAAATTATTGCGTGTTATCGCAGATATCAATTTAGTTCTTTTGATTCCTGAACACCTTTCTTAAAACCCCCTTTCAAACAATCCAAATTATTCTGCAGAGCACAAACAAAATCACTAGGTATACTCCATTTTCTGCTGGTTTTGTTTTCAAATGCCACTTCCATCCTCTTTATCGTTTCCTTCAATCAGCGCGTGTTTGTGCCGAATAAGCTATAATTCATTTTGAAGATAAGAAAAAAAAACAAACCTTCTGTCTTATTTTCTGTTCGAAATCAGGATCAGGAAGAAAAAAGAAAAACAAAACCCACAAAACCAATAAAAACGATTAAAACCAAAAGTTTCGTCCTTGAAGTAATTCTACCCACAGTTCATTTGTTGGATGGTAATGATGTTGTCATAATCATCAGAGAAAAAAAGGAAGAAATCAAGAAAAGTTCTACTATCAAAATAACATAAGGATTTCTCCTCTTCTTTTGGCAACAATTTATTTCTTCATACATTTTTTTCCGGCTGCTTGTTCAGTTGAACGAATTTAAGAAAATCGATATTTATTCATTTAAGTCTTTTCTTTGGATCCAATCGGAGACGATCCATGCTTAACGCGACTTGAAGACGAAACGAGTAAAAACAAAAAGACTCCGTTAAGGAAAATGGTGACTTTAATTTTGTTTTTATATCACTTCATTCCTACACCCCGATTAGAGTCGAATATTTATTTTTTTATTTTTGTTTTTATTTACTCATCATTCGTACTGCCAGATGAATGCAACCATCTTAGAGAAAAACTGTAAGAGAAAATAAAATAAAAATAAAATAGAACCAAGGAAAAGGAAGTTGGAAAAAGATGTAATTGAAATACATTTTAATAGCACTGTTGGGACTTCGAAGCATGACGTTTGGATAGAGCTGTCAAGGAGTTAAGTTTGTATCCTTGACATTTTTTTTATTTATATGCGAGACAAATAAATTGATTTAAAGAAACTTAATTCATCTCTATTTTCTTAACGTTTTCCTTACAAGCTAGTGTAGCCACATAAGTGTAATAATGAATGAGAACAAAAATTAAATTCAGGTCCCTGAGCTAAGTGTAACATAACTTGTTTTGAAAATTATCAGCATTCTTAAGACATTTCCTTGTTTACTTTCACAAACTCGAAAAATCATTCGTGAAAGTTCTCCATTTCTTCTTTTCTAAAGGGACTTCCTAATATGGCTCGTTCAGGAAGCTACAATAACTTCGCGGTACCACAATAGATCTAAATTGTTCTAATTTTGATGGTAGCAATGAAGTGTCCGTAGCTTAATGGTTAGGTGCGTTGGCTGCTAAGCAGAACGTGATGGGTTCGAGTCCTACCCGTGCCCAGTTTTTATTTCATATTTCACGGGCACTGCCTCTTGCAAAGAACTAACGAAACTTCCAAGAGTATAATGTGTTTTGAAAAAGTGTGTCTCAACTTTGCCGTTCGGAATCGGCGTTAAATTGAATGTCCCCTCAATTCTTCACGCACACCTAGAGAACTGTTGATGATGATGAGAGTAAGCCACTTAGGCCTTGGGTCTTCAAGAGCTGTCGCGCCGGCCGTTCTATTTATTTATTTATTTTGATCAACACCAAATGTCAGCCCGCTTAACCTAACCTAACATATTATGGCTGGTTGGTTTACAACGATAATGAAGTTATAATCTGTAGGTAATGGTAATAATCTTTATCAGATTTCGTTTTGTAATTCAACACCCATACGCCATACGCAATAAAAACAAGCTTTTTGAGTACTTTTTAATGGCTTGAAAATTCTTACAGGGATTCTTGTTTGTTTTCTTTTTTAGTTTCTCTATGCAGGTGTGAATTTCTTTCTTACACGTCTTGTTGGCAAATGAAAAAGTAGTAATTCCTGGATACCACACGATAGAACAATAATCTTGATTCGATACAATATGTTGAAGTCATTCTATCGTCCAACTAATGTGCATAGAAAAGGTTATTTTTACTTGAGTGTGCTTTTATGTCGTTGTAACTAATTGAATATTGAAGGACATTGCATTTGAAACTCTTTGGAATGATTAAAGTGATTTTCAATTTTCAGCACCAAATTTCAAATGCTTCATAGTCAACTCTCAGGTGAATGTTATCAATTTCAATATAACAGCATTTTAAATAAATTCCTGTCGAATAATTTTCCAATAGCAGAATTTATATTTTTGTTGGATGATTTTGATGGAAAAAACGATAAATTCTTCCTAAACAATTTTGACAGTCAAAAACATTTAATATCCGTTTTAACCGAACGAGGAAGTTAAAAAGTTTTTTTTTACTTAAAAACCTTTTGGAGTAGGGACAACAATCATTTTAGTTAAAAAGCAAGTGTAAGTGCACGTCCCTTTCCACCCAAAATAACTCAAAAATGTCGGTCACAAAAAAGGTTAGACGATTCCATTTTTCAGTAGAAAATTAAATCCGCTCCAAATACGCGTTTGGAATTTTCCATTACATTGCAGACTCAAAAAAACAAAAACAAAATTGCAGAGGAATATTTGGCTGTGGTATCCAAAGTTACCAGCAATATGGCAAATGGCATGAACCTCAAAGAGCATTAACAACCAAAAATGTACCTCCACACTTAGGCAAAAACATAATTTCAACTGCGAAGGAAATAAATCCTTTGTTTCTAGCTTTTACTATTGTTAAAAAAGAAAGTTAAAACTATTCGCGGATGATGTTGTGTTGGTGTTAAATGAATACAAAGGTTTAGGTTATTTTCCTGTGGAGTGGTAATGATGACTTTTTAGACAATTTGCATTCGGCTTTCGTTTTGCAGTTAAAAACAAAATGAAAATGGGAAAAAGTTGTGCGACATATGCATGGTTTCAAATAAAAGCTAATTTAAGAAACAAAATATTTTTATGTTGCAAATATTTTATATTTTGTCAAAAATAAAATTTGTATCAATAATCATTTCAGTCGATTAAAATTTATCATAGGACGTTTTCAAATGATAATAATCTTCAGCTCCAATATTATAAGCTCCAAGTATTGTTGCAAAAAGAGCACCAAATGTACAAGTAATGATTCAAAGAGCATAGCTATGAAAATTATCAACTATCACGGGCACCGATAAAAATACAAATAACAAACAACATTTTACATTTTAAGAATTTTGTCGATGAGCAAAACCAATTATTTTTGTTTCAAGTAATTTAAAATCGTTTCTTCATGATCTTTTAAATCGTGAATTTTTATCTAGGCTAATTCGGAGTCAATACACTTAACTCCGAATAAAATTAACACACTTAGCAAGGAAACATTGTTATTTTTATCTTATTTGAGAAATTTCTTAATTTTTTACTTTTTACTTTTATTTCTTATTTTTTCGCTGTTGGATAATAAAATATTTAATATTTCTTTAAATTGTCAAAGAATTTTGCTGATGGTATCACCGACTCCTTCTCCAAACTGTGCACCATTGCTTGCTGCAGAAATGAAAGCGTCGTTCCCTCCAAGAATACCAATCGGTATACCAGTACCAGCTCCAGCAAATCCAATAGCCGAACCAACTATATCACTTGCTAAATCTCCCACATCACCGAGTAGACCGCCCGAAGAAGTTCCATCACCAGAATTTATAATATTCTCACCAAGCCCCAAACCAATACTTGTTGTTGCTTCTGATGTTCTTATGGCTCCCGGAGCTCCCCCATTCAAGGCTCCAATTAAACCACCCGTACTTGAACCTACTAACCCAGAAAGTCCACCAAAGATACCACCAGCAAGATCGGTGACACCTTCAACCAATCCTTCATTCTGGTTACTTTTAGTAGAGGAACGAATAAATTCACCCAGAGCCCTGCCCTGCTGTGTTCCAACTTGGTCGCCTAAACGACCACCATCGGCTCCTCCCACGACAGTACCAACAACTGTTCCAGCAATTCCTCCATAGGTGCCTGCAATGGTTCCATAAGTATCGCCAAGGACTTCAGCAAGTATGTCAGTCAGTATTGGAGCACTTGTCGAAATTTCAAAGAGGGTCACAAGAATTATTTGAAATCCGAATATTTTCAACATTTCCTAATATTTGTATTATCTGAAGAACTTAACTAAACTAAACACAAAAATTACCCTCAATTCCTAGTCAAATAGAAAATTGTTGTAATTGGTTTAATTAGCAAAAATCACGTTCCCAATATGTACGTCAATGATGTCAGGTTAAAATTAATTGCGCACGATTCATTTTATTTTGTTGTTTTATGTTCACCTAAAAGTTCTCAGAATAAAATTTATTCAAGTACAAAGAAAATGCGTTAAAAACGATTTTATTAGAAATGTTTATTTCTGGACCCAAGACTACAATTATTATCTCCCCACTCTATCGACGAGTCGCTCCGATAATTTTCTCACCTAGTCCCAAACCGAGAAGCGTCCCAACTTCAGATCCTCTGATAGCACCAGGTGTTCCACCAATCAGAACACCAGTCAAAGCACCTACATTGGCTCCTAGAAATCCAGTGAGTGCACCAACTACGCCACCAGTCAGATCAATGACTTCTCCCAAAATATTTCCATTTGGGTTTTGTTTTGTTGAATCCTGAATGAACTGTCCTAGAGCTCGGCCCTCAGTTTTTCCTGCTTGACCGGCCAATTGAGGACCGTTTGGTCCTCCCCCAATAACTCCAACGACTGTACCAACAATATTTCCATACTTTCCGATGACGTTCTCAAATGCACCACCAACCACATCGGCAAGAGTATCAATAATTAGAGGAGCACTTGAGGAAGAACCCAAAACCGTTGCGAAGAGAATATAAAGCAGCACAGTATGTAACATTTTGCTAAAAGAATCGGAATGAAACTAAAACTCGACAGGTATCGATGCTTCAATCGTTAAAAGAAAGACAGTAACTAATTGTGTTTTGTCGTTAAGTTTACAAAAAGCTTTTCGCAGAATAGAATAGAGTGGCGCGACAGCTCTTGAAGAGCCAAGGCCTAAGTGGCTTACTCTCATCAACAATTCTCTGGGTGCGTATGAAGAATTGAGGGGACCTACAATTTAACGCCGATTCCGAACGGCAAAGTTGAGAAGCACTTTTTCATGACAGATGATACTCTTGGAAGTTTTGTCAGCTCTTCGCAAGAGGCAGTGTCCGTGAAAGATGAAATAAAAACTTTGGGCACGAGTAGGATTCGAACCCACGACTTTCGGCTTAGCAGTCAACGCACCTAACCACTAAGCTACGGACACAGAATGAAACAACAAAAATACAGTGTGACACACTGAAATTGTTTTCCGAGACATCAACAAAAAAACAACAAACATCGGAGTAATGTTTTCCAAACGAATGCGATATCCAACAAAATATCCTGACAAGATAATTCGATAACTGCGGAGGACCTCAGATGTGGCATGTACGTCATGCCATAATCATGTGAACAAATTCTAATCTCATGAAGGTTATCTCTTAAGGATACCACACATAAATGTACCTTCCTGCGTCTATCTGTTGACGGACGTTTATTTGATTCTTTTTTTCTTGTCCAGCAAATTGAAATGAAATTTCTCGGAATAACACCACCATCACCGACCGACATTGCCACATCACCGCCGCTGCCGTCGCCAGCGTGCGTCGACGCTCGAAGCAGGGTCAACAGTATACCCCAAGATATTTTGTGTATACCACACATTGCGACAGGCATGTTCACATATGTGTTTGTATGTCATGTGAGGAACTTGGGGCCAATGCCAATAGGCGAGGGGGATAAACGATGAGAACATTGTTCATTTTATCGCTTCTGTGTGGCGTTGTTGGCAGAGTCTTCATCGTCATCATCGTCATGCTATGACAACCTTTGAGTGGTTTGATCTTGTTTTGGTTGTTTCTATCTCTATGGATGCCATCATAAGGATGCATGTGTGCCTTGATGGACATAGGAAGTACGAGTACATCGAAGAAGAATAAAACTCACTCAGATACATTTTGTAGCCATAAAGCTCTTTCAGTTTAAGTGGTATGTTTGTGGATAACTGCGTGAGGAGGGAAGTGCATTGCGTGTGTGTGTGTGCACATAGTGTCACTGACAGTTTTCAGACGCAAACAAAGCGAAACCCGAATAGAAAGTGTCAAACAAAATGTTGTGGTGATGTTTTCCTTATGGAATAAAGGACGCACAACTCACGAAGAGAAACATATCATCTTGTCTGGTAAATTAAGATAGAAATAAACTTGCTTGTGCAAACGGAAAGCAACAGCAACTGTGAAGTATGAAGTTGTACGAAAGTGAATGAATTTGGATGGTGTTACAGTCATGATGTTTCGTTTTTGGTTATAAATGTCATGTTATGATAGAAATCAGAAGGGCGAAGAGAATTTTACCGTATCAATACACAGTGCATGAACAGTACAAGAAGATTTCTTGGAAGCAATGTCAAATGGGAGAAATTGGGTTTGGCAAGACCAGTCAACCGAGGATCAGGAACAATATTTACCCCAATTAATCGAAATTATTGATGTTTTTTTGCAAACAAAAACTTTTATGGTATGATATTTTCAATTAACAGAGTTTTCTCTGAATTTTGGGTATTTTTTACATGGGTCACAAAAGTAAGGAACACGTGCAATTGATTTTATAATTTTGATTTCTTCTGACGCCATAAAAGTTTATTTCATAGAAACTCATAAAAAACTCGATATGCTTTTGATTTCGATCTAAACGAAAGGAAGTCTTAAAATTAATCGATTTCCATCCAAGGCCAAGCTCCAAGCAAAAACATGCTACGTCAATATTTTACTTTTCGCCAGGATGGTGCATTTCAATTTGTGCTGGTAAATGCGTTTTGATTCGAAGCCCTTCAAACTGCTGCCCTACAAAACACAAATCAAAAGTATAATGCAACTGGGTTCACTCGGGCGTATACTTACTATTTGTAAAATGATGAATATAAATATTTATCTCCCTTTATAATTCTCTCGGTGGGATTTCAACAAATTTACGATTGAATAAATTTTTAGCAAATAAAATCATTATTTATACGCACAAACTCTATCAATACATTTTTGACAGAAAGTTTTGAGTTGCATTCGAACGTGATGGGAAAATTTAAATACACATACTATGGTTGCGCCACTAAATTTTTTATTTGTATGTGCTGTCAAGTTCCCCGGTAAAAATTGATTTCTGAGAAATTGATAGATTAAGAAGAAATTTAATGTTTCCGATATTTGTGGGTCCTTTTTCTTTTTAACATTTTTAAGATGCAATTGTGGTATGATGATGAATGAATTTTACAGTGAAAATCAAAAGCTTCGTGTGTTGGACAGAATATTCCAAATATTTTTCCAGATTCATTTCATCGACATATTCACCATTTATTGTATAAATATTTTTGACACAATTGAGTGGTAAAAAAAACCATTGACCATAAAAGCCCCACCCTACACCATCAAAGCATTGCGATAATGAAATATTACAACAAAACCGACCGACCTGCCATCGGAACAAAATAAAAGCGATGAGAGCTTATAACCGAATATCGTGAGGTAGAGCATTGTTGGCGGTATCCATATTTACATGAGGAGTCGTCAGACCACATCACAAAGTGATTTCATGGGAAAATCCCAATTTAACCAAACCATGGTTGGGGTATTGTTCTTTTTGTCAGGTTATAAAGCCGAGTTGTAGCAGACCGCTCTCTGTCGTATCATTTATCCTCGGCGGAAGCGGATGTGGATGGTTATAGGAGCCATATACAACATCGCATGAACCGTCGCTGGAATCGGTGATTGATTTATTCATGTTGCGTTGGCTGTTGTTGCATGTCCTTCGATGTCTCTTTTATATTTTATCGAGCCTATGCCGTCGACAGACGTTGAACCCAAGCACAGAAAACTGGTACTTCAAAGCCGATTTATACTTCACTTCGCATCACTCGAACTGTGACTCGCACATAAGGTGAAACGACTGCAATGACAACATTCGGTTGTCTTTATGAGCTCTTTTGATAGATTAATTGGTGCGGTTCCTTTGTCGAGCAAAATTGACGAAGTGTGACTTAAATTTAAATTAAGACTCTGTTTGCAAATTTCACGTTGTTAATTTCACAAAGTTGACTTAATTTTCTCTTCAGCCATTGATGCTAATTACAAGTCAATGTTGAAATCTGCTAAGCCGAAAATCTGATTAGAGTAAAATATTGCTTTTCCCTTAAATGTAAATTATACCACCGGATAATTTGCATTGTTTGCTCTAAGTCCTATCAATTATTCTGTTTTCGAATACAATCGATGCAATTTGATTTATTCATAAACCAATTAGTTAAACCTACCTGTCCCATTCACACTCAACAGAGAATCATCTTAGATATCAGCATAATTAAATGCAGTCCTTCAAAGTCTCCAAAGTCAATTTCGTTTTGCTTCCTCGCATATGCACGGATACATCAACATTTTGCTTATTCAATTAAAATTGCATATATGCATTTGCAAATATGCAAAATTTACTTGAACACGTTTCATATCAACACAAAAGCCAAGTAGGTATCTTGATTTTGAATGAATAAACATTAGGCGATCGAGTAAGTGAATGTCAAACAAAGCGCTAGGTTTTCCTTCTTAACTAATTCTTTCGTTCGTGTCTCTTGGAGGAAAGCGACGACGATGACAATCATCAGGAATGAGAAAAAACAGGACCATGTACTGTACACGACGACGTGTTCCACTTTAAGAATTTTGTGTGTCATGCAAACTGTTTCTCGCTGATATTTTGTTAAAACAACGTCAATACACAATTTTTTACAAGGATTTCCTTTTTTAAGTCCTCGTGATTGTTGCTGTCGTTATTTTTAAATTTCTCCTTAGGGCTGCCAGGCATTGTTTATATTTGCACAATAGTTAATTCTGCAAAAGCATGCAACAACAATATGGATGTTAATTTGTGAGTGTGTTCTGAATTGTTGTGTAGGTTGTGTAAGTAGGTGAGTAATATTCAAATTGAAACAATGGATATTTATATTTTGATTTTGTTTTTTTTTGCCAGTGGAACTTACACACTGTTTGGTTGAATTGAATAAATGTTTCAATTATGCAAAACTGTTGCTGGTTGTGTTTATTCTCAGTTTGTTGTGATTTATTGTTTTGTAATTGAAGTTCCCTCGAAGGAGAGTAGTTGGGAAGTGAGAGAGGAATGATAGAAAGGATTCACTTTTCTTTCGCTTAAATAAATTGTAAAGTGTGACATAACATTTATTTATGGAAACACGAAAATGAAAATAATTTTGCATGTAATTGGACAGCAATTGTCAGTGTATCGATTGGCACACTTGTTTGTGTGTGGACGGGCGTCCGTTTGAAATATTTGTTTAATATATTTGGCAAAACAAATCAACTTGTTTTTCTATCAATTTACTTTCTTTTAGTTTGAAAAATGACATTAAAGTACATACTTCGTAAGGCACACTATTTTGTAGCATAATTTTAACAATTCCCAAGAAACCATTATTCAGCTTCTAAAGAAAAGTCGTATTCACTCTTGCGAAAAATAGGAGTTTATTGCTTTAAAACATCATTTTGATATGAAAATGTAGACTTTAGATTGCTTTCAACTTTAAATTTCTATTAGCCTTTATTGCCAAAATATTGGTAAATTCTGAACCCTTCCAATAACTACTCGCAAGGATTTATGTGGTCCATATCTCACCAAGAATTCAAAGTAAATTGAAAAAAAGGAACAAATAAGAAACCACCCCCCATAGTCAGTCCTACACACTCTGCAATAGGAAGTAAAATTGCGGTAAACATTCAACCTTGCTACACTAATAGGATTATTTCGGCATTGGGTCTTGTGCCATAAATCTCAGGGCCGTATACCACAGAGAGCAATATCCAAAACCCACATTCTCAGAAAAGTAGGTAACCTTTGTGCGTTGCTACCCTTATACTCAAAATGGCAAGTCGGTTTTTCTATTACCTGGAAGTTGGGCCAATAAGACGAATCTACCTATTTCATTCTTTAAGCTGGCAAATTGTTGTAAGGAGCATGTTGTGAAGTTTATGTTTATGGTATAACCAACATTATCGATTTATTTCGTTTTTTCGTTAATATTGGCCATCAATTTTGTTATCTTGAAACAGGCAAGAGTTAGGAGACACAGCGGTAGACATATTTGTGTGGAATGCGTTCAGAAGTTATTCAACTATTCAAGCATCATCATCATCATCATCTTCTTCTTATCGGAATGGTTTTTGTATATTTCCTAGAACAGGGAAAGTAGCTACATGTTTTTTCCTTTATTTGATTTATGGCGTTTTGCTTTGATTTTGAAATTTGAATTCGAAATTCGTGAAATTTAAGCTCTCGTGGTTTTGGTTTACGAGAAGAGGGTGAAATCACAAATTTAAAGGCTACATGGAAGACAAGGAAAGCAAAAAATAGACAGAACCTTTAAAGTGCGAGTAAATCTTGTAGAAATACTGGAAAAAACATGAGAAAAGGAAAGGAAAAACCAACTCCACCTTTCTGCAACAAAGCTCACACCTAGCTGACCAAAATCAGTTAACCCTTTATTCTTGGATACCCATCGTCTTATCTTTATTATAAAGTGTTTCATCTTTAAGAGCAATCGAAATTACGATCAAAGATTACTAAACTGCATGAATATTGAACAGCTTAAGACTCCTTTTCTTATCAATTCTGCTAATGTCTAATTTATTGAAATCGGAAATCTCTGTCAAAATAACCCAACACGAAAAAAGGATACAATCCTTCCTTAATTAATGCTAATCAGTCAATTAATATTCCCAGAAGCCTAACGTTTAGGCTCCAGCACCTCAGGGATATCAATAGTAATTGGAAACAGAGCGCAAATGAGAACGAGAAAGAAAAGTGAGTATCTTAATTTATTAAATTAAATTGTCAAGGTGTCAGTTTCGAAGAGGTGAAGCATAACGAAGCAAATTTATTGCATTATCCTTCAATAAAACATCTCAGATAAGAAATCGATTTGAATGATTTATATATTGACAGAAGGTTGGCGTTTTTGCAATGCATCAATGAATTGATTTGATTTTAATATTTTAATGTTCAATTATTTGCATTGATGGAATAGATTATGGGGGTTTCGGTTTTCAAACCCATTTGTTTTTTTTGAACAGAAAATCACTCGTGTGTTGTGTTTTAATTTAATTGGTGGTATTATAATAACTTTTACCCGATTTGGAATTAGTGAAGTTGACGTTATCTCCTCCAAAAAATCGAAAACCTTTTCCATCAAACTGCCAAAAGCAATTTGTTCAAAAACATTCCAATGGTAACTGAAAATTTCGCAGAATTACACTTTGAGAAGTTTGTCCTTCTAGATTCCAACTGGTTTCCGTTTTGTCAAAATTTCACTCTTTTCCTGTCAAAAAGTTTAATAACAACGCCACTTTATAAAATTTATTTTATCTCCCAAACTAAGGTAGGTATCTAACTATCGTTCATGCGAGTTCCCGTAGCAAGAATGGATTTTTCAGTTCTTGGGGAGAATAGCTTTTTCGGAAAAATACACACACACCTCTTTCCATACATCTCACTTTCCTCGTCCATATTAAAGTTCAATCTATGTTTCCATATCCATTAAGGAACATCTTTGATTTATGAAAGTACTTTGCACCTTTAATAACTCCAGATCTCTCTTTCGCTCTTGAATGCTAATCATTTGTCATGTTTGTATGCGAAAGTTTTGTCAGTTAAGTCGATTGTGAACTTGGTTAACAGTATTTTTGTGTTGTTAAGAAATTATGAATGGCAACAAAAGTATACACAAATGACGTATAGGGAAAGATTATTACTCTTTGGGATGAGCCCCCCAAAAAGCAGTGGGATGGATGTAGCACTTAATCGAAACAAAATGTTTTCATAAATTTCAGGACTGCCATAAATTCGAAAGGCTTCTCTGGATGTTCTTTTGTTTATGGTTTAAAAAAAAGGGAAAAAAAAAGATCATGACCCAGGGTGCCATTCTCATTTGTGGCACAAGAAAATGCCAGCAATAATTCTTCGTTGTGTAAATTTATTTCGTTGTGAATTTTAACAGAGATTGTTGTTCTTTTTTCATGGCACGTACCTACTTGAATCCATTTATTAAGGTCAAATTTGGAATTTTATATATGAGTTGCTCCCTTTGCACTTACGTCTTCTAAATCCTTGAGGTTTTCTGGGAAAAAGTACCTTCTCAAATTTGTGTATCCTTATTCTTTAATTTGAATTTAAATCTAGCTATGCATAATTTGCTACTCGAGATAATATTTTGAAAGTCTTCTAACTCCTTGTCCTTATCCCTAGAAACCCAATTAAAATAAAGTGTGTCATAAAGTACTTATCCACCCTTAAGTCTTCTTAATGAAGTGGACACTAGGCCTACGAATGTTTTTTTTTGCAACATGTTCCCGGAAATAACTTCAAATTCCAGCTGTAATTGGAACTTCATTGTAATTTCTGATGGTGGGCAGAGAATGTATTTTTAATTAACGTCAGTTCAACGGATACAATCGCATTACACTGTCCGGTTAAATTTTAATTGAGGATCGTAACTATTTAAAGAAATTCTTTTTAATGAGATATTTAAATCACGTTGACAAAAAAGCCTTTCCATTATTGCTTTCATTGGTTTGAATGGGAGAACAATTGGGGAGCATTAACAATGATAAAACAGTCAGTGAGTTTAATTGTACTGAAATAATACAGGGTTGTGATCATCTGCATATTTCATCGTGCATGACGACAAACACATCCACATCTTCTTTGCTCGTTTATTTCATTGGAGGCAGTCACTCTACAAAGTCTATTTTGGTTTGTCTCATCAAAGAAAGAGTCCTAAGGAATCATATGGTATCACAACTGGCCATTTTCTGATTTGATTAAATCAGCTTTCTTGTCGCCAGCCATTCAAACCAGTTCTTACCCTAGAATACTTGAAAATAAAAATTAGAACAATTACATTAATTACGTTTTTTTGAAAGTGACGAACTTTTAAATTTGCACCATCAAACCGAAGTAGCGTACAAGTCCCGGGTATCCGGTTCTTTCCTCTTGCAAAATAAATACCAATTTTTTGTCCCTTAAGGACTTCTATATCCTTCTATTTGGAAGAACATCAAGGAAACCAGCAGCGAAAGCAATATCAAAAGGTCTTGATTGTTAAATTTATGTCAACAGGATCTTATGATGGATGGCGATGGCGAAAGCGAACGAATGGTATATTCTTTTGAAAGAGAATGCTGGCATTGACAAGTGACAACAAACGGCACAGAGATGATGATGAGGACAGAACGACAACGGCGATAGTGGCATCAAGGATGATGACGACAGGAAGCGATGATGACGTTGTTCGCAAGCAAATAGAAAACACTTGAAATGGAAATTAATTTCTGTCCAACGATGCTTGAAGGGTGTGACAAACTCTTAAATGGAGGTTTGCTTTTGAAGGTGTGATCCGTAGAGCAATGGCTTTTATTGAGATGAAGCGATGGCAAATAAAAAGGGTGCACCGAGGTCAATTTTTGATAGTTTGTTTAATTAAAGAATTTCTTTGTTGAAATAAGAAAAAAAATTCAAAACGGAGATGTTTAAAAGAACAGATAAGGTAATCGTTATTGTCATTTTACTTTCATGTTTTATCAAAATCTCAAATTCCACTTTTTTCCTGAATCTAAATATGTGCTTGCGTCTTTTTGATCGAATTTTTATTTTCGGATTATTAAATGCAATAAAAAAAATCCAAACCATATGATTTGGCATTTCGAAAATTTCATCACTCTTCAAATTCTATTCTTGTTTATTTTCTGCTTATCCATTTAACGTCATCAAATCATCATTTGAACTCAAATAGCAATTTTGATAAAAGTGAAAATATTCCCAAAACAATTTATTTTGAATTGATGCAAACGATTCCTTTCCACACGACCGACATGTCGACAATGACTACGCACACCGTTCAACGAGCCTCGAGATCTGTGAAATTTGAATATTTCGAAAATAAGTACTTCTCCACAAACACATCAGAGTATCATTCCCCTTTCAATAAACACAGACAAAAAAAAAAACCGAAAACCATTTGGGAGCAAGAATCTGGCTGGGGATTGAATTAACATAAATGAAGAGCAAAATATTTTGTTCTTCTGGGAATTTGTTACGGCCTCCATGGGGAGGAAATAGAAAACCAGGAAAACAAAGAAAAAAAACTTACAGAAAATTTAAATTTCATTTGTCTCGGCTTTCTCTCGACTCTCGAGAGTGTGTGTTTCAGCATCTACCCTCGAAATTAAGCCTCCCTTCACAAATGGGGTTGTTTGTAGATGGAAAATCCTGAATTCATGTCTAGAATTTGAAATGCTAAAATTTATCCTACGTTTTTTATTTGCTCCCCTTCTCATTCAACGTCATGTCGTCGTCGTCGTATGTGAATTTTTTGTGGAACGCCTTGGCATTTGAATAACGCTTTTTTTCTACCTCCAGCTCGGTCAAAAATGTAACTAAAGAGACACTCAAGTGGCTTAATTTGGCATGTTCCAACTTCATTACTCTAATGATGGCAATTTTATTTCTGTGATTACGAAGGAGGAGAATTCTACATAAAATATGCATGTCTATATGTAATTTGCGTAATTCTCAGAACAAATAATGTCCTTTATCCTTTTCAAGTTTCGAATTTGTCCAACATGTTTGTTAAGTGTTGATAGTATATACAAACATAAGTAAGTGCCTGTCGTTGGAGGCTCAGGGCATAAAGTATACTTAAATCGATTTCCCATTGACTTCTTCTCTAACCTTGACTCCTTGCCGTTCCGAATGAATCCTCAAACAGCTTCATAATCTACACCGAACACTCTCGAGTACTCAATATCGAAATCGATTACCAACAAAGTCTCAAAAGTTAATCTGACTATAGCAGAGATAGACACACAGAGGTTTTATTAGTCTCCAAGTCGCAAACGAGACTGTGTGTTGCGGTCAATTTTCTTGCAATGCTTTTGTATTGGTTTGGATGGTATTGGTTGATATGGCGAATAAAGGAAGTAGTTTTTTTTTTTTGAATGTGTATATGAATATCTTTGCAAAGTGCTTTGGGGGCTCTCCAAGGAAATATTTTCACTGAAGGTGAAAGTTTTACGTGCTCTCAATACACTTATTTGTAACTTGTCGATATCGGGCTGCTGGTTTTCGGATACGGAGATGTGGTTCAAGTTGAATGACTTGATTTCGGGTCAAGTGATAATGAAGAAATGGGAATATTTGTAAGATATTGAATTTCGTTGTGATTTTTTGAGAGGAGTCAAAGCTGTTTTCTCAGGAATCCGATTTGTCAGAGTGACACGTGATGGAATTGGTCTCATCAAATTGTTGTCTTATTATGTCATTGAAAGGCCTTGGTGGCCTTGTTAGGAGGAATTTATTCTGTCACCTAAAATATTTTGTTAATTTTTCAGACAAAAACAAAACGTGCCTTTTGCAAAAATACATACATATTTCTAAGGAGAAGTCCTTCATTGGCTTCTTTCTACCTTCACTCTAAAAATTGAATTAAAAAAAATGCCTATTCTTCGGTTTGAATTCTATATACAAATTATTGGGCACACAAACTGTCGACATGGTCTTTGACAAAAAGTATTGTTTGAGAGCTTCAATTTTTTAAAAAAAATTTCAATTTTTTGCCGTTACTAAATTGACTATTGTATCATTCGCTAGTAGTAGTAGAGGCGACTATAATACGATAATACTAGTCTACTTTTTAATATACTTTTGAGTATGAATTGTACAAAAAACTTCAGTTCCGTATGAAAAAATATTATTTTATGACAAATCGCACTATTCATTTTACTGACTTTTTTTTATTTTTATTTTTTTTATTTATTTATTTATTAGTTTAAAAAAAAAACTCTTAACAAACATGTAATACTTAAAATTTAATTAAATAGTTACAAAATATTATTTACAAAAAGAGGTTTTAATAATAATTTAAATTTATTTAATCTTGTCTCAGTCTTAAGGTTACTAGGATTTTCTGTCAATTCAAATAAAGATAATAAGTGGACAAATCTTTTTTCGCATTCTCGCTGTCGCGAGAGTCCTAAAAGATCTCAACATACATAAATCCGCTGGTCCGGATGGTATTGCCGCTTTTATTCTGAAGAGGTGTTCTTCCACGCTGGCAAAACCCTTGCGTAAGCTTTTCCATCTATCCTATTCTTCTGGGCTCGTTCCGAGCAGTTGGAAAACAGCATTTGTCCAGCCAATTTTCCCTCCAATTATCGTCCGATTGCACTTACGTCCCTTCTTTCTAAGGTCATGGAAACTAACAGCTCAAGAAATATCTCGAAGAACGAAGGCTTCTTAATGACCGACAATACGGCAACAGGTCCACTGTTGATCTGATGCTTTATCTCACCGAACAGTGGAACAAATCTTTACATCGTTTTGGAGGAAGTAAGATTGTTGCACTTGATATTTCAAAGGCATTTGATAAAGTCTGGCATCTTGCTCTCTTATCGAAAATGCGTGCTTTCGGTATTGTTAAATCCCTATTTCGTTGGATTAGAACATTTCTTTCGAACCGTTCAATACAAGTTGTATTGGACGGATTCACGTCTGAAAACCGCAATATAAATGTTGGTGTCCCCCCAGGGCTCCGTTTTGTCTCCGACCCTCTTTCACATTTTCATAAATGATCTCCTGTCTGTAATTGTTAATTGACGATAGGACCCTTAGCTTTTCATATTCGTTTCCAGACTCACTTACCTCGTCTTTGGATGTGGAACTGCAGCGGCAAAATATGATGAGCTCATTAAACTCTGACATAAACAGTATTGTACAATGGGGAATAAGAAACCGCTTACAGTTTAATCTTCGAAAATCTATGCTGTCTTGTATCGTCGAAGCGAAATATACCGCCTTTGCCAATATACATGAGTGGCACTTGCATCAATGAGACCAAACATCTCGATATTCTCGGTATGTGCATCACTGACCTATTGAGCACATCACTGACCTATTGAGCACATATGCGATGTTGCCAAATATGCCGCAAGATGTTTGGGTTTTTTTAAGAAGGTGCCGTCTGATCTGGCTATTATCTATAAGGCTTATATTCGACCAAAGCTTGAGTATAATTCCCATCTCTGAGCTGGTGCTTCAGTTACATATACTTCAACCTCTTCGATGGTATACAAAAAAGAGTTTTAAGAATGATTGGTGTGAGAGGCATCACTAATTCATTAACTTCATTGGAACACCGTCGTAACGTCTCGTGTCTCTCTTTGTTCTACCGTTACTTCTACGGTAATTGCTCTAGTGAAATAGCCAGTTGCATTCCTCCCCTTAAACAATTCAACCGTTATACCCGCGCTTCAGGAATGCCCATCAGTTAACCCTCGAGCCAAACTTCGGACGTACTCTTAAGCATAGAGAATCGTTCTTTAGCCGTACTACGCGAATGTGGAACTCCCTTCCACACTCTGTCTTTTCCAGTCATTGCAATGTTGATGAATTCAAAATCAATGTATACCACACTTACTTTCAAACCTCTTTCTTAATTCTTAATGCGCTCACTGTGTCTCTGGCATAATAAGGGTATAAAAATCCCCTTTAGTATTTGCAAATTATAAAAAAATAGGCATAAAATTATTTGAGTTCGAACTGCTTGTCCACTCGTGCTCTGCAAATGGACAACAATAATTATAATCCTTACAATTCATTAGTAATGCCACAAGCAATGGACAGCAGGAAAAACAGTGAATTCATTTTGATGATTACAATGTATCGGGTTCGGAGTATACAACTCCCACTTGAACTGTATACAGAACACAACATAGTAATTTCAATAGAAGTGACAATTTTACGTTTAAATTTTATGTGGTCGATAGTAGTTAGTTTGTGGTTGCTTTTGTAGTTGCTATAGGTTTCAACTGTGATGACTGTTATTTGTCCAATGAGTTGAAAGTAATGAACTTGAATAGTGCGTATGAGTGTAATAATATATTCATGGTCTGAAAAAAAAAAAAACAGATGCAGAATGTAAAAGGAGCCTGCACTTTATTTAGAAAGCAAACAGTACAAGGTGCAAAAGATCCCTTCACTTTGAAATACTTTCTCTATCAAAAACTAAAATATTTAATTAAGAACAATATACAAACAATTACATTCACACTCCAATAATCAGAAAAGCTCACCATCTAGGATGTTTGCTTCTTCTTGTGTGTATAGTAACATGCAGAGTCATCAGCATCGTCCTAGTTAAGAAGGATGTGAATTGAAATTTACATTTGTCGATTAAAATACGCCTTTCCTACAAGCTCACCTGTGATGAAATATTCTCACAGTATAAAATAGTTTCGTTGGGAGGTCTTATATTTCTTGCAGGTACCCATTTGTATACATATTATGAACTTTTTTGTATACCCTTTAAGTTAACTCATGCATTAAACTTGTGTGAATGTGCTAGAGAATTATTTAAATAGACAAGTTTCATGTTTCAAAGAGCCAATTAAGATTGTGAAGTTTCGTTGCAGTTGGATAGAATTTTCTAAGGTTCATACATAGTTTTTGTTGTTTATTGTATGGAACCTTATATAGAGGAAGAGGATATAGTAAAATATCCAAGTGGAACGAGACATCAATTCAATGGAAGTATTTATAATTCAGTTGGTGAATAGTGCTGGTACATGTTTGCAATTCATTTCAAAAGGTCTGAAGTCTTGAAATTTAATTTTATTTATGCATTATGCAGGGCATGAGCATTAAACATTTGAGATTTATTCAACATTGGGTATACAAATTCTTGAGGAGGTAACTGTTTTAATTTCATGATTTTATTTAGTTCTTGAAACGAGTCAAGCGAGATGTTTTAGTTTTAACGTTGATTCTTAATTAGAAACAAGATTTCTTTTGAGATAATACAACTAAAAATGTCTATCATTTTAAAGGGCGTAACAAACCGCGTGTACTCGTTACTATATACGGTACTGTTATTCACTTCAGCCACTGTCAAAGCGCAATTCTCATAAAGTATTATCCCACCGAAAAATTCTGTAAAAAACTAGCCAAGCCTCGATAGACCTGCTTGTTTATCTCTGAAAAGTAATGAAATCTAGGCAAAGCCGTGACTTCGATTTCTTTATTATTATAGTTAGTGTTGTGTGGCTTCGCCGTTGAAGGATACACAGGTGCTCCATGACACCAGTCGTAGTAGTAGTAGAAGTAGTATCTGTGATTACAACATTAAATAATAAATAAATTGAAAAAGTGTTATCGATATCATATGATTGAATTAAAAGTTAATGCATACAAAAAAGCTTCATACAGAATTCGGTTTCTATATCTTTGTGCAGTTAGGACAAAACTACTTAGAACATTCCAGTTTGATCCATTTAGAACTTCGATAGTTTCATTTTTGTTAGTAACGCTTTTTCCCCAATGCGCATAACGGATTAATGACAATACAGGGCAGATCCCTATGAAGAGGAGTACGTTTTCCACCGTTCTGTGGTTGCAAAGAGTACATTCCGTATTTTCTTCAGGGCCATGATGGTCGGTAGTTTAACCGTATCAGCTCTCCTCTAGTTTTTAAGATGGTTGAAATGGTGTTTAACGGATATTGGTCATGAAATAGTTGTTTTCACCAAGGTTGTGTTGCAATGCCTTATACAAATTACGAGATTCACTGCCTTCAGCTCTTTCCGTTCAGTTCTCGAAAATGTTGGCATCAAGTTTTTCCAACAATATTTGAAAGGTCGGGTCCCAGTTTCTCCAATTACTTTCCACTAGCATTATGTAGCAACTCCAAACGAAACCATTCTACGAAGAACTTTGACTTCTCTCGGAACAGCTGTCTCACAATGCCATTTGGTAATCGATGATTTTGAAGCGTCAACACTTTTTTAATGTAGTTTAGATGCATCTTCAGCGTGAAAATATATAGTTGCGGGACCCTGGTCTCTAAGTGCAGCATATACGTAGGGATATGCTCAGGGAGCCAGAATATCTTTTTGGGGAAATATCTTAAAAGCTTTTCAACCTCTTCTTACTGTAGAAATCCCCACACTTGACAAGCATAGCATGAGATCGACCTCATCACCGCTTCGAAAAGTTTAAATTTTGCATTTGATGCAACATATTTTTTTCCCAGCACTCCCTTCCGACTAGTTTTGTCAGCAGGTGCTTCTTGAATGAAAGATTGGGGGTAATTATAACTCCAAGGTACTTATACTCCTTAACAAAATCCAGTGCAACATTATTCCAGGTCCAACTCTCTTCTCTGGTGTATCTACCAGATCCATTTCGGAATATCAAAATTTTTGATTTGTCGGTATTGACTGTGAGGCTTCAGAGGTCGCAACATATTTTAAGCTTATTTATCATCGTTTGCAGCATTTGAGGTGATTCCGCTAAAATAACAATATCGTCTGCATACATAAGCGCTTTGACGTTGATACCAGGAGAGAGAGAACAGAAGTGGGCTAAGAAGGCATCCTTGCTTCGTTGCAGTTCTATATCGCTGTAATATTGTTTTCATATAGAGCCGTCTTAGTACTGTTAACATTTAATAGGAGATTCTTTGTAAAAAAGAGCGTCTCTATCGATTGAGTCAAAAGCCGCTTTGAAATCAACGAAGAATGCATACAACTTCTTTCTCTTGTCTAGATAGGATCTAGCAATGCAAGTTAGAGAGAAAATATGACCAACAGTAGAGTATTCTTTCCCGAAACCTGCTTGGTACTCGCTGATTAGTTTATTTTGTTGTGTCCAGTTCCAAGTTCGATCAAGAATAACTCCGGTGTAGATTTTCGTTATGGTGTTGATAAACGATATACCTCGATAGTTACTAGGGTCATATACGTCACAATTTTCGAATAAGGGGAAAATAATGGTTCCATGACACCATTGATGACGCAAAATTGCTACTTGGAAAACGTTGATTCAATAACTTGTCAATTGCAGGCTTGATAAAGCTGCGTCTTTCAATAATAATCAAGCGAGCCTGTCACAGGCAATAGGTGTGTTTTTTTGCAAAATCTAGTCGGAGTAAAGTAGGATTTCCCAAAAACGCATACTGTCCAAAGTTGTGCTACGTGTGATGTTTTGATTTTTGTTTCTATTTTTACTACTTTCTTTCACATATAATATTCCACATGTTTTCAGCGCCATGGATAAATAAAATAACGAAATGTCACATCAAGCGAGTACTATTTAATTATTTTCACACATAAAGTAATGAGAAAATAATATTTATTGTATTTGGAGGGTCAAACGTGTTCTGTATCTCGAAAAAGAGTTTTCAAGAGTTCAAGAGTTTTCAATTGTACCACCAAATATTCGAGAGTCGAACAAAAATAGAAATTCTATTCTATTCTCTTCAGAGTAGCATCTAGGATCATACTTGTACTTTTTCATTTACGTGTAAAATCTTACTTTACTTTGCATAAATATGCCAAAAAAACACATCTATGTATAAAAAAATATTTCCAGTACAGACGAAATTCTAATCATCGTTCTGGTCTTATTTAAAGGTTCTCAAATAAGTGCCTGAAAATGCGGCAAAATGGTTCCAGGATGGTACGGCAGTGTTTGCTTCGCGCTCACCTTGTCAGGGGCACTTCCGTGCTCCTCGATTTGCAATGGATATAGATAAGGTATTGGTCTGGAATCTATTTCTTTCACTGAAACTCTTATATAGTGCACTGACCTACTACACTAACCATATTGATAATTTTTGCGTCAAATTAAATATTTCGTTGTCAATTTACAACCAATGACCGACGTAGTCAATATGATAATTTCAGATTTTCAATTTAATGACGTCATCAAAAAATCAAGGATTCGAAAACCGGGGTTGTCACATTGATGATTTGCGTTACCAATAGTAAACTAAAGTCATCATATTGAAAACTATGGCAGTCTCATTTCACATTGTAGTAGTCATCTTGAAAATCCAAGTTATCAAATTGAAAACCACGGTAATAATAACGAAAACTACGTTTGTCAAATTGAATATACTGGTTCTAAAAATGAAAATCCTTGTTGTCAACTTGAAGACAAAGGTTGCCAATATGAAAGCTATGATTTTCTGTGGTTTTCAATATTACAACCACTATGGCATACATTAAAATTGCGTTTTTCGATGGGATGAAAGTGATTTCCAATTCTTAGAATGCTGCTGCGAAATGTTTTCAATTCGAAATGCACTTGTATCAAGGAACACATGAATGTACTCGTATACTTACTATAATCCATATTAAGATTCATTGCTTTTTCCTGAAATAAGCTACAAGAACTGTTTAAAAAAATACTCAGATATAATATTTTGGAAACATTTTAATTAAATCAATTTTTAAATGTGAATTTATAGCAACAAGTTAAAATGTTATTTATAATTTAGTTCAGTATATTAAAATAAATGTGAAAAAGTTAACTGCTATCCATTATTCAATATTTCGTTTGGTCAGCGAAAAGCACATCTTTTACGAGCTGTCAAAATACCATTCCTCCTGCACATGAAAATTAAATATTAAAATAAGAGTTAGTCAATTCATCAACGCCAAATTAGAATCATTTGTTTTATATATACTTATACATACTTTCAATGATCACATAAAATTGTTCTTCACCATGGTTGACTGCAGTTGATTATTACTATTATTATTATTTTTTTCTAAAGTAAATCACACACAACGTCCGATTGAATTAAAACGCGTAAACCGACTATCTACTGAATCCAGAAGATACAATTAGTTTCCACATTGAAAACGATAGTGTCCAATTTGGTGATCATAGTTTTCAATATGACCATTTTAAATAAACGGTCATCTTATTGACAACTACATATTTAAATATGAGGATAAAAACACTTAAATCATCGTATTGATTATTATTATAATTAACAGAAGTCATTACTACGAAAAAAAGGTAGCAGAACTCTTGTTGGTATTGATTACAGCGGTTGTCAACGTGACTTCCATATAACATTTTGGTACCCAACTACAACTACAAATTTGATGACGTAAAAGTCATATCGACAATCATTGGTGTACATTTGATAACTTTAGTTTTTAATTACCTTGCGGTCACGTAAGTTTTTTATATTGACAACCAAAATATTCTATTTGATCATTCCTGTTGTTAAATAGACAACTTTGGTTTTCAAATGAGAAGCAAGAAATTGAAAATTTCAAATTGTCCCTTTTACAATTACTTTTGAAAATTTACATCACATTGACATGTTTTTTCATCAATACGACAATTTTCGGTTAACAACCAGTAATTGTCAATATGACAACGGTTATTTTTTTCAGTGTGGTAAAAAATGAAACAATTTGGTAACTAGTAACTAGTAAAAGAATATACAAAGTTAAGAGAATAATGTCAAGTTTGTACCAAAAGTAATGAATCAACTAAAATATTTTTATAACATGTTCTCAACAACTTGGAACCAGTCTACTTGTTTTGTCGCTACTCTCACAGCCCTAGTGATTATAAGCCTGGTATTGTTTAAGCTTGTTTATTCAACATTTTGATTCATAAAATTTGTTCATTTATCCACAAAAAAATAAAATCTCTTTTTTATTTAAATAAAAATGATAATAATCCAAACCTCATAAAAATGCAAATATCTGTCAACAGTGTAACAGATTTGCTAAAGCACCCAAAAACCTTGTCACATCTTAAACAAAAATCCCTCCCACTTTATCAAGAAGTTGGTATGCCTCCTCAAGGTACATATCTCCCAAATTTTCCAAGGAAAACACATCTGTTGTCAAATAAAAAGACACAAGCGTGTTTGTTTCTTTCACGTTTAAACTTTTACGTTGTAAAAACAGTAAAAACCGGAAAAAACTTTGACAGCATCAACAAAAAGAAAGTTTAAGCCAAAAAACGAATATTTTTCTATGGAAAATCAAGCATATTTAATACTAGCCGACCCTGCGACCCTCGTCTCGCCCCTCTCAGAGCAACCTTAGAATTATTATTATTATCTTCGTGCTCTCGCTGAATTTTAAGAATTCGCAATACAAAATTAATAATTTTTTCTATGAAAAGCAATAAGGTTTCAGAGATTTTCATCAAGAACTTTCTGTTTTCCATTCGAAAACCCATTTTGAAAGTTTCCAGTTTTCCATTTGAAAACCAATGCACCTGCAATTACATGCAATTTTCCCGTTAAAAACCAATGAGGTTTCCGAGTTTTTCATAAAGATCTTTTTATTTTCAATTCGAAAACCGATTTTGAAATTTTCCAGTTTTCCATTTGAAAACCAATGCACCTACAATTACATGCAATTTTCCCTTTAAAAACCAATGAGGTTTCCGAGTTTTTCATCAAGATTTTGAAATTTTCCAGTTTTCCATTTGAAAACCAATGCACCTGCAATTACATGCAATTTTCCCGTTAAAAACCAATGAGGTTTCCGAGTTTTTCATAAAGATCTTTTTATTTTCAATTCGAAAACCGATTTTGAAATTTTCCAGTTTTCCATTTGAAAACCAATGCACCTGCAATTACATGCAATTTTCCCTTTAAAAACCAATGAGGTTTCCGAGTTTTTTCATAAAGATCTTTCTATTTTCAATTCGAAAACCGATTTTGAAATTTTCCAGTTTTCCATTTGAAAACCAATGCACCTGCAATTACATGCAATTTTCCCGTTTAAAAACCAATGAGGTTTCCGAGTTTTTCATAAAGATCTTTCTATTTTCAATTCGAAAACCGATTTTGAAATTTTCCAGTTTTCCATTTGAAAACCAATGCACCTGCAATTACATGCAATTTTCCCTTTAAAAACCAATGAGTTTCCGAGTTTTTCATCAAGAACTTTCTATTTTCCATACGAAAACCCATTTTGAAATTTTCCAGTTGTCCGTGAACAGTCCTTAACTCTACTTTTGGTTTTGACCGAGACCGAAAATGAACGAATCAATCCCGAACGACACAGGCCTAATTTTGACCGAGACCGAAATGTATGTACCTAATATTCAAAATGCGAAATGTACATGCACAGAGATTGGAAACTAAAATCTATGCTTTTTTTTAATATCGATGTTAAAATTTTCTTTTGTACAGAAAATCTTACCCAAGAATTCGCGTGTAAACATTGTCTTGGTGTAAAAGCTTAAGTAGGAGTTCAGCCTTAAATATAAAACAAAAGAATGAATAGGAAATGAAATGAAATGAAAATGGAGAGACATTTCAAAAAACTGATGTCGGCTGTCAGTTGCCTGAATTTAAAAACAAAATTTCCGAGTAAGTAAATTGAAATCAATGTTTTTTGCTCTTAATAATTATTTCTTTTATTTTCAGAACCTCCTACTGCACAATCAGTGCATAGAAGAGCAATTGTCCATCATTTATAAAGTGAGATTTTTGTTTGTTTGTTAGTTTATCGACTACAAACATACAACCGACAAACAAACAAAAGTCTCACTTTATATATTAGTATAGATAAGTAAGTTTATCAATAAATAAAGCCAAAAAAAAAACCAAGAAAATTTCTGCCAAGAATATGACATTGCCCGTTTGACATATTATTTATAGCCGTTTTGCCAAAAAGGGACACATTTAGTGAATTTAACATGTCACTGGCTCTGGCATTTAAAATTTAATACCTAAGCCAATTGAGTATAAAGCGGCACATTAAATATTAAAACACAAGGAAAACAACAAAACCCATTAAACCCACCAGAAAAGCATGAAAAAAGGCTATAATGTTATCGTTGAGAGATTTACGATGGCAGGCTTTTATGTAAATTATTATTCCTATTGCTGCAGATGTTAAAAAGTGTTCTCGACTATTCAGCTATTTTTGGGGTAAAATAAATGCTGTTCGCACCTGCTAGGTGGCTGTTGCTGTGAAACAAAGTTAATCTGTCATTCTAAATGATTCAAGGGCGCTAACTTTTGTTTCGGAAAACCAAAACATTTAGAAAATCCGATGAAAATAGAAAAAGAAGGATAAATTGAATAATGGTCAGTATATCCCCGATATTTGAGGCTATAAATTTTCACAGTTAAAGGTAATCAACATACCAAAGGGAAACAGTGAAGAACCCTAACGCAATGATCTCAATTTCTTTTATGTTAATTCCGTTTAAAACGCCTTAATCCTAAAACATTTATTTCTTCTCCTCTTCTATAACCAAATAAGGACGAGATAAGAAAAAAAATATCCCTAAAACCCCTGTTCCATTCGAGGACATATTGAATTTCGTGTATCATTTTCTTATAGCTTTCGTATTTGAAATAAAAATTCCTAGAATAAGAGGGTCCAAACCACCAACTAGATGTAGATCCTCGATTTAATATTCAACCGAGGGTGTTCGTTTGAAGAGACTGAAGAGATGATTTTATGTGAGTCAATTTTGTAGCGGACTGAGTTTTATGGCGGATGAAATTTAAATGAAACAATGTCCTCCCCAAGGAATTCCAGATGTCGAAAAGGACAAGAAACATAATATCCTTTGTGGACAAAATATTCCTTTGCAAACATTTTTGGCGGAAATGGAATTCTTTCGAGAACGTTTCAATTAGTTTTTATTAAGTTTTTTTTTGTATTATTTATTTTTGTCAGATTTTAAGACATTGTGCTGGAATTTGAAGGAAATTTAATGACAGAAAGGTTAATGTCGAGGCCAAGATTCCATCATGCCCAGCAGATGGACAAACGTTTTTCTAATTTGTAAACAAAAGCACATTCTCTTTCAACTACAAGGCTCTTAACCACAACAATAAATTCAAAGGAACCATTTCTTATACTTTATGGATTCCACTTAATTGGTTGAAGGAAAGAACATTCAGTTTTATATCTCAACGGTCCGATGTTGGCTTTCCCAATACCACTAATTGTGAATAGAGCCTAACATTTTTGCAATAACAAAAGGTTTATGGACTAAAATTTTATTATAACAAGAACATCCCATACCAATTAAGCATCCTTTGTTATTGCAAATTCAAATAAATACCTTTTCAGGGTGGGGAAACATTACCCCAAACACATGCCTAGACATATCTTTTCTTGGAGCAACATAATTGTGACGATTAAGTCCCTAATTAGAGCAGAAACCATAACTATGTGGTGGTCTTTGTATGTGTTTAGTGGATACTTTCACGCAGTTTTGGTTTAAGGATCGTCTTCTTGGATTGTAGTCGTAAGTCTGGCTGGTCGAAAGTCGTTTGTTTGAATTATATTAAGTGCATTTGTGTTATTTTCTTATGAGAATAGTTAGAGCTTGTAGAACTTATAATTCTTATACATCACTGAAAGATAATAAAGGATGAAGGGCACTATGAATGTTTTTTTTTTTGGTTAAAAAGTGGGAAAAATGAAAGAGAAATTAACTTTTTTTTGTTGTTAATTATTAATAGAATTAGGCTTTTTAAGTACAACTGAGCTCCCTTCCTTAACGACTAAATAAAGTGTGGATGAAGTGGATGCGGGAATGGTTTAACGAACGGACCCAACAGCTGTTATAATTAACAGAAGTCATTAATACGAAAAAAAGGTAGCAGAACTCTTGTTGGGTCCACTAGTTTACAGGTATAGATGAACCAAAACTCCTCTCAAATGGCTAAATTGATTTAAAGGTATTTTGTGTGTCCAAATGCATTCGAGATTTGCAAAGATAAATAATTCTTTCCACTACCAGCGTTCTCAAAAAATCGTGTTCTATAAAGCTTTGATGAAGATATGTAATCAAATTCTGAGGGGTGATTATCGGGTATTCTTCGTTCTTTCATTTCTCTGAGGTGGCCTACAGAATATCTTTAAAATAACTTGAAACGCTTTGTATATATGACATGACTGAACGAAAAGTTAAAATTGCTGTTGGTTAGTCCTTGTGTAAAAATGTTTATGAAATATCAAACAAAAACTTAACTGATGTCATTCTTAAGCACCAATTTCATGGTTTAGCAAGTAAAA
The DNA here is from genome assembly GCA_920937365.1 of Sphaerophoria rueppellii. NCBI lineage: Eukaryota > Metazoa > Arthropoda > Insecta > Diptera > Syrphidae > Sphaerophoria > Sphaerophoria rueppellii. Next base: position 121,621,137 of record CAKKXW010000001.1, read on the forward strand.
GCGTCCAATTGGGCTCATGCGACATTTTTCGAAATAAATTATTCATCTGTGAAAGAAAACCGAAAAAAAATCACATTAATCAGATGAGACGCTTTGAAAAAATAAAAAAAAATAGGTATCCTTTTTCTTTTCTGAAAACCAATCTTTGTATATACAAAGTTGGGGCAGAGAAACCTGACTGTTTTTTTTCCTTCCAGTATCTTAGCCATTGTGCTACAACTACTAATGTTTTATTTATCGCTCCTAGCCTTTTTTCGTATTTTAATGGAGATTTTTCTTTCAGGATATTTTTCATTTTCTTTCGTTAGATAAACCAATTTGTCAAGTGTGTGTGATTTTTTCCTTATTTTAAATTACATGGCAATAAGATAGAATGTCGCAACAATTTTCGAATATCAGATTTGGGATGGATGAACTCATGGCAGATGAATTGCTTTATGACAAAGACATTTCTATGTTTGTGACGATTTGTAAAGTAAAAAAAAAAAATTTCAGCAATATATGCCCAAATTTACCGAAACCGGCTCATCTTTCCAAGCAACTCCACCATAAAACCTCATTTTCAAGTCGAAACGCAAACACTTTTGAGGTTATGCTTAACATCCCTCCTCGCAAATACATTATTTATTCGAGCTTGCCGAAAGTATGTCAAATTTAGATGAATTCGAAGTTCATCCATTCATCTATGAAGTCGTCTACCTTTTCATAGAAATCATAAAAAAGTATTAGTATCAAAGAATCAATTTGCGAAGAGAATGAATTGAAAATTCGCTTAGTCCTACAACAATCAAACCAATATCACTGAAGATGAAAACTGCAGCGACAAGCACTCTCAATAAATTGAATTGCTTTTTACTTCTCTCAAAAGCTACGAGTTCTTGGAAAATTTGAGTCCAATTGTCATAGATTTTCATCGTCATCTGGCTCACTAAAAAATTCTTCAGTTATGATCCCAGAATGATGCTTTTTACTTTCAACAAAGGGAACTACTAAAAACAAACCAAGAACCAACCCAAAAAAGAAACCTTAAATGCATTTAATAAGGACGATCTGGAAAAAAATGCAAATAAAATCTACAAAGAACATAATCCAATCGATATTCAGTTAGAAATTTCCCTTTCCGTTTCCTTTGTTTTTTTCCTCGGCATTCAATGCTATACTCCTACCATCTATAGCTCTTATCCTTTCCGCCACCAGGAAAATGGTTTTGTCCATCTGCTATAAGTTGATCATTGTTCCATACTTCCTATGAAATGCTTTTCCGACTCAAATTCAAACCGAACTGCACTCGAACTATAATATTCTCTCCAAATCGATTGCGATATTGCTTTAGATATTCAATTTTGTAAAATTTATTCAAGCTTACTGGCGTTACAGATGTTTGAAAGTAGGATGGTGTATCTATCTTCTACTCTAGCACAAGACGATGATGGCAGCTTCTATTTATTCCAATGGATTCGTTTCCGCATTATTGCTTATTCTTGTTAATGGGCATTGTTTTTTTTTTTCTTTTTCAACGCAAAGCTTGAGGATTTATACTTTCTTCATTTCTCCTCAATGAATCCACCTTTGCAGAAAACAGAAAATGAAGGGCTCATTTTTCAATGTGTTAATGAAAAATTATTTGATCCTTAATGAAGGTTTGAAAGCAAACACTTTCAGGATAAAAACACTTTATCACAGCTTCCTTGTTCTCATATTCTCCTTACTCCATTTTCAATCCTTAAAATGAATCACTGAACTTACTTAAGCCAGAAGACGAATCAAACGCACACAAAAAGAAAACGCAGAAATTAAACAAAAAAAAAGCTCAAACATCATCGGCGAACCGAAGAAGAATGTACGACCACGAAATTAAGGTAAATGTCTTTCATTAAATCAAAGAAAATTGGCCCCTGTATTGCAGAAAGAAAGAAAATATATAAAAAAGCGGGAAAACAACCCGTTTGCCTTTTTTTCTCGTTTGTCTTCAACGCAAGCCTTTATGTTTCCAAAACAGTAATTACATGCTGCCTTGCTTGCCTCTACTTTTGAATCCTTTGCTGAGTAGTCCTTATAACTTTAGTAAAGAATGGAGATGAAGGCAAATTGCTGAGGAGAACAGAAAACAAAAAAAAAAAAAACAAAAAAAATGTAAAGAGAGACAGCTCCTTGTGGGCAGAGAAGGAGGCTAGCTGGACCAACATCGCCTTGTTATTACTTAACTGCATTGCGGGTCATATAACAGGAACCATTAAGGAGACATAAAAAAAAACTTGATCAATGGCAACATGAAAATAAATTTTTCCAAAGATTACAGGATGAGAAAAAATAACACACTTGCAGACTCGCAGAACCTACATCCCCGATAAAGAGTCCTTTTTATGTTCACATTACAAATTTTTTGACACAATTTTAACGACCAGGGAAAAATAAAAGAGAAGAAGATTTTGTTCAGTAACCTTGTATCTGTCGAATTATTTTTATGGATACGAATTGTATGTGCGCGTGCGTATGTTTTTATGATTTTATGCTAATTTTTTCATGTGGACTTACTTCCTACGGGATATTGAATTCATAAGTCCTGGCTCTGTTTTTTTTTTTTTTTTTTTGATAAACACGAACAGACGATTTCCCAATTCTCGGGGGGAAAAATTATACCAAAATAAATGTTCATGTCATGGGTAGTACAGCTAGCAGGGAAATATATGATAGAGCTTATGATATTATCGATTGCCTTTAGGGGGGATGGTTGTTATTTTTATTTTACTTTTTTTATTTATTTTTTATGGGAAGAGGGAGCAGAGGGGGTGAGTTTTTATTTGAACAAGTCTGAAAGAGTATGGGGAGATTTGTAAATCAATGAATGGTACTCAACGAGCTTAAGGGCGAAATTGTACGCTGGATGTAGTGTTCAAGTCGATAACAATAGAGAGTTAGACGAGGTATGTAAACAATGGCTAACGTTACAAAAAAGTAGACTGATCCTTCGAGCAATTTAACTTTAATGAGTCTGATGAATTCAACGCATTTGCGAAATGGGATTTTCTGGCGAAAAAAATGAGAACTTGTTAAATTGATTTTGACTTCCGGTAAAGTGTGCATCAATAAAGGAATATTTGGAATACACAATTCAGAAACAATATGCTTCACAAGTGACTTGAATATATGATAGGTCGTTAGAGCTAGGGAAAAAGAGATAAATTGATTTTTATTCTCATTTCAATCCGATCAATAAATTTGAAGTACCCTTACTGAATCGAATGTAGCCAACAGTGTCAGTCCGAGGTCCTAGTTAAGCAAGTTAAAAGACTGCAATGTATTTTCGGTCAACTTCTAAGAGGAGCAAGCTGTAGCGTCTTCATCACAATTTACACAAATAATAATCCAATGTCAGCTCACCCCTTCTGCTCAAGAATATTTTCTTCAGGATTTTTTCCAAAAGGCTGTAAGTAATATGACTTACTCCTCCCTCCCAACCCCCATTCTTCTTCTAAATACAACTCTGCAAAATAAATTCTTTTTCACATAACTTGGGTTTATCTGTGAAGATTATTGGTTTTAGATTGAAGCAATTCGCATATCGTTCACTGTGGCGTATACGTTTTTTTTTCTTAAGTTTAATTTCGAACATTGATTGTTTGTATTCCTTGTAAAAGAGATTTTACAAATTGCAACGCTTTCCAGAATTCTTCTTCCAAATCCCAAATTAATTTTGAATTCTTATTTTCGGTTCGCATGAATACGATTAAGCGATATATCATACCTTAACGGATGTGAATACCGAAGTGATTGCTAAAGCAACAGAAGGAAGAGGAAAAGAAATTGAATGAAATTTTCACTGTCCTTGTTTCAATATCGTATGCATTTATGTATGAATGAAAATTGCATGAGACTTTTACCTTTTCGCATTGTAAATAGATATATGGGATGAGAAGAGCCAATTGAATTTCAAAAATTCGAGAATTTGATTTTTAGGTAAACCAAGGTAAAATGTACGACGTGATAATGAACGCAGAAGGACAGGTTTCGAAATTTAATCAAACAAGAGGAGCTCACGAGAAGGAACTCAGGTTTAAAATTCCCAACTCATTCGTTTAAGAAAATTGAATCTAGTCTCTTTACAAAATTTTACAACATATTTTTTTTTAAACACTTACCCTACCGATTCCTTAATGTAAACAAACAAAAAAACCCACATCTTATGCATGAAGCATTACATTTTCCACTCAATCTAATCGTATCTCAAGCATACAATGCACCATAACCAAATGCAGAGTGTCAAAGTGAAGAAAAATGCAGTTCTATTGCTGTCAAGGGGAAAAAAGACGAAAACATACATATCATATGGAAACCCACAAAAATGTCGAGATGATGAAAAATTGTTTGTGTTTTACTTCCACTATATCTTTGAGCAATTCGTTTATTTCCTTTTGGTATCTCCAGCGCGAGGACTCTTCTTTTAGTACTTCACTTAAACAATGCGACGAATTTAAAAGCTTTTTTTCAGGCTGAAGAATAAAACTCAACATTTTATTTTTTGTCTGCCTTGAGTAGAAGTACATAGCTCTGTGTTGAGATTGCGGTATTTCGAATGTGTATTCTGATTGAAAACGCACAAAGCAACAAATACCTTGCGTTTGTGACAGGAGTTTATGGGTTTTCTGTTTCAAAAAACACTCTTTACTTAAGCCTTTAAGACGACAGCGCATCGTTTCTATTTTATGTGAATTGAGATAGTCTCATAAAACTATGTGCTCTGGCTTTAGTTTTCCGACAGCTCTGTGATTATTGTGGTAGGTAAAACCCTCGCAGAAAATTCTTTCTAATTGAAATTCAAGTCTAGCCAAGTTTTAACCGCATATTTACGACCATAATTACAAGCCAAAATCCTTGTACTCTTAATTCAACCACAACAACGTTGAGCATGAGAAAAACGAAAGAGCGAATTGGTTTTGCTGGAAAACACAACACTTAAAAGCAGCAACAACAACATAAATTAAATATAATCTGAACCAATTAAATGAGTATAATATTTGAGCATCTCACTCGGCGTGCTTAAATGATTTTTATACCCTCGAGGAGGAATTAGAATGAAAATCTGATATCTTCTTAACTCAACTCGACACTCACATATACATCCATCAGACGGGTAATGTGTGAAAGTTCTTCTTGTTTTTCGAATATTAGGTTGAGATTTTGTTGCTTTTCGTTTCCTCATCCGTTTAATGTCTTCTCGGATGTTTAATTTAGTGATTAAGCCCACCCAACATGCACTACACACACAGATATAATAATTTAATTTCTTGATGCTTTTCTGCATTTGTATGACCTGTTTTATCTTTCGTCTTCCAAGAAGCACAATTGAAGCCAAATTCTATTCTTTTCTTTAAAATACGAAATAGATATAGTTCAATGTGCATTAGATTCTTCTTAAAATACTGAAAATAGCGAACGAAAAGAAGAGTTCCTGAGAATGATGAAGAGATGAAGATAACAAATAAATGCACAGAATCTGGATCGTGTGTGTGCTTTGCTCGGTTCAAGGATTTCGAATGGATGAACATGCACACAAGGAAACGGATTTTAGAAAGGCAATTTGTGCATCGTATTATCTTAAGACGAATAAAGAGACATCTTAGATTTTGCCTGAATACTCTCGAATTGAGTATGATTTAATGGTTTGTTAAAATAAATGTTTGAGTCAGGAAGGAAGACGTTTTTGTACGTTTTTTTTCTATCAAATGATAATTTCTTAATTAAGAACTATTAAATGTTTGCAAACGGATGCGAAAAAGAATCAGAAGTTTGCTAGCAAGTCCTAGATCCGAACAAACAGAAGGGAAAGGATAGGTGTTTTGGTAGTGTCTAAGGGTTGCCTAGACTCTTTTACAATAGAAAAAGGAAACAAAAATCCATTCTAAAAGGATGTTTACAGATTTATTTTGGTAAAAAAGTACTCATACGTCACAGTGTACATTCGCTTAAATTTATAAATTTGAGCGTTTTCATTGTGTTCAAAGCCCGAAAATATTTGTCTATGTGAGTAATAAGTGAACAATAAGTTTTCAAACAAAATTTTTGATTACCAAAATCTAAATCACCGGAAGTGTCTATTGAAAATTGAGAATGGAAAAATAAAGATATCTTCGTTATTGATATTTGAAAACAATTTAAGCTTTCTTCCGAGGGTTTGAGCCTGCTCTGAACCTGAATGCAGAATCTGTTCCATAAAGAGAGATCAAATTGATGAATGCATTGGTTATAAAACTACATGGTGAAAACATATCGTTCATGATTGAATTAAATCGAAACTTCTATCAAAGACAGCTAAAGTGGTTTCCTTTTTTTAATATTATTTTATTTAATGAGAAAAACACAACATTTTCTCTTCACGTAATTGACAATATTAAGAAAGTCATTTGTATTGACATTTTTGTGGACGCTCTTAAATCCATACAACAAGTTCAGAACCAGTGACAATGCATCCCTTCCAATTAATTTCCCAATCAAGTAATTAAATAAGAGATGCATTAAGCTTTCCTCCAAAACGCAATCAGTTGCATGCAACACAAAAAAAGAACTGAAACGTGCAACTCACCCACATCCCCACTCTCTTTCTCGCTCTCACTGGTTAACCCATTGTTTTGTAAATATTGTAATTGCATGTTATTTGGGTGGCAAAACACACCGCAATAAGACAAAACTTATATCCTTTAAAAAACTACACTGACATACACACACATACCAGCGACCACATATTTAAAATGAGTTTCTGTTTGAGCTGTTTCGTTTGGCTTGTTCTGTTCGTTTTTTGTCAACAAACAAAACTGTCACACGCCAGAAGCGATATTTAAAAAGCCATTTATTTTTGCTCGCTCTTGCAACTCCAAATGTCACTTTTTCTGTCAGTCAATTTAGATTTATGCATGTACGTACTCAAATTGAATTGAAACTAGCTTTAAATGAAGTCATATTTGCTTTCCAAAACAAAATATATCAAAAAAAATCAAATTCGCAATGATTTTCCACATTGAAAAGCGCTGAACCGAAGAAATTAACATCGATAAATTCGAAAACCTAATTAGTTAGTTGAAAACTTGAAAATGACATTTTACATTTAACAGGTTGTTTTCGTCTCATTACGCGACAAAAAACCCAAAAGACAGGCCGCGCCGTCGTCAGCGAGAACAAACTATACAAACACGGAAAAATGCCTTCGGGAATTCGAGTTAACAGAATGTTTGAGTTATATAAACAACGAAAAAAGGCCCGAAATAAATGAATGTGGGTTGATTTTAATTGTATCAACTTTGACAACTCGAACTTTACGAGAATTCTGGCTTTATGAGAGTATGTGCATGGAATTTGGCTGTGTTAACTTTTTGCCTAATTAATGTTTGCTGAATGCTGACAGGGGACGAATATTTGTGGGAAAGGAACTACATCGGATGGTTTGTTTGTGCTAGGCAAACAAAAATAGTTCGCTGTTCGATTGGTTTTCAAATATAATTCAAATTAGTGTGATGATTGTTGATGTTGTTTAACTATGATTGTTGCTATTTTGATTTGCTTCATTTAAATTAACTTTTGGGAAATGAAACAGTTTTAAAGTCAATATAATTAATTTGATTGAGCTGAGGTATGGTTTTTGAGTAGTAACCTGTGTTCTAATTTTACTGTGGATAAAGCAAACCATAGCCTTAATAGTAGCTCAATGTTTGCACAACAAGGTTTGTTGTTATATTTAACACCGATGACGAAAACGAAGAAAGGATTATAAAATTATATTTTTGTTTCGTTAAAATATAGTATTATTATGAATCTCTTTATAACCGTCATTGAAAGTTGTTTTAGAAAATAGGGACAAATTCTAGCTTTATACATTTGTTGGAAGCGATTTTAAGTTTAACACTTTCGAATATCCTCCATTTAAATGAGCCGAAATGTTTGTCATGGTTTTGCTTTACAAACAATTTTTGGGGTCTAACCCACTAAGTGTCCTTAAGTTTCAATTTCCACTTGAAGCCTTAATTCGAATTTAAGCAGATTGCAAAAAACAAATTCTAGTCATAACTTTTTCAAATACTACCACCCTTTCTGCTTCCAGAACCGACAAAAGTAGAGCAAAGTCGGAAAACTTTTACTTTGAAAAAAAATTCCCACGGGGTTTAGATAGAAAAAACATTTCTTTTCTAAAGTTCAGAATTATTGTCCCGATGTGATACACTTTCTACAACAAACATTATTTGTCCACATTGACGTAGTTAGACGAAAATAAAGGTACAATCCTCATAGGTTTTTGATATACATGTTTAAATATTACTTATTCAAAAGTTCAAGAATTGATTTTGAATGCCTGGTTCAATATGCTGTATCTTTTATACACACCAAGTGCTTACTTTACCTCCAAGTGGTAACCACCAGGTACTGGTTATATCACTAGATATATGTAACTTGCGAAACTTGTAAGCGCGAGTGCAAAACGGAGAAACAGAAGCACTTAACCAACGGCCGTACAAATTTGGAGGTTATTGCGAGGAGCCAACAACCCCTCAACAGTAAAAAACTAAGAAGGTATGAGAGAGATAGTTCAAGTCGAAACCCACCATCTTTTCATCGATTTCAAAGCTGCTTATGATAGCATCCACCGCCAAGAGCTTATGATGGCGATGTCTGAATTCGGGATCCCGAACAAACTGATCCAGCTGTGCCGCATGACGTTAAACAATACGCAGAGCAGTGTGAAAATGGGTAACAGCTCATCCGAGTTTTTTCAAACATGCGCAGGGTTTAGACAAGGAGATGCGCTGTCATGTGACTTCTTCAACATAGTCCTGGAGCAGATAGTGCGCAAGGCACTATCACACTTTATTCAACAAATCCACCCAACTCCTAGGCTATGCGGACGACATTGACATCATCGGTTGATCCAAGAGAGCTGTGATGCTTGACGCCTTCACAGTGATTGAAGAATAGGCGAAACTCGTTGGTCTTGAAGTGAATGAGGACAAAACAAAGTACATGCTGTCAACAAACAAAGCAACATCTGTCCACCGCCTAGGACAAAACGTCACTGTTGGTAGCAGCAATTTCGAGGTAGTTAAGGAGTTCACCTACCTTGGAACAAACATCAATCCCACAAACGACACCTTAGTGGAGATCCGAAGAAGAATTACACTAGCGAACCGCTGCTGCTTCGGTTTGGCAAAACAACTGGTTTCAAAACTCCTCACTCGAAAGACAAAGTGTCTGCTATACAAAACTTTGATTTACAAGTCCTACTCTACGGCGGCAGCGGCGCCCAGTGCTGGACGATAAGTAAAAAAGGGGTGGGCACTGTCGAAAGAAAAATTCTTCGATGGATTTCTGGTTCCGTATGCGACAATGTCGAATGGAGGAGAAGGTTCAACCAAGAACTGTACGAGCTGTACCAAGATGTGGATGTAGTCCAGAAGGCCAAGAAAAGGCGACTACATTGGGTCGGCCACATCGAGCAAATGGACGACAACGCTCCAGCCAAGAAAGTCTTCTCATCCCAGCCCCAAGGTTCGAGACGGCAAGGAAGACCGAACCTACAGTACAAAGACCAAGTGACTGTGGATGCCAGAGCGAGGGACTAATCACGATGGAAGGCTGAAATCCTTCACGGATTGTTAGCCGGATAAGTAAGTAAGTTGAGGAAGTATTAGTCAAATTAGGCCACAACATTGTTTTTATTTATTTTTTTTATCAAAAACTTTCTAACTACGCCAATGTTCTTTAAGCTCAAAGCCACAAACAAAAATTCGGATAGTAGTAAGAATTGTATAGAAGAAGACAAAATTCTCGGAACCCAAAAACGATGTCATTGAAAAGAGTAAGAGTATGGCAGGGTTGCTCTTAGTTTCGTAATACTGTTTGATAGCTTTGTAATTGAGCACTCTGCTTAAACATCTGTTCGGCGGAGCAAAATCTTACAAAATACAAAGTAACAGAAAACAAAAATTCAAATTAACCTTGAGTCTCTATTCTAGCGCCTTCCTTGTAACGCTGTTTTTATGTTCACATTGACAACAACGTTGCTGACGTCCTTTCAAAATCGTCGTCGTCGTCGTCACGTTGTTGGTCCGTCGCGTCGCAAACTTGGCATTGTCATAGATACTTTCAGCAGACAGAATGGTTTGTTTACATACATATTTTCATTTATATTTATTGAAAAGATTTAATGAATCCAGTTAAGGCAAAACTTTGAATTACGCTGGCAAAACAATATCAGAAAGGGGGAACTTTTTATGCCTAAGGAAGGTAGCGCGAAAGTTGAAAATCCTTTAAGGGGATGATATAAAATATTTCACCATTAAAGAAAATGTTAATTAGACAAGAGAATGAGTGTTGTTCCTGCTTTGTTAATTGAAGTAATTTTGTTGTTGTGTTTGGCTTATGATTATGAAGTTGAAAGGAAGAGTTAATTTCATGTGGAAAAGACAATGAAGTTTACAATAACGACTTGGTGAAGATGGTAGGTGCGAAGAAGATTTCGCTCTTGAAAGACAAAATGGAGAATCGTTTCCAATCATTTATTCTTGACAGCTTCCTTCAGCCATCTTCAAATAAAATAAAACACTTTGCTCTGACTGCGTGCTTACTAGAAGAATTGACTCTTCATTGAGAACGTCTGAGAAAAAAAATTAAATATTTATAAGAATTCATTACACAACTTGTATGTAAATTTCATTCAAACGCATAAATTTGCATCATCATTTAGAAGATCCCGCAAATTTAATATCATCTCCATAGAAAAGGAAGAACAAACCTAAGACAATAAGCGTATATGAATTCTCCCTTCCTTGCTGTAAACATGATTTTATTAACACCTCTCTACGAGTTAAACATATTCCTCGAGGCTAAACGCTTCCCAGCAAAACAAAAATAAACATTTTATTCCGAGTTTCATACTAATGCACAAGCTACCACCCAACAATTACACCCACCTACAATGTTAGCCGCACCAAACCGAAAAAATACCAAAACATGCGCACATCTTTGATCCTCTCCCAGAGTCCTTTTTTGTGAGTAGATGACTGGAAATGAGTGCCTTCCAAAAAAGGAAAACAGAGAAAATTTCAACTACCAACGTCATAGCTCCCATAAGAAGACGTACATCCTCTTCCTCACTGTTATACAGAAATACAATTCTTATCCTCGAAACCGAAAACTTGGTCAGTAGTAACTTTTGGTCCTTGCTCGAAATACGTGTGTGTTGGCTCGACTCGAAGAAATATCAAAGTGAAGAAAAAAAATTATTTGCAGCTTAAGGGTGGTGTTAGTGTTTGTCACTTTGAGAAGTACACAAAAAAAAAAAATAAACAACAACAATTGAATTCTTTTAGGGATTAAAAAGATCCGTACAGATTGCAAGGATACCCAATTCGGCCTAACTCAAACAGAAGCAAAAATACGTATGAAAAAAAATCACAATCTCTCGCCCTTTTGATTCAAAGTGTAAAGTGATTGTGTTGAGGGCCACCCCAAATCTTTTGAAAAAAAAGTCGAAGAAATAAATACAAGTAAAAATCAAGAATTTCAGTGTGTTCAGTGATTTGTGTTGAAATAAAAAAATTAAAACAAAAAGAAAAACTTCAAGGATACCAAGGATTATATTATTAGCTTTGTTGGATTATCTTTCTTCTTTTATCACTGGATATCTCTAAAAAGGATACTCATTTGTTAATGGTTGGTATATAGATACAGCACATTAAGTTAGATGGATGATGTTATTATGTTTGTGCTAAGGGTCCTTCCAACTAATTTTATTCAAAAGCCAGTCAAAAGAAGAAAAAAAAACGAAAATAATCTGTTCCCTTATATAAATTCCTTATTCGTTGCGAAGACTGATTCAATTAATCTCACTCCAATGATAGCGTCGGTCGATGTCGTTGTCGTATCATGTCCTTGATCCATCCGTGTCGTTATACTTCTCATTGCATGTTTCCTTATTTCATTTCCAAACCGATAGCCTAGAAGCAACAAAAAAAATGTAATCATCTTTACGCATTTTCCATTTCTTGTTATGCCACTTTGACACTTCGTTATTATGTCAGAAAAAAAAACTCGTTCATCTATGCCGCTACCGCCATTCCTGGATACCACACACTACACACGCTCACATTCGCATCATTCACAGCCAACACTTGACGTTCTATGAAATGGAAATACCAACACTGGCAATCTAAGCCGCCCAATCAGGACCCCCTTGCTTTGTTGTCAGCCTTTTGCCACCCAATTCGAAGGACATTACACTTTGTGCACACTTTTCTTTGCTCCTGCTTTGCTTTTGAGTGGTGTAAAGAAGGAGTGTAATTTTTGTTAGGGGCTGTGAACAAAATTTCATAGACGAAAAACTTTCTCCACTGCTTTCTTTATTTTTTTGTGTATTTTATGACGCACTGGATCCTGTTGATTTGAAATCAAGCGAAGAGAGGAAACTTCGAGTGGGAAACCGAAACCAGAAAAGCATCAGTATTTTGATGATTCCGCTGCCCGAAGAGAGATCTTCTTTGTCGGTCATAAAAAACCATTTAAGTGGCTAATATTTATGATATTAGAAAAATATGGCCGAGACTACGGAGCGGAACGGATTTCCTTTTTAAAGATTTATTTCCTCGGGAGCTGGATCCAGAAGTTGCGATTAGACTGAGATAAGATACTGCCAGAGGGTGTATAGATAGGAAATTATTTTGTACATTCCCCTTCGGATCCGGAGAGAAGGAAAAAATGTGTGACAGCTCTGAGGCGATTTTTCGAAGATGTTTTGATGGGTAGGCTAATGTCTATGGTTTTGTGTCAGTCAAGTTGGCAAACAGATTTGCCAAGTGATTTATGGATTTTGTATAAACGTGTTACTTCGCAACGCAATACAGATGATAATGAAAGTGATTTGCCAAGAAGAAGGTTTGTGATACTCGAAGTAGATTTTCTATGTGATTTCGATGTGTATTGAGGGGGTGTCACAAGAAGATAACGTTTTTGTTTGTATACAAAAAAAAGTATCATTCAGAAGACGATTTTTTGCAGAAATATCAGTAATAATATCATTTAAAAGAGTGATTGCTCTTCTGACAACGGAGAGTGTTTTTTTCTGGAAAAAGAACTAATAGCCCAGGAGCTCCCATACATTAAATTCCCGTCATCGCGCCCACTAAAATTTTAAATGAGGAATAAATGATAGAGCCAAGACGAACAAGATTCACTTAGTCGGGGTGAATTTGGTTAGCCGAAAAGGCAAGCATACCTGTTGCAATGTGGTGAAATGTCTCCATAATCACGGATTCTATTTCTATTTCTTTCGTTACACGGTTTGCTTGCTTTAAAGCTGCTGAAAATATCGCGCAAACCAATTTTTTAATAAAACACAGTGCTTTAGTTCACAATAAAATCTGGTTTGCGCAATACTTTCGGCATCTTGAAAGCAAGCAAACCAAAGTATTTCTACACATAACATAAGGACGCGTGTATTGAAAGAAACAAGGATGGAACCCGTGATAATGGTGACATTTCACCGTCATGCACCACATTGCAACAGGTATGTGCGGCCTTTCCGGCTTACTAAATTCACGCCGAATCTTATTCGTATTGGCTTTATCTTTTATTCCTCATTTAAAATTTTAGTGGGTGCGATGACGGGAATTTCTTGCATGGGAGCTCCCCGCCTATAAGAAAAAAATTGTTACTGCTGTCATATTTTCAAGTTCGAAGTTCGTTTTCTAGTCTTTTTTCCTCTGTACATAACAATTTAAGACCATTGTACATCGACACTTTTTCTCCTTCGCTTCTCCAAGAACTCGCTCTGTATCTAAGGGTATATCCAACTTTTAAGTAAACATGTATACAAATTGTGCAACAGGATGAAATGCAATCAAATAACATCGATTATTTGTATAAATAAGCATAAGACCAAAATGCTTAGGAACGTTATCAAAAATTCATGCACATACAAACAAAATTATCGTGTAAGCTCTCAAAAACCCTTCCATTCCACCGAATGCGTTTTTCATTCGAACCGGATTTCCATCAAAATGAAAAGAAGGATTCAAAAACTTACAAAAACTCTATCAATAATTCCAATCGAATATTGTTGAATTTCTTTGTTTTCATTTCAATACTATTATTCCTTGACCGGGAGTATCCTTTTACCCTCCCTCAATATTTACCCACAGCAAAACGTATTGTTTAGCTAAATATTATTCTATTCATTGATTTTATTATTTAGTTTCTGTTCGGGTGCCTATTCAAAAGCTTATCTTTTTCTTTTATTTTATTCAGCTTCAGAGTCAAGAGTATTTTGTTATTCGGTTAAAAAGGCAGATAAGGGTAAGGAGCTTGTCCGAAATTCATTCATTTTTCTTGGGCTTAGAATTTCGTTTATTTTTTTTCTTTCTTGTCTCCGGAAACAAAAACACAAAGCAAATGCTTTTATCTTTCTTCCTCTCTTGTTGTTGTTTTTTGTAGATTCATTTATAAAAAAGAAAATCTAGGAAGATTATCAATGACCATTGAGATTATTCATTGAATTGAAAAATGTAAATGTTGAAAAGGCTTCAAAGTTTATTTTGTTCAAAAGAGATTTGTGATGAAAAAAAAATCAACAAAAAAATTGGAACAAGTATTTCGCTTAACCGACAAAATGAATTTGAAATGCAATCTAGACTTTCTCGTTGAGAGGTAAGATTTATGTCAAATCCAAAATGATATCTCCTATAAGTTTTGAATAAGGAAAAACTGATTGATTCGAATACAACATTGTGTTTCCATCGAGATAAACCTAAATCTACGTACATCTTGATGAAGAATATTCAAATTTTGTAAGGAGTTATGTGTGTAATAAATATAATTGGTACCTACTGGGGGGAGGTGTATATTTCAAGTAGACTTAGAAAACGTTTAAATGATAGTTATTCATCTTCTTATCTTTTAATTTACTTATGTTGAAATGAAGGGTCCTTTTCTTCAAGTTTGTAACGAACGAAAACTGGTTTATTTGTACTGTATTACACGAAATTGATGAAGTCTTATTTTCTTTTTCTCTAATCACTGCGGAATTTTCATGCGATTGTTGAAATTATTAACTTCCCAGAGGAAGTTATTGTAATGGGGCCGATTTTGTGAATCTCTAATTTTTGCATATCTCCATGTTTTGAAGTCACTAGAATACGAATGAAGCGTTTTTATGACGATCAGTCTCATTCGACGCGTAATTGTGTTGTTAAGAGCGGATTACGTTTTGAGCGAAATCCGCTCAGCTGTTTTTTAATAGCAATAAAAAATCTAAGACAACCCTAATATAGTGAAAATTATATTATCTGCAATAATTTCACCAATAGTGCAAAAAGTCGTATAGCTAGTGTGAAAAAACAATATTCAGGAGTATCATAGACTATATTTGATTACTAGCTGACCCACCAAACGCTGTTTTGACATATAAATGTCAATCTTTGAAAACTCTAATCCGATTAGAAAAATTCCTTCACTAATAGAAAACTACAATATTCAGGAGTAATATAGACTGTATGACCAATTTTTGACAGCTGGCGCCACTTTGACTTTGAAAACCAACGTGCGTGTACATTGTACAATTACAACGGATTGCATTAGCTGGAGATTTTGCAAAACAATTAATGTTTTCACTTATTTTTCTACTCTGGGAAGTTAGCCGTGAGGTCGCACTCATATTTTTAATATTTTGTTTTCATTTTCCGTAGTTTTGATGGTAAATTTGATGCTTGTTTTCCTCCATTTCTCTTTCTCTTACATTGACGTGCAAAGAAAAACACAAAAAGTCCTTATTTCGTACAAACCATAAATTACATAACTTTCGAGTTAAGATGGAGCTGTTATAAATGTTTTTTTGAACATATATCAATGCAAAATTGAAAAGACACAGTGGATTAGGTTAAGGATCATCAGAATTCAGTATTGGCTCTCTTCATTACAAGACCATAGAGCCAACCATTAGTCAATAATGCAATACGGTAATCGGGCGGCACTAATTCCGAAGAATAAAAACCTAAATGGCCTTGAAAACGTGTAAAGTCTTGTTTGGTATAACGAAGTCTATAAAAAAGAAAGCATCAGGCAAACAAAGTGCCATGAAAGCTACTTCAAGATCCTGACAACAATTGCGTAACTTCTTTCTTAAGTCAGCAAAAACCTCTCTCTACCATACAACATGTGTAACTAACAATCAATTCAAGAATGTATAGATACCATCGATCTCAATACCATTTTCGTGTTCACAAACAGAATAAAACTTTTTCCACCCACCTCATAAATTAGCTCATAACTATACAAAAACTCTGCTGAATAGATACAAAAAACATTCCATCATTTATTTTACCATTCCGAACTGTCATTCAATTATTTTCCATTTGACGATGTAAGAAAAAAAAACACCTTCTGACCCCAATAAAAAAAAAGAAAAAGGAAACACAGAAAGCATCAACGTCCATTGGACATTCGGCCATAACTTTTGTGACAACCTTAATGAACAAAACGATTTCAAGAAGATAAATAAAACATTTTCCCGTAAAACTCTGACATAACGAGGGGCAAGAGAATGGCATCAATAAAAACACTACTAAGCAGCAGAAATAAACTTTTCGAAATCAACAATCATCATTCAATATCCAATTCAATTGTTATTACACATCGAATAGGGAATAATAAATCAGAAGGGAGATCTTATCAACATTCGAACACAAGTTTCGCATTAGGAAAACTCAAAATTACACCAAACGCTCCAGAATCAGTGTCCTAGAAATGGGAGAGAACGAGGGAACTAGAGTTATGGGGATTTAAGTGTTACAAGATGGCAGAAATGTTTCTAACTCATCAGAAATGATAAAATGTCTTGTCAAGTGCACAAATTGCGGTGTGTCAAAAATACACGTTCTTAAAAGCAATAGAAAATTCAAGTCAAGTGGTAAACTGTCAAAACTGAACAGAACAAGAGTCATGAATTTTGGATGTCAAATCTAAAATTCAAAGTCCATGCAATGGAGAAAACACCCTTGCACACCATCTTCCTCAATCGATAAATAATTTCCTGTTTTTATGTCTGCCTTGGAGAACCGCACCGCAAACGGAACCTCACCCATTTTGACTTTCACAAACATCAACATCCCGCAGAGGACAACCAGTTCTTGGGACCAATTAAGACTTCTTTTGTCAACATTTTTCTGCACGCAATCGAGATGAGAGAAAAAGTTTCGCATTACTTTCAGACTTTTCCACTATTTCCTTCCATCACTATTGGCATTGACAGAAGGAACAACCGAACTGGACTCAAAATGATGCAGTTGTAGAAAGTCTCTACAGACGGAAATTGTCCAACTTTATAAGTCAGTTTAATTGGAACTGCACTTCGGTTTTGTCTGGTTGCTATAAGACCCAAACAACTATATGCTTGAATTTTCTATAAAACTAAAATAGTTTGGTTGATTTGATGGTATTTGGTATTGCTGTGCTTTGTCAAAGAGTCCTTCCTCCATAATGGAATTTTCATCAAAGTTTCTCGAAAGTTTTGTTCCCTAGTTGTAAAAAATTATTTTCTTTTTCTGTTGAGGAGTTATTAATTGCATAAATTTTGTTGTTTCGTTATTCGTTGGTCTGGTCCTTGGGAAACTGCGGCAAAATGTCAATTGTAAGAAAATGTATTGCGGTTTCCCGTAAGGCATTAAGATTGATGGTGATAATAATCATAAAAGTAATAAATTCTTCTTCTGAGCTGACAATCGGGTCGAAGTCATTAATTTTCCAAATGAATATTCGCAAAGGCCATAATTGAGTTTAATGGATTCGTTAGGGAATAATTTTGAATGAGTTTGCTCATAAAATTAAAACAAATTTTTAATTGAATCTTGGGGTCTGGGTATTTCGGTTAATGTCATAATATAATTTGGTATTGCAAGTAGTCAAAAGAAAATTAAGCCATTGGAAGTGTTAAGGTTTTGACCACAAGGAAATATAAACTGGAGACAAAGCAACATTTACAACTATTTCTCGACAAATTTTCTAAACTCAAAGTTTCAAGGCTCTGATTTGAATTCTAAGAAGTTTTATAGACAGAAGTTACAATAATAATTGGAATTTTTTTTCCGAACTCTTAGTCGTTTGGCATCTCAGAAGAACTCGTCCGTCTGTGGAAGATTACAATGGAAAACTCACGCTATTCCATCATGGTCGGAAAAAACCTAACGGACACTTTTGATGTACAAAAAAAGGTTTTAGACAAGGCGATGCGTTGTCATCCGATTTCTTCAACATCATTCTTGAAAAGATTGTGCAAAGCTTCAACGTCAACACCAGAGGTACAATCTTTCAAAAGTCCGTCCAGCTACGAGGATACGCAGACGACATTGACATAATGTGATGTCAGTTGAGCGTTTGTGAGTCTTGAGACGGGGGCCAGGAAGATGGGTCTAGCGGTTAACGAGGGCAGGACCAAGTTAATGCTGTCGACAATAAAGGACTACCAACATCGACATCTTGAAGCAAACGTAAACATAGACAGATTTAACTTCGAGGTAGTTAAGGACTTTGTCTACTTGGGATCCGATTTCAACTCAGACAATAACACCAGCGCTGCAATCAAACGAACAATCACTCTTGCCAATCGCTGCTTCTTTGGACTTACAAGGTAATTGAGTAGTAAAGTCCTCTCCCGAGCAACTAAAGTCACACTCTACCAAATTCTCTTCATACCGGTCCTCATGTTTGGTGCAGAGATATGCACCATGACAACATCTGATGAAAACGCTTTGGGCTGCTTTGAGAGAAAAATTCTTCGAGTGCATTTTGTCCTGTCTGCATTAATGGAGAATGGAGACGAAGATTCAATCAAGAACTGTACGAGCTGTACAGCGACACGGACCTAGCCAGAAAAGCTAAGGTTTAACGACTTAGATGGTTGGGTCATGTTGAGCGAATTGAGAATAATGCTCCGGCTCGTAGAGTCTTCGAATCCAACCCAGAAAGACGTTGCTGAATAGGAAGACCGTGACTCAGGTGGAGCACACAGGTGGTAGAGGACCTGAACCAACTTGGTGTGCGAAACTGGAGACAGCTAGCTAGGGACCAAGCTGGCTGAAGAAGTTTGTTGGGTGAGGCCCTGGTCCGAAATGGACTGTAGCGGCACCATAAGTAAGTAAGTAAGTGACTAACTATTAGTCGCAATTGAATAATTAAGGATCCTTGCAGCACTTAAAATCTTTGTCTCTTTGCATTAACGCTCTCCACCAAAACAAAGCAACAATAACATGTTTTTGTTGAAATGTTCTATTTATCTGCAGTAATTGTTTAATGCCACTGGTGTTATCATTTTTTAAGAACCAACAATTTTTGTTTTGGCAGAGTTCCAACACCGAAAACAAAAATCCATCTGCCACAAAAATTGCTTTCTTTCTTGTTCGCCTTTTCCTTTTTTGAGGAACCATCAAATTTAACTTTCTATGATGACTTGGCTGATGCCTCCTTCGGATCAGCAGGAAAAATAAGAAAAATCAAGCACATAAAATCTTTAGTAACATGTGAAAGGATCACATGATAACTCCTCCATTATGTCTAATCTGAACTAGGGGAACATTACTCCATAATCAAGTCTTGTCAACTGACACACACTTTCTCTCTGTCTCTGATGGTAGCAGGATGAATGTTAAAAATTGTCATATGTTCATCAACATCGTCAGTTCTAGCTTCTATAGCACTTTAAGGTACTTCGCACCCTTCTGTATTCTCTACACCATGATGTAGACTTTGCCTGGGTTGTACTAGAATTTTCATGTGATAAAAATGTAATTTTTTTCCAAGCAAGAGACAATGAAGATTCCTGTGTAGGATAGAGCAAAAGAGGATAAACCAAATGTTTGAATAACATAAGCCACTGGGTACAATACATTCAGGAAAAAAGGACTGACATGAACAGATTCGACAATTGTGTGATTTTGTAGTGTTAATACATATATCTGTGGAAACATATTTACTTCGCAAAAGCAAAAGGACATTCCAGGAGATGGGCAATAAAAAACAAATAGAATTTGTGTTGACAAGAAGATCTTTGAAAAAGTTTGAATTGGATGACGATGAGTACGAATATAGGGGAAGTTGGCAATTAGTTTTTGCTGTTATTTTATTGTGATATGGTGGTGGATTAAAAAAGAGGCCAAAGAGAATGGCAATCATCATAAAAGCAGAGAATTGAAGCTGAGCTGGATTTTATTAGACTGTTTTGTATTTTAATGCGAAGACCTCTTACAGCACTTATAGATGATATCTTTTTCAAGTGCTGTGCTGGTGGAATTTATGCAGGTGTACTTAATGATCTTGAATTACATATAAGGACAAAGGTTGCTATCTCTGATATATGGCATGTTTACGTTTGCTTTTGATGCTGATGGCTGTTGTCGACAGTTAAATTGTTTCGTATGTTTTTAATGTTGCCAATTTTAGTGTCTGGGGAAGTTTATGGAATATGAGGAGAAGCAGCTACCTTACATTTTTTGATGGGCAGTACTAACTCATTTTGAGTACCTACATATTCGGGTTCGTTGTTTAGGATTCACGAAATAGCATGAATAATATTCCTAATTTATGTTGTGAAAATAAGACGATGACGTGAAATAATGCCAAATAAAATAACACCAGATTTCAAATTTGGACTTATTTCGTTTTTCAAAACGAAATACGACCATTTTGGCTTTATTTCGATTTAAAAAAGAAATAATAATGGAATTAATCCCGAATATTTAAATTTTCGAAATCGATGCAGGAAAATAACTTTACGGGAAACTGCTACACACTGGAATTTACTCCACTCAAAGCAGGAATTTACATCACTTTTTAAAGTGGAATAAATTCCCACTGCGTTTGGGAAATAACTGCACAATTTTTTTGGTGAAATTATTTGCCAGCATGAAACTAAGCTATACAGATTTTTACGAGGAATCAAAACATGTGATGAATTCAACCAATTAATTGAATATAAGATGAACATAATGTTACAATAAGTTAAATAATTATTTAGTTTTTCTCACAGTATCTATGGTGGGGCATAAGTGCCGAATTCTACTTAAGGACCAGTCCAGAAATAAAATTCGGGGTTTCTGACTCTCGTGATTAGTTTTAAACATTTTGTAAATCAATAAATTGAGTGGACAGTTTGAACATAAGTAATTTTAAGGCTTACATACCGCATGCTATGTGACATGTCTATGTGACGTAAAGGAAACTCTTTTCAATGCAAATATTCTTCTGAACTTTGGTGTTCGTTGAGAGTAGGGCATTCTAGAAGCACACTGTACTTGGACCCAGTTTGATATTACTGCATCTTTTTGTCACCTAAAATAACTGAGTTGTTTCAATTACATTAACATCTCCATCAGAAAGACCATGTTTGTATTGATTGGATGTTCAGATTTCATGCATCATGTGGATGCAGATGTAAGTACTATTTATGCAATACTTAACCTTAACTCAGTCTCATATATTTTAAAATATTATTTCAATACAGGATTTGAAGCTTGAACCAAAAAAAAGTGCAGGTACAATAATTGCTAGCGAGCGAAGCGAGCCGAAAAAAAACTTTGCCCAGAAGAGAATCAATTTGGGGTGTGATAATAAAAAATTCGCGTGAATGATTCTCATTAAACACATTTTTTTTCATTTGGGACTTTTGTCCGATAGAAGATAAAATAAATTTGGTATTACTGACCCACCAAAGTGACCCTACTTATTTGGATCATATTTGGACTTCTGACTTCGTTAACTAATTCTTCATAACTTCAAATCGAAATACTGCCAGTTTGGTATTATTTGGTTTTCTAAATCGAAATAGAGCCAAATTGAATTCGGCCTTATTTCGTTTGGTGATATTTCACGTCACCATCTGAGACCTCTTCCGATAGGGCTCGGCTATACATTAAACATTAGTTTAATATAAAGGATCAAGTTGAATATGTTTCTCTTCTGTATTATTTCCAGTTTTAGAAACAACAATGATTTTGAAGCAAGCACAACAAAAATACAGAAAATAAATTACGGTTGAGCCATTTGAAAATTATTCGAATTCTTCTTCTAAATTGCTTTATTCTTTACCTTTGAAAAAAATTCAAAAAGGATCAAACGAATTTTTGATAAGGTCACAGTTTTTATTTAAAATTAACTCTCACTTACTTTCCCGCAAAAAGAAAACAACAAAACAGAATGTAGAATTACACACATTATTCCACTTAAATAACACACATACAAAATTGCACAGTAAAATATCTAATTCATAGAAATTGGAAGGATCGGTCATCAGAGCAAAGAAGCACTTTTCGATGGGTTATTTTCCTATTCCAGAATATGCATGTTCTCACTTATAACATTTAACAAATTAATGCAAACGAAGTCATAAATATACCGAAAGGATTTTAATACTTAACTCCCATGGGAATCCTTGAAGGATAGGAAAACGAAAGGAAACAAATGCCAATGAATGGTCAGAAAAAGATTGCTTTATTATACATACACAAAGAAATTGGGTTTCACACACTGATTATGCAGATTATAATTAAGTAATTTAGCATGCGTGTCTATGTCCTGTCTACGGTTATATCTGGAAAAGGATAAAGGGAAATAATAATTAATACTGTCGGATAGACAAAAGGAAAAGCAATTAAGAGAAACCATTAGCATTATGTGAGCACATAGAAGAAGTGAAAAAAGTGACCTTTCCGATGGTAGTGCGTAACCGCAAATTATATTCCATCTATTTAGACATCGAATCAAGGAGTTGTTTGATGATAAACGGATATTGTTAAGATGTAGTATAGCGAATAAAATAAGGAAAAAGATTGGTTATTTTTTGTACAATGTGCTTTATTGATATTTAATACGATTAGAACTGAAAGTCAACTATGTGAATGTTATATGAAGTCCACAAGATCGGAACACTTATTATATGTTTTTTTTTTTTTTAATTGGACGGAATTCAAGTCTCTCAAATTGTTAATGTTAACGTATACGTTCTTACACTATTCAACATGTTACACAAGACAAAGTAGAATCTCAACTGAACGCTGGTAAGGTATCAAAAACCAAATTCGGCTTCTTTGTGATTTTTGGTTGATATTTCAAAGGCGGGTCTACTTCGAATATGACTCTGATATTTCTCCGAACTGTCAAAAATGAATTGTAAAAGAATAGAAATATGAAAAACCATTAGTGAAATGTAAATTGAACGCTAGCAACCCCATTAAACCATTAAAAAGGTACTCGTATGTGCTTGGTTATAGGCGCCCACGCGCATTTGGCTTAGAAGTGATTTTTCGATGTGAGTGGGGACGCCTACGGACTTTTGGCCAGTTTGGGATAAAATTTAAAAATGTTTGTGATTTTGGGAATTTTTCATGTTCAGTTCACAGTTCAGTTTTTCAGAAATAAATAAAAAATTATAGACAAGGGCATATTTTCTTCACATCATGTGCGTAGGGACGATCGTGATCAAGAAGGCGATTACCCCAGAGAAAATGTCTCTCTGTGATTATTCCGAACGTGAATATTTCGTGCGTTAATTTTTGGTAGCGGGGCTGAGTATTGTCAGCCCCATAAAAAACACAACATTAAAAAAAAATATTTTCCTTATTAAAAACAAAAAGTATGACTGTGAAAAGTGACCATTCAAAGAGCTTTTTGACACTTTTAATTAAGTATGCCGCAAATTAATGTAAAAGGACACCTCAATGAATTTTCAGTATATTGAAAAATAATATTCAACCACGCATATTAATTCCTCCCTGGACCATAATTGATTTTGTTTTTAAAACGAGAATGCACTCACGTTATTATATTCCAATAAGAACAGCTTCTGTAGACTTTGAGTTGGAAAACGGCGCCATCTATAAGTCAAGGGACTTAAAGGGAAACAGCCATCCGGTTTGCTTGCTCTGCCTATACAAGCAACAATTTCACCGAATGGATTGTTTGTTTTTTTTTTTTTAATAAAAGAAAAAAAAGTTTCTCCAACAATTTAATCCTTTCCCAGGACATTTGGACATTTTTATTCGAACTTAATATTGCACACACGTACAATCTCGACATATCGAAATAATAATTATTATTCTTGTTAAAACAATTGGCTTTTCGACAGATACAGACACTGGGAACAGATAATAGCAACAAAAAGATAAACAACTTTTTTTCCAACTCGATATTGAATTTCATTGAATAGGTTTCCAACGTCTACACTTGCCATATAACCAAATTTAACGTTCTGAAAATTAATTTATTTTCTGTCTTTTCATTAAGCCGGAATAAACGTGGAATAAAAAAAAAAAAAAAAGAACATCGACTCACAGTCCGTTTCAGGAGTGTATCGTTCTTAATACATTTTCTGTGATCCCAATCAACCGAAAAAAAACGGACGTGCTCTGTTTTCGAAAACAAAAGAAAAACCAATGGGAATTGAAATTAATCGGAATTAATTTGAAATTTAACACAGAACTCAACCTCTACATATTTTCCGGTTGAACTCTACCTTAGCACCAGATAATTGTACGCTCTCACTCTTATAAGCACCTCGTCAAGGACTTGCAGTTTTTCATCTGTGGTTGGGGGAATTGCGAGCTGTGATGTGATTTAGTTGTAAATGTTAAATGGCCGGGGAAACATTTACGTGTGAATACATTTCAACGAGCACATTTCGTGTTTCATGAAATTTGTTTTGCTTTTCTCTTCACAGGATACACCCACTCACGGTGGTTTCTATACTACCATCTAATTGTTGGTTTTATTTTTATGTCCTAAATTTCGCTAAGAAAGACTTTTCCATCGCAACAATCTTTTCCGCAAGGGGAGCCAAACCAAACAGAAGGATCTTAACATTACTGTTCAGAATACTCCTCAAACATATTAAAATGGGCTTAACATAATTTACACCATGTTATTATTCTTTTCCATGTGAGGAATACAATGGGGAAGCGAAAATAAATTGCACATGTTGTTTCGCAACTTCACCATAAGGTTCCATGGCTTAAAGCTATTCAGAGTCAGGGGAGTAATTATTATGATTATTCAAAACTACATCCTTGTATTATTTAAATGCGTAATTACAATGCTTGAGCGTTAAATGCTGGAAAAATTATGTTATTAGCGATACTGGGTGCACATTGAATGAAATATTTTTTTAAAGAAGAGCGACAGGATGTTGTAGATTGGTTAAACAAGGACGGGTTTATTGAATTTGAAAATAACAAATAATCCCGTTCGGATGCATACGATAAGCCATTTACAAACTGCCATGTATAGTTTTTATGGTGAAATTTTAATTCAATGAATAGTCAATTAAAATCAATTGGGATTATAATTACTAAATTAGAGAATATATTGACTGTGCTGTTTGTGAATAGATTTATGACTGTCCATACTACAAGAACTCGCTTCGCTGGTTAGGACATCCTAAGCACAAATTAGATGACTCGGTGTTATGATTAAAAATATACATAAATTGAAAAAGCCGCAAAATCCATCAATCAAGGAAATATAATCTGAATTACTTCCATTTCGTGCGGTCATCAGTCAGATATTGATGGTTTGGAATTATTTATGAGCATTAACTATTTTTGCGGTGATGTGTCAGTGTCAATAAAAATCACTCAATAGGTGATACAATTTTAGGCAGCAAGCCTAGGTAATCAAACTCCTCTACTACCTCGAAGTTGTATGCGTCTATTGTGACGTTCTGTCCGAGCCGTCGCGTCGGTGTTGTCTGTCCTTCCTCGAAGACAGCATATACTTCGTTTTTCCCTCATTTACCGCTAAACCCTTTTTTGCCGCTTCTGTCTCAATTCTCACAAAGGCGCCATTGACATCACGCTGTGTTCTTCCCATTACATCAATATCATCGGCGTACGCGAGGAGTTGAACAGATTTTTGCAAGACAGTGCCTCTGGTGTTGACGTTGGAGTTCTACACTATCTTCTCAAGAACGATGTTAAAGAAATCGCCCAACACTGCATCGCCTTTTCGGAATCCTTTTTTTACGTCGAAAGATTCCGTTAGCTCGTTGCCAACCTTGACGGAGCAGCGTGAGTTTTCCATCGTCATTTTGCACAAGCCAACGAGCTTTGCAGGAATGCCAAAACTAGACATAGATTTATATAGTTCCACTCTGTAGATGCTGTCATACGTGGCCTTAAATCGATGAAAAGGTGGTGGATATCGATTGGGAGTTCATAGGTCTTTTCCAGGATCTGCCGCAACGTGAAAATTTGGTCGATGGTTGACTTTCCTGGCCTGAACAAACATTGATAATGACCAATCCGATTGTTGACGAAAGGCTTCAGACGTTCACATATTACGGCAGAGAGGAGCTTGTAGTTGATGTTAAGTAGGCTGATTCCTCTGTAGTTGGCGCAGTTTAGAGGATCTCCCTTTTTCAGGATCGGGCAATCAATGCTGAGGTTCCATTCATCAAGCATGCATTCCTCTGACCTTATCTTACAGATGATTTGGTGCATGCTCCTATCTAGCTCGTTGCCTGCTGCTTTGAACAGCTCAGCAGCTAGACCATCTGCTCAAGCGGCTTTGTTGGATTTCAGCCGTGATATTGCGGTTTTCACTTCTTCTAGGTCGGGTTCATGGAATTGTTGGCTATCATCGTGTCCGATGAAAGGCTCCTCTCTGCCGGCGGTGTTTTGTTCGTCGTCGCCGTTATACAGTCTACAGGAGTGGTCTTTCCAAATCCCCAGCATTGACTCCGTACCATAAAAACATATTTCCTACTTCTGAAAAATGAAGTTTTGGCAAATCAAACTATGTAGAAAATCATCATTTTAATATCCTGAAACCCCATTATCAAGTCCAATAAACAGTTTGATTTTCGACAACCCTTTGTACCATACTCTCTTCAGCAATTCTACTAGCAAAACAAAGTGTTTTCAAGAGTAACATCTTTTATGCGCTATGTCTATTGTCTATTCAATTCTTTTAAATAAAAAAATACCTACTCCGCCGCACTATTCTCTAATGACAAGTCGAACATAACCTCGTACACGTCATAGTTCCCATGTCAACATGACATTTATTATTATCTCATTCACATCACTGCACTTTGATTCACTCCCATTCACACATACGGCAAGTATTGTGAATTTTGCATTGTGTGGTTCGATGTCACATATTTCAGAAAACCTTCCTGCATTATTTCTATCAACCCGCTCTTGCATTATCCTTTTCCGTTCAGTTCACACAACATTCATGTATGAGCGAATATTTTATGTACGTTTTATCATTATCTCTCTTCTACTCAATGCCAAAATGTTAAGCAATGCAACTATGCAACATCAACATCAACGCCATTTCAAGTCCCATCAACACATATCATTTTCACATAAGCCATGTAGGTACTCTACACAAAACAAACACCACTCTTAATAATGTGGCTTTGCTTTTTTCTTTTTATAAGCTGGCCTAGGGAATTGGCCTTTATAAATGAAAATATTAACCATGCGTCATATCATATCGGGGACCTGCACACAATAATGCTCTAGGTATGCCTTGCACAACAGAGTGTCAGTTTCAGTGCAAGTGCAATGTACGAGAACTGCAACTGACTCACTCGAACAGAAGAATTCTCTTGACAATAAGAGCAAAGGCCTGGAAAAGTGGAAAAGCTTGGCATGGAAATCAGATTATAATTATCTATCAACACCTCTTATGGAACGTTTTTATGATTTATCGAAAATGCAGGGCCGTACTTATTTCTTTATCAACAAATATAGCGCTTAAGAGTCTATATTAGCGGTAGTTGACCGGCCGGCATTTTGATAGAAATTTGAATGATTTTTATTTCGGGGGCAACATTTTAAGGATTTACCAACTATCGAAATTTCATCAACAAGGTTGTCGAAATTAAAACACCTTACAGTTGGCGTTTGGTCTTTCTTTCGCCACACTTAGATTAGTGTAGAATTTTTGACACTTATAGTCTAGGATAATGTTGGAACAGTATTCAATTTAAGGTTCAAGAAATTACTTCTCGACAAAATGTTATACGTTTCAAACAATTCACTTTCTTCACATCAAGAACAACAATCCCCACAGGGCCATACACTAAAAATTCCTCCCGAAAGCTTTAGTGTCATTGTAATGCAATTTCTATTTTCGTTTCCGTGCAGCCGTGTCGTTGGTGAGTCCTCGTCCTTACTGACACAATTCAATTAGATTCTATGAACACAAAAATCCTCATTATTTATGGAAAACCTGTGAATCCTTTACAAACGCTTCGCTGACGTTCCCATCAGCTGATGCTTTTCTATTTCCAAGTCTCCATCCCGAGCACAACTACAATGTGTAGTTGTTTAAGCTTAAATTAAATTCAGCAGCTGCTGATGTGGGCAAATTCCAGTTGTTGTAGGTACAGTACCTACTATGACATTGCACATTGTGACTCGTGAGTTCCATTCTGTTCCTCTCACTCTCGCATACGTTCGATTGCAGGGATGTCGAACTGTTTATTCTTTTGTTGCATGCCATCCACCCGCAGCATTGCGGTCGTGACTTGGCAATGTGTGATTAAATTTGATTTTGAAATTTCATGCGCGAGGATTTTTTGATGCATCACAAAATTCCTTAATATAACCGCTAATTAGGATTTCGGTTTTCACAAGCTTTCTATTGCAATGTGCATCATCGTATTTCCGGAATAATATTATGTTCTCTGTTGTGGTTGTCCTGGATTCGCTGTGATGCGATACTGATGTGATCGAAAACTGATAGTGACGTGTGCACACTGCACACCATTCAAAGAATGAAAAGCCATCGATATGACGTTTAATTGAATGACTGAAAGTTTTCTTCGCATGTGTACCCTTTCAGACGTCTCGTACACAACGCACGGTAAGAGGAAATCTACAAACATGTCATGGAAACTGATCTGATGGATTTTGTTTTGTGGTTTGCTTCGATTCGATAACGTAGTCCTTGCTTCTGTTTTATATATTTCCTTCTCATCTATCGTCCTCATTTCTGCGTTTTTTATTTGATTTTTATTGTTTCGATTTTCGAAGGAAAGAAGGAAACATGTGGTAGAAAGTTGTAGGATAGTTTTGTGTGTCAACATTGGCACAATATTTGAATAACATCCTGGTTGCAGACGAGTTGCCGTGATACAGGGGTGTGGGAGACATTTTTTATGGTGAATGTACATACATTTGAGGAGTGTGTGTGTTCTCCATTTGTAAGGTTTTTAGTTTGATTGAAAGAAAAGTTCTAAAATTGGAAAACATTTCTTGGAAAGACGGTGAATGTGAGAGTAGAGGATTTGGGACATATGTCGTTGGTAGGTAAAAAGTACCACAAAAATGTTCGTGAGCTACGCTGTCGATTGTTTCGTGACGTGCAGATTGAATGAAGTGGTACACGAAGTCTGCACATATTGTCTTCGTTTTGGATTTCGTATTCGTACTTTGAAAAGTTTCACCACAATCGTTGATTTTACAATTATTATTCTCTGCTTCTTTCATTTAACAGACGTAGAGTATAGATTTTCTTTGGTCATTCAGTTAAACTAATTTCAAGCCGAAATTCTTCTTTCAAAGCCTTTCTATTGGTATCTGACAACAGCTACTTTCCTCTTGAACGTATTCGTGCTTAGTACTAAAACATTTTAAGCACCATTATCCTCACCTCTGACAAATTGTTCAACTTAACCCTCCCAAAAGAAGAAATCAAATTGTAGCGTGTTCAAGTTCTGTCAATTTGGTTCACAAACACAATTATTGGGGTCTCTATATCAATAAAACAAAACTCAATAAAATTTGATTTACAAGCACTGCGATATTATTCTCAAATGCACACCTGGTAAGAAGGGGATTTCAAAACACCTTTTCGTCACATGCAGTGTACCGAACTCCATGCCCATAATGAGAAATAAATTCGCTATAGAATACAAATCGATTCCACTGATTAAACACTTGGTAAGGACTACATGACATGCTACCAACTCTCTTACTTACCTGCGGCTATAAACATTATAAGTAACTGACTTTTGACACGCTTACAAAACGAGAAAAGGAAAAATCAAATCACACAGAAAAACCACTTTCGATAACAAAAAGGACTAAGCCTGGGACTCTAATACCACTTTATGTCACTTAAATTCCGTCCACAAAATTAAATCAAGATTTTTCGCGTGATTTTTTTTTTAAGTTTGTTGACCCAAGAAAAAACGAAAACCTCAAACCCCACGCACTCTCACTTAAAAAAAAATAATATCATCTCGCAGTCCTTCCGGGAAAAATGATGACAGCGAAATTGTAATTTGTTTTCCACTTCTCTGCCTTGCTGCTGGCTTTGGCTTCCGATTTGGAAATCGCGTATGGTTTGTGTGGGTGTGCCAATTGCATGGTCTCGATATATCTAGAGGACAAACAAATTTGAAATCTTTTAAAACTTTCGTCAGGAAAGCGAACGACGATGAAAGGACGTCGAGCGAGTTTGTCCTTTCCTTTTTTGACTTGAGTATACATAGGCATAGGCATTGTGAGAAAGTTTTCTCATTTTCTGGAACTTTTTCTTCATCGTTTGCTTGTGCTTCATTTTTGATTCTATGCCTGTGTGTGAAATTTTTGCAAAACAAAATTTTGTGTGAGCAGACTGGATTGGAAGCGACTTAAAAACACTTAACACTACGCTAGAGGAATTTTCGACTCGCTCAGTTTCATGATTCATGTGCTCAAGGTTCTCAAGCGAATGTTCATCATCATCTTCACTTGTATCTTGAGGACAGTACTTGGCACTTCAAATGTCTTCTTCTCCCCTCTTCTATGCTCTTCAAACTCGTATACAGATAAGATGGATGAAAGTTTGAGGTTAGAATTTAAAAGCCATTTGAATTGAAAGCCATGTGAGAATTGCAAAAACTTCAAGGAATAGCAGAAGAAAATGAAAAAGTATAGAGGAAGTTGGAAAATTTCCCGTTAATCCAATTTCAGTTGAAGATATTGATATAAATTCATTGGATTCAGATAAATCTTCGAAGTTTGGTCGTTTAAGAAAAAGAATTGTGAAGCAGAGTCTTAACCAAGAAACAGAAAACAAGAAGTTGATTTCGTGAGGTTAAGTTTTACTTGACGATTGATAAGGTTTTGTTATTTCGAACTTGTGAAGTTACTGTTAGCAGTTAGAATTAATGTTTTTCTTAAAGTTTAAATGGCTTTGGTTAATTGTTAATTGGTAAGAAACTTGTGTAATAATTTTAACTTATTTGACACAAACAGTTTTTCAAGCAGACTTATCGGTGTAGTGAGAAAACAACTATGTATTCAGAGCATGTTCAAGTTTTAACAAACGTAGAGTATCCTCAAGGTTGTTCTTAAAATAATGCTTGTAGTACAATAGCATCGTTTTACAAGCACAACATTTTAAAATGAAATGGAGAAAGGAAAACAAGCTTCGCTTCGTCAAACAAAAAAATTTCAATGACAAAACAAGTCACCTCATCGCCATATTTATTCAACTTGTTCTTCATTTTAAGCAGTTTTGAAAATAAACCCCTTGTCAAAATGAGACAAATGAGTTTCAAAAATGCTGGCATTAGCAAAAATAAAAACCTTCAAGCTTGCTTCAACCACCAAAACTATTATACGTCCTCACACAGCGACAAATGATGTGAAAAATACCAAAAATACATTAAGCACAACTTCGCTATGGCAACACACAAGACGGAAGGCAAATCTTGGCCAAGATAGGATAAAATGTGTGTACAGCCTGCCTCTCTCCTAGAGTCCCACTCCTTTTAGAAGCAATCCTCGTTTTTGCGACAACAGAGAAGACGAAAAAACGTTTTGTCGACGAAGACTTTGAAACTATTTGAGTCCTCCTGATGAGTCCAACTCGTTGTTCTGTTTGCACTGCTTGCCGTCCTAGTCGGAAAAGTTTTTCAGAGCGAAAATGAAAACAGACTAGAAAAATAAATCTCAAAGATATCACAAGACAAAACAAACAAGATACGCAAACTTATTGTAATGCCCCAGCAATGGAGAATTTATAGGACACAATTTAGAGAGAAGCTCATGTCTAAATAAAATAAACTTTGAAAGAGAAAAAAATACAACTGAGAACTAGAAGAGACCCACAGTGGCCTGTCCATACACATACTCAAACAGAAACACACCCAAGAGAAAAATGAAAGAACTATGGCTTTTAAACGCCTTCAATAGAGCAGAACTTGGTATCCATGCTCTCTGGAACTAAAAATGCTAAATAGATGTGTGGCATCGTTGCAGTTTGTTTTTGCTTTGCTTGGCCCAGAATCATAAGAGTGTAAGAAGACAAGTGCTTGTTGTGTGTTATTGTTAACATTTTTGTCGCAGAGGATCTCTGTCTCTACAATAGTCCTTATTCATAAAAACGAAAAAAATGTTCATACAAAACGAGCCACCACACACCGCTTAGATAAATCGTCATAATGTGTCACATTCTTGCCACTCTTTTCCAATTTCAATGGGATTTTTATTGCTCAAAATGCAATTCTCGGTTAGAATAACATGGGCCCACAATTTTATATAGGACATCCAAGCAACCGTCAACATTCCAAACAACCATGATTCGTCCTCGGAAAAACATAAGCATAAATGTCAAATGTATTATCTTCGCTTATCAAAAGAGGAAGTAGTATAAAAGAGGAATTGTGTCGTTTCAAAATCCATTTGCTCGATGGGACATGGCAGTGAATCTTTTGTTCGGATTTGGATTCGAATTCGGTTTCCGAATTCGAATGATGATGCCAAGTGCGATGTACAGTACAATAAATGCTGACGGAGTGTCCTTTCCACAAGTAAAAGCTGACAAACAGATTGAGCAGGAAAATGGTGTGAGCTATAGAGGCAACATACATTCAACCAACAACAACGATGAGATAGATCTGAGCATGGATTAGGGGAACAGTTAAAAGGATATTTGTGTTAAATTCGTTTCTTTTTTCACTTTCGTCAATTTTTCTTAATGCACATTGTTTCTGACATTCTGAGTCAAATTTTTTGAATAAAAGAAAAGTTTAGAGAACAAGAAGAAGTCATTAAGGATTAAGTATTTGAATTTTTGCTTAACGCTTCCTATATCATGGGATTATGGGGCTTAAAGGATTTTGTTTTTCCTTTATAACGCCTAGAAGCAGCAGCTCAACTGAGAATTTAAGGCACTTTTTTGCCATAATTTAAGCATTTTTTTCTGAAATCGAATAATTTTCCAAGATTTAAACACATGAATTAAGGTTGAAGGTAATTAGCCACAATGAATTAGCAAACAACTAATGACAGCTAGCAATTTTCACCACCATTGGAAACAAACTTAATGGCCCGCCTGTTTAATTCGGTCAAAATGCGCCACAGTTCAATAAACCAGTTAGCCCACAAACTGATGCCAATGTATACGTTCATAAAGTATCTGAACTCGTTTGGTAATTAAAAATGCATTAGCTTATTTCTTTCCCATGTGTGTGTGTATGTGTGAGAGTATGATAACAGCTCGTCCTTTTTCGGGCGAAAGGTCGAAGCCCTAGAACACAAACTGGCCATACTCATAACAACCTCCATAAATATATTCTCTGCGAGGATACTTTGAGTATCAATAACTTTTCCCATCGCATGTCTGCTTCCTTTTTTTTCGACATTGTACTTATCCCTTCAACATCTCTGCCGTATGGAGTCCAAACTCGTATCACTATCCATTAAGCTTATGTCCGCTTTTGCGGATGAATACGTGAAACTTCCTTACCTCCAATACGCAGGATATAACTCGGTTTTAAGGACGAACAGAGAAATTTGGAAGGTATAACAGATAGTAGTTTTATGGTTTACAACATCTGTGCGTTTCTGGCAACAATGTAATTGTAATTTCCTCAAAGAGAAAGAACCCCAAAAAACAGTTTTACTGGATAGGTTTGTAGTCCTGCCAAAGATGCATTAGATTATGGCAAATGCCTTGTTCAGAGTTATACACTAGAAAGCTTTTGGTAAAGATAGAATCAATGTTCTGATGATATACATATACAGATATAGTTCACAAAACTAAAAGTCTAAGCACATATGAAAGGACTTTGGGAGAATTAAATATTTATGGATGGCTGGGTTTTGGTACATTCGTTTATACCAGAAGTACTAAATCTCGTTTGGTTGACATTGGTCATAAAGTGTTTCGGTTATGGTGACAAGACTTTTTTTTTGTAGTTTTGTACGACTGATTTTCTTGATAATAAAGGGTTTTCCAATAAGAGGTGTTATTTTGATATTCAAAAAAAAAAAAATCGCATTTTTTTGAGATAAATGATCGGATGTTTATTTCATCATAAAGAGGAAGGTATGCCGTTAATAACGGAACACAACATCAGCCTAATGGCCGCCACGACCACGCTTACAGGACCATATCCTTTTCATGAAATTTTCCATAACCAAATCGCAAAGTGGCTGCCCTATGTCCTCGATAGCCTCACGAATTCCATCTTTGAGGTCTTGAATCGACGCTGGGCTGTTGGCGTAGACCTTATCATTCACGTGGCCCCAAAGGAAGAAGTCGCAAGGTGTTAAATCACGAGATCTCTCTTCGAGAGATAACACGGTCCGGAAACTTTTCCCGTAAAGATCGAAGGTTTCATTGCTTGTGTGGCACATAGCTCCGTCTTGTTGAAAGTAAACGTTGTCCAGAACAATACCATCCAATTCCGGCCATAGAAAACCATTAATCATCTCTCGATCGCGCAATCCATTGACCGTAACTGTTGCTCCATCCTCATTTTCGAAAAAGTAAGGTCCAATGACCCCGCCGGACCATAAACCGCACCAAACAGTCACGCGTTGAGGATGGAAAGGTTTTTCAACAATAACTCTTGGGTTTTTCGAGCCCCAGATGCGACAGTTTTGCTTGTTAACGTAGCCTCCGAGTGGAAATGGGCCTCATCAGTCAAGATGATTTTTCGATTAAAATGCGGATCATTTTCATGCATTTCAAGGACCCAATCAGCAAAGACACGACGTTGTCAGCCGGCTTGAGTTCTTGTGTTAACTGAACTTTATAAGCCTCAAGATCCAAGTTTTTATGCAAAAAAGGGTGTAATGACGTTTGTGGAATGCCTAATTCCAAAGAACGACGAGGAATGGACAAACCTAGGTTTTCTTCAACACTTTGGGCTACAACAGCAATATTCTCAGTTGTTCTTGAGCGACGTGCACGTGTTTTATTCTTCACATCACTAACTTATCGAATTAGTCCATCAATTTCTGCAGTATTGCGGTCCGACAAGGTGCTTCACGACGATCCAAAAATGTTTTAGTTTTACGAACCGTCTCTGCCAAATTTTCACCATTTTTATAGTGAATTTTAATAATTTCAATGCGTTGTTGAAGCGTGTATCTTTCCATTTTTACTAATGGCGAAATAGCGGGCTATTCAAAATAACACCTCTTATTGGCAAACCCTTTAATGAAACTGTCCCAGTTTTCTTATTGAACATCGATTATACCAACATGTTTTCATTTAGTTAAGTTCGCTGTTGAAATATCTGTTAGCGTCGTTCGAAAGATAGATGAAATCTTTTAATCTCTTTTCCTCAAAGCATGTTTTCGTTTCCTTTTTACCTGTGGACACATTTAAGCATATAGTATCTTTTTATTTGCCATTTTTTCGCGGTCCTATTTCACAATATTAAACTACGTACCACTCTTAAATAACAAGCATGGTCACCCTAGTTTCATCAAACTCAAACAGAGAATGTTAGAATTTGTTTTAAGATATATCCTTTGTGGCAAAAACGAATATGGTAATTTAGGATCCTCCTAGCCCTTCACAACTGACGCTGTACCTGTCAGATGCGAGTTGATACGTGGTACTATTCGCCATGAATGTAAAACAGAATTATTTCACGCACAATGTAAAAGAGAAGGATTGAACCTAAAACGTGAGCATGCATGCGAGATGATAGATGAGTTTAGAGTGTGAGTTAAGAGCGACTGGGTTATCCTTGATTTAAAGTTTTGCAAGTGATACATCAATTTGAAGAGTATGTTGTCAGAGTAATTTATGAATATTGGAAAAACAATCAGTGTTCTGAGTAAATTCATAGATGTGTACAAATATGTAAAGTTTTACATAAATTAAAGTGATATGTCAAACTTATATTATCACTGTAGGATTTTTGGCTTTATATGTTCCAAAATTTAAGTAATTTTTGCGGCTTAGAACTTTTAAGCAGTTGTATTTGAATGGATGTGTTGACGAGCTTGTATGTTGTCACTTTAAAGGGTTTTAATTGATTTGAAAAGTTTGTCATTGAAAAGAATAGATTAAGTGCTTAGATGCTCTTCAATTCGGATCAAAACTTTGTCGGTCTTTTGATTTAAGAACAGAAAATTAATGTTTTAAGGGACTAACGAAGTTTGGTGTAGTCGTAAAAGGTTTTAACGTTAAAGGGTGTTCTTATCTTAAGTTATGTTTTTTATGGTTAACAAAATTAAGGGATGACAAAAGTTAAAAAGCATTCATCCTTAAATGAATATTTTGCAGAAGGAAACATTTTGCAATTATTTAAATGTCAATTCTTCGACATTAATGCATAAAAACATTTTTTCGAATTTCGAACATTTCCTTGAATGTTAATTCTTCGAAATGGGGATTCTTGATAAATTTTTTTATTCAAAAAAGTTATTCAGAAGCGATGTTTTCGATGTGTTATTTTTTCTAACTTTAATTTGACTGTAATCGATTCAGCTTCCCTATTCACTCTCAATTTTCATTTGCATGGAAATACCAACCATGTATTTCGTTCTTCATTTTGTTCGCTCCTGCAAAAAATCAAAAAATCAAAACAGTTTTAAAGTTTCATGCAAATATTTGCCGAACAAAAGAAAAACAAAACATTTTTCAACTTAACTAGGTCAATTTTCTCATGGCTCGCCACACTAGCTCTAAGGAAAAACAAAAAAAAAACAACAGCGAGCAAAAGCAAAAACCAAAACTTTTCATAAAGTTCCCATCAAAATTAAAACACAAAAATGCCTCATTTGTTTGCAAGACTCTACAAAGCACAAAAAATGATATAACGATAAGGAAAAAGAATGGAGCAAACATTTTCCGCACAATATCATCCTTAAAACGTTTGGCAATTTTGTCTCGCTATAAGAGTATACGAGTCTGAAGCACTTACATACACATTCTTTCCGAGTTAAAAGCCTCATAAATTCATATAAATCCTCGTCTGCTTGACAGCAAAAACCACACGCATATACATAAATCATTACCCACACACAAACACAACGAACACGACATAAAATGGCAAGTTTATTAATCCTCGTCATTCTTGTTTATAGGTGAATCCTTCAAGCGTCAACAACTCAGCTGACAACAAGTAAGAGACACACATAGTGACGTGTCAGAGTGAGAATTCACCAAACCACCTACTCAGAATCTGACCGACATTTTCGCACACATTCAAGCATACACACAGTTTCAGAAAGAAAAACGCATAAAGTGATTTTCCTGTATAAATAGAGCAACAGAGAGAAAACGAGCTCTACAAAAATCAAAGTGAAATGATCCACATCCGGTGAGGTGAGGAGGATACGCATCCACCACATCACAATACACGAAACTATCTGCAAGGCACATACATACATATAAACTTGTAAGCAAGGCCAACGCGTTTAAGCCGCTTGGTCGCTTTTCCCCAACCACAAAAAGCGCATGGGAAATTCCACGGACCCGCAATAATTATCACAAGCCCACCACTTCCAATACCACCTTCACCATAGTCCGTCGACGACGCCGACACATCATCTAACCACTGCCCCCCAAACCAAACTTATACTGAAATAAGGGATCAAAGTGTAATAAAGAAATTCTCGATTATTTTTCTCGCCGTAAAAGGACGAAAACAGACGAGCAGAGAACAGGTAAAAAATAAAAAAGAAGGCGACTGACACACACAGTAAGCTCATCAGCAGCGGGAGACTCTTCAACACCACTAAATAAAAGTGGGGCCAGTGTGGGCGGATAAAAGTGCAGGAAGGACACATACACACGACCACAGTAAACAATCTAGCACGGAAACGTCCGATTAAATGTCTGCCGTTGAATTAAAGACTCCAGTTTCTGTTATGGATTTTCGCCAAAGACAGGTGAGTGAGGAAATAATTAATCATTTTGGAATTTAACCCGATTTTAATTTGTTTTGATGAGATATCTTGTAATTGAACTCAATTAAAATTGGGACTAGATTGCTGAGTATTTGAGGTATGTGGGGTTGTTCATTTGTCTAATGGGGTTTTAGATGTGAGCAATTCAATTTCAAACGAAAAATTTAAAAATAAAAATGTGCAAGATTAATTTGGCTTGATAGCTTTAAATTACTATTGTGTACTCCAGGCTAGGGTTCCTGAAAGGCACGGTTAACACGTTTTTGCACTTTCCCCATCCATTATTTCTTGAGTTGAATTATGAAAGGAAATAGACTGTCTTCAAATAGATAATTGAATTTACGAAATAATGAGGCTGTTGCGGTCCCACATTGTTTTATAATTACGCTTGAGAGCTTTGCAGCTTCCCAATTTTTAAGGATAAATTCTGATAAAAATCAGAGGGGACTATGTGAACAGCTCCACTCTGTCATTGTCAGGGAAAATGTAATGCTCTCACCTCAAGAGTACCTACAAGCAACCTGCTAATGAAGAAAAAGTACCCTTATTTTTGTTAAAGGGTAAAACATCATTTTTCTTAATTTCTCCACGTCATTAGATCGACTTTATTGCAGACAAGAAAATTACTCCTTTGACATACAAAATTCTCTTAAGGCCTTTAACTAATTCGCTTGCACTTTGACCAACCACACCAATTACGTATACAACAACCTCCAATTTGGCAGAGACTTATGCCAAACACTACTCAATTTAATTGTCTAATTAATTATGTATGTTACCGAATAGATGTTCGAGGCGTAAACCATAATGCCTTCCAAAGTGTAGGGTACCGCAAATTGTGTACATTGTGTGCAAGTCTAAAGGAAAAGCCAATTTCTCTTCAGATTTCTATAGCTTGCTTGTTCAACCTGAACGTCCAACATTTCCTCCCCCCATATCACCTGAAAAACCAAACGAAGAAAAACATTGCAGCAACCGCTGTTAATTGAAAAGAAACAACCTTGTCGAACAACCATCAACCCCTAGAAAGTTTTAAGATTCTTTTCTTTACTACCCAACCGAAATTTAATCTCTTTCTCACCCCAGAGTCTCGTTTTGAAACAATAAATCGGATTAACCCCCCAAGGGTAAATAATGTCGGTTATGGAGTTCAAGTCCTCAATAAAAGATTATTAGTAAGAAAAAGGAAAACAAATTTTTTGAAGTTTACTCCTTGTACTACACCGCACCGCAGCGACCGTTTTCTCCGTTAATCGTTTTACCATTAAATCGTTACGATTTTATATTATTGTTTGATTAATCCCGCTTTGATTAATTAGCTGACACAAGCAGATGTCCGAAGTAATGAGTATTCTGCCAGCTTGTTGTGCTAAGGAACTTGCCAGAGATCGATGCTTGTTTATTTGGGATTATCCTAATTTACAGATGATTTTGATTTAGGTGTTTCGTTTAAGGACGAATGAGTCCTGATCGACTTGTATAGAGTTAGGTGTTGTTTGATTTGTTTTAAACAAGAACAACTCCATAGCCTCATTGCTGCAAATTATAAGATTATCCGATTTAAATAAATAAATAGGAGATTAATTGCTTTTTGACTTCAAATTCGCAAAATTGATGAATTGTATGAGCCAAAACCATTATGTAGCCATAGTGATTTTATTCAAATTTCTATGACTGGCAAACAATATTCAAGGGTACTCGAATCGCTGCGCAGCAGTGTGGGAGTATGGTTTTTTTTGCTTTTGCCACTAGCGCCACCACCGCCACCGCACATGATTTTTGATGACTTTATTTTTTTTCTACTCTCAGATTTATTAAGTTCATTTAGATGGTTGTGGAAACCAAGACGATAGAAGGGGGAAGGTGATGTCTGCTTTTCATTTCATATAAAACGATGGTGGGAGGAATGACGAAATCGAGAGGCTTGGTGGTTTTATAATTTATGTCCCTCCAAGTTCGGCTTATTGTTTGTCTTTAATTTATGAAGCACAGTGTTTGATATCGGGGGATAATTAGGTTTGAACAGATGGGCCTTACTTCGACGACCGCAAATTTTGTATTCATAATTGAAATTGAGGTTGTTCTAGCGCAATTCTCTTGAATTTCGAGCCTATAAAACTTCTGACGGGGATGGGGGTGAAGTCATCATGGTGTACTTTTGAAATAACACATTTTAGGCAAATAATAATCTTCTTAGTGTAATTTTTGATGCGGGGTATCAAGTTTTTGGTAAGTAATTATTATCAAATAAGGCTATCATTTTACTGTGACTGATGAAGGACTTCTGTTAACAAAACAGATATTTACAATTTCGTTTTTTAAACACAAAACATTTTATTGCTGTATCCTTTTTGTGAATAAAATACAACAAAATACGCGTTCAAAGTAGTAGAGAGACGGGTGTTGCATTTGTCAAAACTGAATCGTTAGAATGCTGAATTATCGAACACATTTCAAAGGACTCAAAAACACAATAGAATTATCTTATTTCATTACCTCGGTCTATAATTTTGCAGCTACGAACAGATCTATAGAACTGAGCGTGGGTCAAAATGTCAACATTTACCTGCGGGAAATGTATTCTACATCAGTCAATCTACTGAAGACAAAGAAAGCCTGAATTTAACGCATAAACTGCTCTGTAAAAGTACTGGCTTAAATGATCTTTAAAAGGACTTTTCACAGAAGACAACTTTAAGTTTATATGATAAGAAAAATGGAAAAATCTCGATTTAAAATTTTGCATAGCCTCCAATCCTCGTTCAAATTTCCTTTATATCGAAATAAAATTCGAACTGTTGGCTCCTAGACTATAGAATCAGCAAAACCTTATGTTTACTCTTTAAAACTTACCTCTGTATAACAGTTTTCAAAATCACTTCAGTTGCATTTAAATTTCTAATTTCCGGTTCTGGAGCGACATCTTCACATAATAAACATATTTTGGTTTTGCTCTCAGCTATTTTCGATATTTCGAACATGCTAAGGAGTCTTGACTAAAATTCTCATTTTCGAAATTCTACCACTGTTCTATCTCGTACACAAACCATTTAATACACAAATTCCCTCGGAGCCAATGATAAAAATTTCCCTTTGCCGGATTTTCCGCTGCACAAAGTATTACAGTTCCGTTTGAGAATTCAGTGTGTCCGCGTCCGGTGTCCGATTAACTTCGTCTTCATTTTTTTTCTTTTTTTGTGTTCTTTTATTTATTATTAAAATTTTGTGTTAAATCTATCGGTTTCGTTAAACTTTTATTCTGTTTTGTTGATTTTGTGTTGTGTTTTATCTTTATGTGCTTTGTGTTATTGTTCAAATGTTTTATGTTGCATTAAACTTTATTTGTTGTCTTTCTTCGTGTTTCCTTTTTTTTTAATTTTTTTAATTTGTTGCTTTTGAGCAACAATTTGTTCTTAAAATGCAACCAAAACCTCACATGATTGTTGGCTGCTGGGGAAGTTTTTACCGAAATATTTCAATAAATCAAGAATTGAATGAAGAATGGGAAGAAATTAATCAAGAAATTTGGGTTCGTCTTTCATCTGAGACTTTTTTCTTCATTTTACTGTTACTGTTTTTTTTTTTTCTTTGCTTGCCACGAACCGCGATTTGTTTCGCAAAGTAGTTCGTGTGTCATCTATCCACCTGATGATGACTTTTTTTCTTTATCTCTTCAACATTTTTGAAGAACGGTAAACTGTGTAGGTATTTGCTCGTTGCTGCTAAGCAAAGAGAAAGAAGAGAAACACATTTTTTTACTTTTGTGTCTTGAAAGAGGAAATGAGAATATGCATTCCATTGAACTCAAACAAAAAGTATGCTTTGCTTTGGTAGTCTTACTATTTTTTTTATTTACTTCAACAACTGTAGTCCATGGATGGGTGGAAGGTCTGTAAATGTTGGTGTGTATTATATTAGAAAAATAGGGATGCCATTCTGATTTTCTATGCATTCTCCGAAAAAGAATTTAAATCTTAATTTTAGAAAAAATAAGCGGACATAGCTATACGTAATTTCTTTTAATCTAAGTAGGTACTGTCTAATAAAAGTTTAGAACCGATCGTTTCAAGCTTTATTTTTGGAACCATGTGAAGTACTTTTAGCAATTTTCAATGGTTTACTGCGTTGTACCCTTCCCTAGTATGGTAAGTCTTTTGTGACAAAAAAAAAAAAAAAAACAAGGAAACTCTTACCCAAGTGAAAAATATTGTTTGGGAGGGAAGTGTCGGTGCACTTTGTTCTAGAAACTCTGAAAATATCATTGTGAGAGAATTACAGAATTTAATAAACTGTTTCATATTCGCATAGTCAATACGTAAGTAAGCCCGACAAATTACAGTGGGTTGATATTTGGATGCGAAATGCTTTAAGGCTATTGTTACATCCATTCTGATATGATCTTTAGTCATATTCATACGAAACAATTAATCTGATACGACCTTAAGTCGTATAACATAATATAACATAAATATA
Organism: Sphaerophoria rueppellii; assembly: GCA_920937365.1. NCBI lineage: Eukaryota > Metazoa > Arthropoda > Insecta > Diptera > Syrphidae > Sphaerophoria > Sphaerophoria rueppellii. The sequence goes on from CAKKXW010000001.1 coordinate 121,663,787, forward strand.
ATACTGAAGAGATTTCATTTTTGTTTTCATTCGAACTCAAGACACAGAACAGTGTAGACTGTAGACCTTGTTTCTTTCTTCAATTTCTTATTAATCTTTTCTTAGAACTAATAATTGTTATAATAAAAGCAATTATAAAGAGAACTAACTTACTTCCAACAGCTATAATAATGTTTTCATTCCATTCCAAAAGTTTCTTTTGTTTATATTTAAGTTTGATAAAGGCAAGAGTAATTTTAACTTTTTTCTGTACCTCTCTGGACTGTTTTTAGAATCTTGTTATTTCAATACCTTCCCGCTGTCAAAAAGAAAAGCTTAGCTTTATTATAATGTTCATAACCAGAACTGCTAAATCTGATGAACTCTTCTAATTCCAAAGACAAATAGATTTGTTCATGCCCAAACTTTTCGGGTAGAGATATCCTGTATCCTCTAAAATTTTCACATAAATTCCTTTTCCCCTTCTTTGCAAATAGAATAGAATAAAAAGGCACGAAAAAAAGCTGAAAGAAGTATTAGTTTCGCTTGTCAAACTTAATTCCCTCACACACTCTTTTGTTTCAAAATTATCTCAGCCGGAGACTGACTTAAAACTTAATAAATCTCCACTTTCCGAAAATAGAAAAATATACACACACACACACAGAAAAGAAAACAAAGGAAGCACAGCAACATTCAACTTCCTGCAAAACACCCGTTTTCTGTTCTACAGAATTAATTAAAATATTCTATTCCCGAATATTGTTTGCATATTTTACGGACCTGAAACCGAAACTCAGTCCGCTTCTTCATAAATCTCTATACATGCTTCTCTGAAACTTATTCGGACGTTAACAAAGGAAACTATACTTTGAAAATTTATATATTCACCAAATTCGAACGATGAATTTCCGTTGAATGTTGTGTATGTTGTGAAGCTATAGAGACGAATATTCATCAAAATGATTTCTCAAAAAAAGAAATATCCTTTGTTTGATTTTTCTTTCGGTCTTGGCAAAATTCAAACTCGCTCCCTCTGCGATTCGAAAAACTTTTTACGATGGAGCAAAGAAATTTTATCCGTAATTTTCAACTTCATCATCGGCACCATCTTTGTGTCTTAATCCAATTTTCCGTTTGGACGAGAGCCCAACAATAACACACCCAGCTTTGCCATGATAATATATATACAAAGCTATGTACTGCAGTAGCAGCGGATGGTTGTGAAATTGCCCCAAGGGCTCTCATCCTTCCTCAAGTGTATTGGTAGGTTCCTATATAAACTTTCCATCTTCTGCATGATTTCAATTGAAATACCCGAATTGGCGAGCTAAATTTATAAGTATTTTCCAACGAGTCGAACAATTTAAGCACCTGGGAACATGAACAGGGAGGTATGTCCTGCAATTCAAAGGTCCTGATCAACTAGAAAACGAAACAAGAAATAAGCATTTTCAACTAGCTTCTCTTGATACACGCCAATTAAGCACAAACAATGCTAGCTGGAGAGGTGCATAACCAGCTGTTGGTGTTTTAATTTTTTTGTGCTGACGCTGTTACCGTCACTGACATGTTGTGCTAACCCAGCGATATCATTAAAAGAGGAGACGAACCAACAACAATATCAGAAAATGAATCTGCACACAAGACAACAGAATGATATCGCCCTCGTCCTCGTTGAAATGTTCACAATTATGAATGAAACATTACTGTTCCATTCGCAGGATATCCGCTCCGAATGATGGCGCTGATGTGCATTCGTTAACACTCTTGTTGGATTCTTTCATCGTCAACGATTTGGAGTTTGAACTTTAGAAGCATATGTGGCTTTTGTGTATGGAAAATAAAATATAACTTCGCATTTGAAAGTTACCAGAGGGAATATTCAGCATTATTTTAATTGTTTCCTCGTGTGTTGATTGATGTTAAGACGACATACACAATGAATGTGATACAATACAATCTGGCTCTCTAGGATTCTGGCTCTAGCACTTGGGATATTGTGGATATTGCCTTTTGTCATCAGGGATGGCGATGGATTCATTATGAAAAATCTGTGAATAGGTCCGGTTTGGTTTTGTTTATCTTCTTTTTATTTCATTCGATTTGAAATAGGGGTGAACTTTTCAAAAGGAGAACAATAGATAGAATCACAAAAGTGGTTACAAAGTAGAAAAAGGTCAAAGTTCAACTTAAATAAAACACTCCAAAAATATTCATGGGCACAATATTCATTACAACTTCTGTAAGATCGTCGCAAGAAATAATCACTTACAAATTTGATACGCATTTATGTGTTGAAAAGGGATCTGCAGCATGGAGGGAAAATTATTACTATAGAAAGCAGGTTCCTAAAATCGACGCAATATAGAAGATTCCTATTCATTGATGAGAATTTGTAATCTCAAAGGGGAGTAACCCTTTGGATTTTGGTAAACTAAGTTAAAGTAAGTAGTGTCCGTAGCTTAGAGGTTAGGTGCGTTGGCTGCTAAGCAGAACGTCGTGTTTTTATTTCATCTTTCACGGACACTGCCTCTTACGGAGAACTGACAAAACTTCCAAGAGTATCATCTGTCATGAAAAATTGATTCTCAACTTTGCCGTTCGGAATCGGCGTTAAATTGTAGGTCCTATCAATTCTACACACGCACCTAGAGAAATGTTGATGAGAGTAAAAGCCACTTAGGCCTTGGCTCTTCAAGAGCTGTCGCACTACTCTATTTTTTTTTTTTTGTAAGTTAAACTTTTTCTCGCAGATCTTAATTTTTGGTTGATTTTAAACTAGGGCATTAAGCAACAAAGTAAAAATGCCTGAAGAATTCAGACCGAGAAATTGCAGCCAAGCAAGCCTGGAAGCGGTAAAACCAAGTGCTTTGCCATCTGCAGAACTTGGGCTTTAAAAAGGCAATCCGGTGTTTCTGATCGTCTCGAACCTGAATAATGGGAAATTTAGAACGTTTTTGCCGTACTTCAATACAACCGAGTCAATATGTCATTTTTGGCTGGGTTGTCCACGTCTTGATAAAGTTCGAATAGTTCCAGAAGAAATCCGTTGTTAAATTTTTGTCTCAAAAATGTCGTCTTTTCGTTAACTTCTAATTACAATGTCCAAGATAAGCAAAGTCAAAATTGAAACTGTCAACGTTTACACAAATAAAGTTTTTGTCCATTGCTCGCAACCTGAAGGACTAAGTCTTCATTACATAATGTGCAATGCAATGAAATGTTTCACATCAAAAAGACAAATAAATTAAATAATGCAAATAGTCTCAAATCCATGCAGATTTATTTATTCTCTCCTTAGTTTATTTCGGGACCCCTGCAGTCTTACTGCAATCTTGTTTCCTCAACACTTCAACAAGACAATGAAAGAAAGTAGCAAGAGACTTAAAACTTTTTTATTTCAACCCTAAGGTGAAGAATTTGTATTCCAAAAGTTACAAAATTTCAAAGTTCTCCAAAAACTTGAGTTCTGCAGTAGAAAAAATATTTCGAGATTAAAGTTTCTTGGGTTTGTCGTTTATAAGAAGATAAACACAATTTTTACCTAGTACCATTCTAATGTGAGACAAATGTACCACTTTGTAAAATGTTGATGAATCCCATCCTGCTTGCAACATTCAAACGTTGTTGCTTCTGAAATCCTGGGGGCATGCCTTTATGGTGTCTGTTTTTCGACGTAACATGCCCAGAGCAGAGGTGGAAAGTGTTAGTCGACACGATTTTCCTTTTTGCCGGTTTTAAATGTAGTTTTAATGTCTTTTTGAACTCCAGGTAAATTATACTCGATGAAGCAGATTAACCCTTTTTGCCTTGCCTGTTTGTGTATGCCTCCTAAAACGACCCTTTACCCATATAAACAAACCTTCCGGATGCTGAAATGGAAGGACAAAACAGCCTTAACTTTGTTAATGGTGAATATTAAACAACGAGAACGAATCCAAGGACAAGGTACTTAATCAACAGAGTTTGAAGGGTTCTTAGACACAAACGAAGGGGGCGGGCAAAGATGGGTTTCATGGAAGAACGTATATTCAATAACGTTGACATTAAAAACTTTCAATGTCGTTTCTGGTGATTGGTTCTTCGTTTATTCTGAATAACAAATAATTGGGATTTCTTTGATGTGGATTATGGGGGTGAAAGGGACCCCGAAAGTTCGATGAAGGAAGAAATGAATTCAAAATATTGTTGACATACATTTATTCGAGTATGTTGTTATGCTTCTGTGTCACATATGTCATTGGCAGACGTTTTGTTTTGTTTCAATTGGGTTTTATGTGCTTTCTTTCTTGTTTTGAATAATTTATTTGCCAAAGCGAGTTGATAATAATGTCGTTAGATTTTTAAGTTTCCTGATGCAGATCCTAGGCAGGGATGATTTTTCTGGTGGTGATATATATGGGACATCTGAAGCCTTTCGTAATCTAATTGATCTAATAATCTGATTGATCCTTATCAATGAGGCTTCAGGCCAGGAAAGTCAACCATCAAATTTTCACGTTGCGGCAGATCCTGGAAAAGACCTATGAACTCCAAATCGATACCCACCACCTTTTCATCGAATTTAAGGCCGCGTATGACAGCATCTACAGAGCCGAACTATATAAATCTATGTCTAGTTTTGGCATCCCTGCCAAGCTCGTTCACTTGTGCAAAATGACGGTGGAGCACTCACACTGCTCCATCAAGGATGGCAACGAGCTTACGGAATCTTTCGACGTCAATAAAGGATTCAGACAAGGCGATGTACTGTCGTGCGATTTCTTTAACATCGTTCTTGAGAAAGATAGTGCAGGGCACCACCGTCAACACCAGAGGCACTATCTTCCAAAAATCACAACACAGTGTGATGTCAATGGCGCCTTTGTGAGAATTGAGACAGAAGCGGCAAAAATGGGTTTAGCGGTAAATGAGGGAAAAACGAAGTATATGCTGTCTTCGAGGAAGAACACCCAACACCGACGACGGCTCTGACAGAACGTCACAATAGACGCATACAACTTCGAGGTATTAGAGGAGTTTGTCTTGCTGGGCTCCGCTATAAACCCGGGGAATAACACCAGCGCCGAGATCAGACGAAGAATAACTCTTGCTAATCGCTTTTTTTGGGGCTAAGAAAGCAATTGAGTGGAAAAGCCCTCTCTCGAGCAAATAAGGTAAAATTGTACAACACCCTCATCATCCCAGTCCTGCTGTATGGTGCAGAAGCATGGACAAAATAGGATGAAAGTGCCTTAGGCTGTTAGTTCTTCGGGTCATCTTTGGCCCCGTGTGCATTGAAGGGAATGACCAAGAAGATATAACAGCGAACTTTACAACGATATGGACCTAGCCAGAAGGGTCAAGGTCCAGAGACTCAGATAGCTCGGTCAGTTAGAGCGGATAGACACCAATGCTCCGGCCCGGAAAGCCTTTGACACTATCCGAGGGACCTAGGAGGAGAGGAAGACCGCAACTCAGGTGGCGCACTCAAGTTGGAAGAGGACCTCAATCAACTTGAGGTGCAAAACTGGAGACCGCTAACTAGGGACCGAGCTGGCTTGCGGAGACTGTTTATTGAGGTCCAAGTCGACAACGGACTGTAGCGCCACCTTAAGTAAGTAAGTAAGATATATTGGGGATCGAAGTCATTATCCATAATCAAGTATGAACAAATTGTGACGTGATAGTAATTTTTTAAACAGCCCTCTCCATCTATTTAAACATTTAAAAACTCATTTCACAACAATATTCGTAACAAAAATCACTTTGTTTTCTCTTCCAAGGAAATTACAAAAGCAACATTACGTTCTTTTGCTACATTTTAATTATTTCCCACAAGTTCTCCCAAGTATTCCTATACCAAAACAAAACATTGATGAAGTGTAATCAAAACATAGAATTTACGAATATCCATTTTAATTTCATTCGACATAAGCAATAAGGCTCCATTATTGATTTCCGACAATGAGAATATACTCCTTCTCCCTGTTTTTGTGGCAATACCTCTCAGATTTGATTTGAAATTAGAATTACGCATCATCTTTGCTTTTGCTTGAGGACCATCAGTGTTTTCTATCATGGTTAATCTGATAAACATCATCATTTTAGGCAAATTTCGTCCCAGATAATATGTTCCAAAACATGTCTGAAATTCTTCCCATCATATGAAATGCCTTTGAACCTCCCTATAGTTACACCCAGAACAGAATCGTTTATATGATGACAAATTGGATTCGAACGATATGCACTTAAGTGCCCCACTTTCGTGTACCTTGTTCGAGATGTGTATATCTGTGTGTTTGAGCAAAATCCCAACTCCTGTCACGTGCGTCCGAAATGCCTGCTTCTTCGTCTAAGAAAGTCTAAATGGAGAACTTTGAATTTCCATGTCCTGGTACCAAAGGAAGTAGAAGTTTGGAAGGAAGTGAAAAAAACCTGTCATCTCCCATAGCAGTCGTGTTTCCTATTCCACTGTGTGATAGCTACTTTTACTGCTTGGCTGAGTGGCGGATTCAATTTGGTTCGATGTTTCCTCAATTGTCTCAAATTTGCTTCACGTAAATTGATCATCCTCGTCTCGATTAAGGTATTTTTTTAATGTATTTGAGAGCTAAAGTTACTTTCAAACTGTAGACAAAATCTCAAACGTGGAGTACACGTGTTTTACAATCAGCTCACCGGCATGACGCATTTGCAAGGAAGACATTGAGAGAACCTTATAATACAGATGTCGCTTCTCTTTTTTGATCTGATTGTAGTACTCTTTAATAAAAATACCATGTATCATCAAAGATGACAGTTGAAATTAGGCTTTTACACATTTACTTTTTGATTACCTCAGAGATTTTGCTTTACACACAGATATGATTTTATTGTAATTAACTTTCCAACGGTTGAAATGAATGATTCATATTTTCCATTTTCCACTCAAAGAAAGATCCCCCAGATTCTTGACAAAAATCCGGACATTTTTTTTTATATATAAAATTAATGGTATAGCATAAAATGTTTCATAAGTTTCAACCGTGTTTTGAATTAAAAAAGAAATTGCTTTGAAATGTTTATTCTAGATGATACCCTTTTAGCTATCGTTCAATTTCCATAGTTTTGACAGTTACAGAAAGCAAATTTCGATCTGAAAAAAACGACATCGTCAGGACGATAGTTATTTTCAGAGTAACGTGAAGCAAGTCGATCGTCGAAACGATATCGTTTGACGACAATGGAGATCCGGAATGATCCTCCAAATAATATCAAAAACAAGAAATAAATTGAATTTTACTCCACTTGTGAACATAACAATTTTTTGCATGGAAATTATGATAAATATTACAGACAAATGCTCGAAACTATCAGATTCTCCTAGATAAATCGAACGTTTCCAAATTTTAATTTAAAATTGGGAAATTTGTGAAAAAAATTAAATTCTATAAATTTTTTTATGTAAAATAAGAAATCTACTGCGAAAATGTTTGATTTACTGCATTTTTTCAACTGTTTCACTGCGCAATCTTACTTTTTTCCTCACATACTAAACACCATCGCGGCCCACGGACACGGCATGGACCGGTGTTTGCAATACCAAAATAAGTTCAAAATTTCAGTCAAGATATTGTCTGTGTCGTCCTCTTCATTTTCCACGTCGGAAAAACTTGTTACGAGACGAAAGGAAAGCACACAAAAAAATTGCACACATTGCGATTGCCCTAAGGACTTGAGATAAAATAAAATTTGTACATCTTTATGCTGCACGGTCTGCGGAAGAAAGGATCCTTGATGAAGTCGCAGCAGCATATCCTCTCACCGGAACAAAAACTCGAAGTGCACAAACTTCACTCCCATTGGATATTGGCCAAACTGCCAATTCAATTGCTATAGTTGAGTACAGTTCATATTGGAGATAAAAATTACGACGACGAGACATTTTTCAAGTGTAACCAAAAGAAATCCTTTTGGCGAATTTCCGAAATGTTATTTTGCAAATGTTTAAAATAAAAAGTACACGCTTCAAGGATATTGTTTTTGTTCAAGTTAAATAGGCGAAGCTCGATTTGTCGGCTGGTTTTTTGGGGGCGATTTTCGCCCATCCAAAATGCCTGACTGACTCAATAAAAGCCAATCGATTAGACCGAAAATCTTATCGTGTACAACAAGGAGGACCTCCCTTTCCATTGCTTTAAATCGTACAAAAAACAAACATTTGAAGGAATAAAAAGCTGGTGCCACAAAGACGCAAATACTTTTTGAAATTTCCTCACGTATTTCCTAAAAATTTGTTTTCTATCGAATCCAGGCTTTTTTTGTGTCTGTATTTGTCTTGAGATTAGATAGTTTTTGACAGAGCATATGGCGGAACTTGCAGTTGCAGTGCCTTTTTTTCGTTTGTCCTTTGATGCTGAAGCAAAATTATGCTTTTCGAAGGATAGCTGGAGATTTTTCTTTGGTTGTTTTTTTTTAGTTGTGTCTGACTTTTGAAAGGACGACTCGAAGTCGTGTAGCGTTTTGTGTTTTCTTTTTGTTTTTTTTTTTGGTTATTCTTCAAACGATAAGTTTTGAGAAAAACCCTTGGTTTTCTAATTGAAAGTTCCACCTTCCTAGGACTGGCCATTTATTTTTATCTCTGGTGTTGGCTGGAGTCCTTTTATGAAGCAGGCATGAGAAGTTTTCGAAAACTTAACGTGAAAACGGATTAAGGTATACATCCAACCATTGAAACCGAACTGTGAGACACAAATATTCCTAGGGAATTAGACGACGACAACGACGACGAAGGCACAAACAACATTCTGGATTGTGAAAAACATTTTGAAAAGTGTTTATAGTTTTTTTTCTACTTTTTCTGCACTTTTGAAAAAGATAACTTTTCTCGTCGTCCCTTCTGGATTTTGTTGAGTTATTCGACCGCAAATGTTGTGATGTTACCTGAAATTCTGGAATGAAAAAGCTAAGCAGCTCTAAAAACTGTGCGGAAGGATTTATTAATGTATTCCTTGCAAAGTGGTTTCACAAACTTAAATGGTACATTTTGTTGGTTCTATGGCTGTACCACTTGCGGCTGAGAAATAGATAAAGTTTTTTCTATGTCATACGTTTGGAGACAACATAGTTTGTAAAGAAGACTCATGTTGCAGGAGGGTTGGGGATGTTTATGTTTATTACGGAGATGGAGTTAAGTTTGAAAATAGTTTCTGTGAATAAATAAGAGCCGGGTGTAGGTAATTTTGTAATGCAGGACACATGAGTGCTTTGGATTGAATTTTAATTTCGAAATTTTAAAGCCCTTTCTGGTCATTATGTTAAAATCAGCTTAAATTTGAATACCGTTATACATTAAAGAGAAAAGCTATGGCCTACTTTATTCTGATTGATTTCATGGCTTAATTTAACTTTTTAACATAATTGCTTTTAATTAATTTTATAAATTCCGTCATAGAAAAGAAAATATTATCATTTTAAGTGTAAAATTCATAATTGGAACAAGGATCATCTGATAAATTAATTAAAACGATAAAAAAACAAACAGTGTCCATACAAAATAAAGCCATTCACAAGAGGATAACCACTGTAAAAACATTTCCACTACAATACATTGCGATGGTGAAGTGCAAAGGCAATATGCAGGCAGTACAAAAGAATGCACCGGATATATAAATAAATTGTATACTTTGAGCGAGATGAACAGGATGTCGCCTTGTCGTTTCCCTCAGGCTTTCATCGCCATCATATGATTCTCTGCTGACTCTCAATCTGATGTTCGTTCGTACTTATTTATGCACACTCGCTTGTATGTGGGTAATTTACCCAATTTTGTTTTTGTGATGTGCATCTGTGTTGGAAATTAAAAATTCGTCATCGTCAGAATTTAAAGTGGCGATTTCATTTTCACATTACCTACAAAAATATCTCCATACCTAGATTTAAATATAGATGATGAAGCTATTGGTGACAGAAAAGTGATTTGGAATATTATAATTTTCTTTTAAGTTTATTTTTATGGACGACAAAGTTATTAGTAAAAATTCTCGAGTATAAACCGTTAAGAATTGTTTAAGTAAATCGACTTCGTTTAAAAACGCAAATTCAGCAGATGTTCGCAAACGATACTGCTGTTTGGTTCTCTACTTTGTACATTTTTATACTAGTTAAGGTTACTTCGATGTCAAAAAAGGCTACCCAAACAGAGTAATACTTTTAGTAAAAAAAATTGCCTTGCTTTAAAATTCTCATCACTGTCAAACATTCTTTATTTCACCACTTTTTCTGTCTGTCACTGAATGCCAAACAGTCCATTACTTTTCCCTAACCCGAAACTCCCCAGTGAATAGATGCGAACACATTTTTTTCGCTTCTGCCAACATTTATCCATCCACCCAATTACGCATCCAGTTCAGGTCCAAATGGATGACAGCCCTAAAACAAAACTCCTGTTGGATGTGGTGTATTCACAAGAGAATTGAACATCATTCCTAAAAGCTGTACAGGATATTTGCAAATCAGGGGGACTGGAGAAGCCCATGAATAGAAATACCTTCTACAAATCTGAACTGAACATGCGAACACTCTGAGAGTATTCTGGGCTTTTTGTTGACACCAGCTAAAATAAAAAAAAAAATATGGAGAAAAAATTACACCTTTGTACTTTTATCATTGGCGTGTGTAAAATTTTTAAAATAGGGAGGGAAAGTCCCTCATATTATTGGTTTAAGGCATTTTCTTCACACATTAAATAGCACGTATCTCGAAAGTCTAGAGAAAGAAGATATACAAGACAAGAAGGATGCAGTATATCTCCTACTGCCCCTCTCTCGAGGCGCCACTGACATTTAATCACAATTAGATATGTAACCACTACCACATCCACCTCTTCGTCATTCTAATGGAGTATTTTTTTTCTGTTGCTTTGTCCACACAGATAAATAAAATATTTTGCATATTTCTTTATGCATTATGGTATATTATGACATATGGTTAGAATCCGGTTCATGGATGTGTGCGGATGGGATTGGAACTGTACAAGTTTAATTAAATTAATGAGTTTTATTTTTTGAATAATGCCATTCAGTATATGTACACTTACATAAAATTGTGATTAATGTCCTCTTAAGAGTCCGCCCCTTCCCCCATTTCTTCTTCGTTGATCTTTCATTGTTCTATATGCGTTTTTAAACTCATGTTTCTGCACTTTTTTACTATAAAACTTATTTTGAAATCTAAATGCGAATTTTTCAACGTAACAAAAGTCAACATCTATTAGTTTTGAACTCGAAACACCCACATACCTGACATGGAAGAGCTTTTAAATTCATAAAACAAAACAGAAGGCACATGTATGCACTTTTACGCCCCTCATGAGCAAGTACCATTGAATTTCTTCTTCTATTTGTTAAGTACTTTTTCCAACAACTGTCAGTCACAGTCGAAAGAACAATACTAAACGCAATCTTTCAAAAATGCTATGCGAAAATGACACATAAAATATATTTCTTCTAAGATGCATAGGTATTGGGGGTATATACACAAACATCCTTCAAATAAAACAAAAATGAAGATGAAGATGAAAACTCCTGCATAGATCATCCTTTCTTTTTCTGTAATATCAGACTTGGCATCCTGTGCGATGGTTATATTTGTTTCCCTCCAAAAAAAGCGCCGGCAGCAAGTAGCTACATAGCGCCATCTAAATAAGTGTATTCACAACCAATTCCACATCCACATCCTACGAGTTCCAACAACAACTGAAACAGGAAGGCGCAACATCCCGCTTAAAAGGAGCATATTACATATCCTTCGCATTTCTCCGGGATATTGATCGGCGAATGTAACATGCGAATTTATTGCTTATTTTATCATTCACTATGTATAAACGTATGTATGTATGACAAGAAGTTTTCGCTAAGGTTATTCGGATGCTAAAAAGATGTTGTTTTTGTTGTTGTTGTTGAAGGTGGTGTGTGGGTGGTTTCAACTTACATATATAATGTGTATCACAGGATGTGTAAAGAGCAAAAAAGGACACGAACTTGGCATGGAACTTGGATCTCGAAGAAAAGATTGCATTAAGAAGTTCTTTCACTTCAGGTAGACAGTTGGCTACACATATAAATAATTTCAAAGTATAACATTCTACATTCTTCAACAATATAAATGAGGGTTGAAAAGTGTTATTGCTTTTCTGTCTACTTGTGCTTATTTTTTTTTTCGATTTGTGTGTGTGTGTGTGTGTGTGCGTAGAAGTAGATACATATATGTTTATGTTTCAAAGTTTCTTTTATCCTCAAGCTTTAAGATACAACAAAATACCTTAAAAAAGAACGCATCCTTCTTACATAGCAGGAAATTAGATGGAGGTCCTTAATAAGGCGGATTTTCCGAAGCTGGTGCTCGATGGGGATACGCAAAGACTATATTACTAACGTCGCGTTGTGGATGGGATGTACTTAAGACATTTTGAATAACTCAGCCTGAAGAACTTGAATCATTAATTTCTTTTTATTTTTTACGTATTTAATTATACGGTCGTTAAAGACGTGTGTAATGTGGTTTCCATGAGATTTTTATAGCAAGCAACATTTTCGCAGGATAGGATAAAAAGGTAATACGTGTACGATGCAAGAATGATTTAATAAAACAGCCAGTGGTCTTAGTTGAGAGAAATTTGTGTGTCTTTACTTTGTTCATCTATGAGCATTTTGGTAGTTGTAGGGTACTTGCAAGTACAAGACTAGTACCACAATACTCAAAACAGAAGTAGGTACTTCCTTTGCTTATCTATAATCTCCTTTCACTTGTGGTGTTTTAGAGTCTGAAAGACTTAAGTGATTTCTTTTAAAAGTCATGCAGATACTAGCATATTTTTAAGACTATAGGTGGTCAAATACTTTTAAGTACCTACCAATATCACTGCTTTCAAGTAAATACCTTACAGTTTCTCAAGAGTGATTGTACTGGCGCTTGATTTACTTCACATTTTTTTACTGGTACTTGAAGTATACTTAAATACCAAGGGACTTGAAAAAAACTGGTACCTGGTTAGGTTATAGGTTAAAGTGGCTGCGGATACAGGATCCACACACTTAGGCCAAAGGAAAAGCCCCATTTTGATACCACATGAATCTAGGGAATTACTTCTTGAGCTCTTATAAAGCGACGAAGTTATTAAATGTCCTTGTTAGCTGATTCACTGGGATAATCGTAAAAATAAAAATGTTCTCCCAGATGAAGTTTGCGTCTTAGGGAAAGAGCAGGGAATCTGCAGAGAAGGTGAGAGATTGTTTCCTCTTCTTCTTCGTCCATACAGCTCCTGCAGAAGTCATTTGAGGCTACAAGTGCGTGTCTGCGTATATGACAGTGTCCATTGAGGATACCTATTAGGGAGCTAATATAAAATCTGCTTTGAGGTAATAAGTCCTTGGAGAGCTTTAGGTCAAGTGACGGCCATATGAGTTTTGTGGCTACGCGCGTTGGTAAATTATAACACCTAGAGTTTGTTAGCGTTAAGGCTGTTTCTTTTAGCATAAGATTACATGTAGCAATCGATGTATATAGCCAATATGTTGTACGAGGTTGAAAACCCCATTTGCCTTCTTTGGCTTTCTTGCAAGAGAAAAGAGCTACTGTAGCTTTCTTAACTCTTTCCTGAATATTAGGTTTCCAACTTATTTTTTTGTCTAATAACAGACCAAGATATCTGGCTTCATTGGTAAAAATTAGTGGTACACCTTTTATTGAAGGAATTTTGGAATTTTGTATTTCCGTGTAAAAAGGACGACGTCTGTGTTCTCTTAGGATTAATATTAAGTCCACAGTGATCAGCCCATCTGGTAAGCATATTAAGTGCGTTTTGGACGAGATCTGTAAGCGTATTAGGCGGTTTCCCCGTGACGGCGATAGCAACATCATCGCCATACGCAATCACTCTGTAGCCTTCATTCTCGAGGAATATTAGCAGTTCGTTACAGAACACCACTTTGCGCAGACCTTCTCGTACAGAAGTTGATGAACATGCTTTTTAGCATTAGATTAATCAACTCACAAAGTTCGATGCTCAGGTAGAAGGTACTGTTACCTGATTTCTGTAGGATACCAGCATATGCTTTGAAAGGACTTTAGTGTGAAATACTTTAATACTTCGCAGCTTATTTTACGCGCGTAGTTCTGCCCCAGATGTTTGAAGGAAGGAAAATCTTAAAATAGCTTTTGTTACTTATTTTGGTAAATATGATTACTTTTTTGCGAGTTTGTTCTTAAATACATTTTACAAGGTTATGTTTCTCGTCGTAATTTGAAAGGACATTTAATTACGTTCATTAATTTAAAAAAAAAAAAAAAAACTATTTATGAACATGCTCTGGTCAGCTGTTGAAATACATTTTTGTTATAATTAATAACTTGTTCTCGTTGAAAAATTGGTAGATGAGAAACGAACATCCCACTCAAAGCAATAAAAAGGCACTTAAATTTGCGTTAACGCTTTCTCATGCTCGATCCGACACAAGGACATTGTAATTTATGGTCCTGACATTGAAGATGATAATAAAGACGGAGGAAAATAATAAAGTGGATATCGAAGAAAGGTACATTCGGTCAAGAGAGCACAAAAAAAGAAAATTATCGCCATGATTAAGACGAAGGACACGAATGGCCAGTAGCAACAACTGTTACTGCTTTATGCTCGGACTCGAGCAGAAGAATGTCTAGGGGTTTCAATGAATAGAGAAGGAGATCTGTAAATGGGTGGGAAATGACAAACTTAATGAGGACATTTCTGTTGTGTTGTTTTCATTCATTGTTCGAGCTTAATTATTGTGGCTTTGTTGCACTGCACAATATAAGTACCGACTTGTTACAAATATACACAAAATAAACTCAAATCGATGTATCCTGGATGCCTGGATAGTAGTGGCTATCTCCATCGCATCCCTGAGGCAAAATGTTGAAGGAATGCAGTGAGTGCGGTCAATGTGAAACTAATGCCAGTGGAAAGTTCTTAACTGATATGCATTTAGATTGCATTAATTTAAATGAGGGTGTGTGTTTGTTATTGTGTAGAGTGTAGAGACAGCTATACAAATACTGAGAGGGTGGTTTTGGTTAATGTTGGCCGAGATGAGATAACCAGACGAAATTCGGTTTTGCAATGGAGATTCTCAAGTGTGCTGTGGCGAGTTCAAAGGTGCCTGAAGAACCATATACACCTCTTTGCCTTTACTGCAACACTGACTGGTGGGTACTTTGATGCCTTGGAATTAATGAGCGTGCTAATATTGTCTCGATTTGTGGAAAATTACAAGCGATTTGTGGGTGAAACGGAATTAGAGAATATACACCTAGAGCAGTTTGTGGTATTTGTGCAATGGACTTTTGTGCATCTTTATTGACATTAATGTGGGAAGGAAGATATTCCGCATTTGAAATGGAGTTATAAATGTGGTTTGCAACAATATTTATCTTTGCTTCTGTCTAATGGACAAGGTGTGCAACAGTATTTGTCTCGTAGATCTTCGGATATGTTGAAACAGAAATAACACCATGGGACCATACACAGTTCCTTGAGGGACTCCATAGTTAATTTTCCGTTTAATATAAATAGTTAAAACATATATTAAATGGATCTCCATTTAACATTGAATTATTGATATTTTGAATGGTTACAAAATTTACTAAGACTAAAATACCAGTCCCAAAATCCTAATTGTATTTGACATTCCTTTGAATTTTCAAATTAATCCTTATACCTAAAGGATGTGATATTAGTCCTTTTGCCAAAAGGCATTGATAAATGTGAACTCCCTTAGGTAAGTTACAAGGTCAGACACCCTAAGGTTATGTGGCAAAAATATATCACCCTATATGCAAAATTTCTGGGAATGAGAATCTTACACATCATCAATACTCATGTATATAAAGAACATCCGGTTTATCTGTGTTCAAGCATACTTGAATGAAAATTCCAAAACCCAAGCACACCCCCAAAAATGTCCTTTTGTAGATTTTAATTCATTGCACCTTAATTACAGAATGGGAAGAGGGACGAAGATAGCAATCATAAAAGCCCCCAAGGATACTTCCCAGAACTCATAAAGCAAGGACCGATTGGTTTTCCAATAAACTCTTAAAGGTGTAGCTATACACAATGTTCCGCCCATATCTAACCATTCTAATAAATCAATCTTACCTAAAAGCATTTTACGGCCATGGCCATACAACTTGGCATTTGAGATTTCGAAGTTATTCAGACTCTCTGTTATACATTGAAAGCATCCGAACCGAAGGAATGCTGCCACAATGCATCCCTTTTGCATTTATGAGATAACCAGGGAACTATATCATAATATTAAATCAGCCTTTACCATGGGGCGTTAATAAATCCATCATCATTACCGCTTATAGTGGATCCTAGGATCAACGTTTAGTTTTTGTTTTGTCTCCTTTTTTTCTTTCCAGCGCACAAAATCAAGGAAGCCAGAAAAAAGAACTGTAAGATTAGGGGCTATGAAGACAAATACAAAAAACGAAAGACAAAGCACACGACCGGAAAATGTTTATTAATGAAAATCAAGGACTCTCCCGCCAGTCAGCCCAGACCAGCTTATCGTCCTTCTCCCTTGGCGAAGTTCCGGAAATTCCTCCACTCAGGTTTCGTTGCAGTTCATCTGAGGTCCCTTAAACCAAGTTCGTTTTCTTTTCGATATTTCTTTCTTTTCTCTTTGTGGTTTCCAAATTCCTATTCTACCTTTTTTCCTGTCTGTCTGGTGGATGCGAAAAGTTTTGGGCTCTCACAACACATCCGGTTTCATGGGGGTGAATTGGGTTGTCGCTGAATTAACCATGTAAAGGAATTTGTGTGCGCCAGCACTAAACCAGCCATGCTATTCTTTAGCATTTTTGTCTTCCTCCATTTGTGTATTTTTATTTCCTGTATTCCTTTCCAACTATTTTTTCCTATACAGTGTACAGAAATAGAAAGATACACAAGGACAAGGGAAATGCTCGACGAAAAAAAAAATGTGTAGGGGGTAGAAATCATAAAAACGTCGGCGCTTCGGCGCATGTTCTTGGGAAATTGTGTATGCATCAATTTTTTGTTATGTTTATGATTCAGTTAGAATCATGCTGCGGTGTTGCAAGCAACATTTCTAAGGAGAGACAAGATGACAAGTCTTGTCTAAGGCGTTCAAACTGTCCAACAAGAAACATAACTTGAGGCTGAGTACCGATTGTTCTGTTTATTTTTACTCGTTTGATAATATGGATTATTTTTGTTCAATGCAAAATGTAAATCTACAACTTTACTGAGATTTTAAAACTTAATCTACCATGAAAATAGTGGATTGTTTAACCATTCATAATATGTAGTGGACGTAGCTTAACCATGTTCACAGCATTGTATTTCTATCTAGCTAGTATCCGCGACCTGGCAATCGATTGTAGTGCCATCTTGAGACCTGGCACAGTGCTGTTTTTTTCTTACATATGTTTGGTATTGGGATTTGTTTTTTTTTTTTTTTTGGTTTTGATGTAGCACAAAAAATCGAAAACACCATTCTTGATAATACTAGATTCCATAAACAATGGTTCACAGATGAGTTTATAAGGGAGATGGGAATGGGAAATCAAGCTATCAAAATGACAATGCCTATGGTTCAAGTTAACTGAAAGAGTATGCGTGTTTTTACCAATACTATCTCAGCAAACTTGAGCAAACCCCCTCATTTTAGTTGCTATTTTTTTTCTCATTTATTCACATACACGAAGTAAAGAAAAATAACATTTGCGGTATCCGGAGGGTAAAACGTAAGACAGTTTCCAATCTCCTTGTCTCTGACCATGTTGAAATTGACCGTTAAATTTAAGAAAAATCTGAGTCCCTTTGCTACTTCTAGTTTGAGAGCATCTGAATCCACACAGCAACATTCAACACAATCCACAAATCTACACTTTCTACTATCTCGCTCACGTATATGCTTTCTGTTTCATACCAACAATCGGCCATGTTTGTTTTACTCAACTATCGCTCTCTCTTCCCACTTACAAAGTTAAACACATGCTATTTGACATTTCTCCATTCCATTGTTATTCGTTAATCCTTTTCGCTTTCTTTCTCATACGCATCCACCCGCATAACATATGAATTCTCACTTCGACGAAAGCGAAATACAAAATTTTCCTTCAACTCATCTCATAGTCATCTCCTGTTTTGGTGCTCTTGTTATCTCCATTAGGTTACCTCGTTGCAACAAAAACATCACGAACAAAACAATCGAAAAACCCTTGTCGCTCTACGAACTACGAGTGGAAAAGTGATGCGCAGAAATGAAAATCTCACAGTTTCAATTGAAAATTCTCAGCTTGAATCTCAAAAGAAGACAACACCAAAGCGCACGCAACAAGAAAAATATATCAACTACAAAACGAACGCGACAAGAAACCATCAACACAAAACGAAATCCACAAAAATTCAACTCAACTCTCTCGTTTATTCAATTTCAAATGTCAGTCTATCGTTTGTCGCAGTGCTGTGTTGATTGAAAGAACGCAAAGTAGCGCTGAAATTCTATAATCTTTAATTTGTAGAGGAAAATACAATAAGAAAAAAAAAAAAACTCTCCCAAACTAATATAAGCAAAAATGTATCCTTATTCAAGTTCATTCAATTAGTCTGCGAAAAGGGTTGGTTTTTGTCTCAATTTTGTGTGTTTCGATTAATTTTCAAGTGCCAAAGATGGAATACAATTTTCAAAGTTTAATAACAAATCAAGAAATGTGGAAAAACCGATGAAAAGCAAAGAGATGAAAGATATATCGCATGTTTCTCTCTGAAGATTTTGTCTTAAATTCCCAGAGTGTATCGGTAGGAATTGTACCGCACCCGTGCCCGCTTCCATCGAATCCGTATTCGACCGAGCGAGAGCAACCTTAAAGTGCCGTGAAAAAAAGTTTAAAAATAAAAATAAAGAAAAGATTCATGCGTCGCCTTGTGGACTTGTAGCGTGGTGTTGTTGTTGCTGCTGATGTTGTTATTGTTGTAAATCTGATTCTGTGTGTTTCTGCTGTGATTTTCGGTTCCCATAAATTTTTCTTCGATTTTTTCTGATTCTTTAATACAATTTTACCGCCGCGACACCCGCCATCATCATCTCCCTCGTCTCGTAGTAAATTTCATTATTGCCGAAAAGTTTTTCTTTGTAGACGAACAAAAAAGAATTAGCATCTCTCTTGTGTTCTTGTAAAATTAACATTTAATTCGTGCAAAGAATTCCCGTGCGTTTTGTCTTCTTCTAGATTTTTATTTTACACAAGGAAGACACTTTTATTTCTCTGTTCCTCGGTTCTTATGTGATTTTTCCTCCTATCTTTTTGTTCTTCTCGAACGCATCTGATCTGCCCCATGCCGCGGAATTTGTGGTTAGTAGGTGATTTATTTCGGGAAATTACCTACACCTAAAATAAAACTTGTGTTTATTTGTTTTAAATTTGCAAGTGAAGTTTCTTTTACATTTTGCCAAATATCCTTGTGATTTTGAGTTCTGTGCCTTCGCAAAAACGAGAGAAGAAAAACCTACCTACAAGTTGGTTTGGAAAATATTCTACACGGAGTAGGATCAAAAAGGACTTTTTATTGCCTACGATTGCACCTAAGGTTTCACAATCTTAATGTTTAATAATAATTCTTCTCGCGAAATAACCCAAATTTGAACATTTTTATCAAGAGTGAAATATGATTTCATGAATTTGAAGTGGAATGGTTGAAAATTAAGTTTATCGAATTTCCCCAAAAATGTAGGCTCTTGGTAGGGAATTGGTCTTTTTTTTTGTTTATGGTATTCTTCGTCGGAGAAGAGGATTTCCACGCAGCATCCATTTCAAGTGTTAACAGATGAGGAATGTTACTGAGTTGAATATAAATTTGCATGTTGTCTCTATAAACAAATTTTAAGTTCACAGTGGCGCATTGGCCTCAGTTGTTTTAAATCAGGTTCAGGACGGTTTGATTGTACATGAATATAAAAGCTGATAGCAAAGTTGGAAACATTAATATATAAGGTCCGTTCTTTTACTTTTTCGGCAGTTTTTGTAAAAAATCGAGGAGTGGGGATGAAATTTTGTGATTCTGCCAAAAAGTAAAAGAACACTTGACAGCCTAAGCCTAAATCTCCCAAATGCACAAAACTATGTCAAACGTCAACAAAATTCAATGTACTTCTTATGGTTTGACAGAACTTACAAAAACTGCCACAAGAAATTTTTGTGGCTAAAATCGGCAGATACGGGAAATATTGTTCTCCTTCAAAAGTGACAGAACTTACAAAAATCGGCAGTAAAAGAACAGAAAAGTGGGAGAATTTGGGAGCTTTCGTTTGAGGGAGTAAGAACATACCTATAATATGCTCTACGATTTGTAATCTTTGTTGAGAAAATGATCTACAGTAAAAGAAAGACCATTTATTACTAAAGATTTTTGTCAATTTTCACATTGCGATGATAAGAAACTAAAAAAAAGAAGGCCCGGTAATTCCGCCTGTTTGTCCTTTGGAAAGAATGCAAAAAAAAAAAACAAATGTTTTCAGGAAACGCTTTCATAATTAAAAAAAAAAATGTTAATAAATGTTACATGCCACTCAAATTTACTTACTTACATTCTCCGCCAGCCAGCTCGGTCCCTAGCTAGCTGTCTCCAGTTTAGCAATCCAAGTTGATTGAGGTCCTCTTCCACTTGAGTGCCCCACTTGAGTCGCGGTTTTCCTCTCTTCCTACGTCCATCGGGAATAGTGTCGAAGGCTTTCCGGGCCGGAGCATTGGTGTCCATCCACTCTAAATGACCGAGCCATCTGAGTCTCTGGACCTTGACCCTTCTGGCTAGGTCCATGTCGTTGTACAACCCGTACAGTTCGCTGTTATATCTTTTTGGCCATTCCCAGGGGGCCAAAGATGACCCGAAGAACTTTCCTCTCGAAACAGCCAAAGGTGCTTTCATCCGATTTGTTGCTCAAGAGAGGGCTTTTCAACTCAATTGCTTTCTAAGCCCCAAGAAACAGCGATTTGCAAGAGTTATTCTTCTTCTGATCTCGGCGCTGGTGTTATTGCCCGTGTTTTTAGCAGAACCTAGGTAGACAAATCCCTCTACTACCTCGAAGTTGTATGAGTTTATTGTGACGTTCTGTCCGAACCGTCGGTGTTGGGTTTCCTTTCTCGAAGAGAGCACATTCTTCGTTTTTCCCTCATTTATCGCTAAACCCATTTTTGCCGCTTCTGTCTCAATTCTCACAAAGGCGCCATTGACATCACGCTGTGTTCTTCCCATTATATCAATATCATCGGCGTACGCGAGAAGTTGAACAGATTTTTGGAAAATAGTGCCTCTGGTGTTGACGGTGGAGTGCTGCACTTTCTTCTCAAGAACGATGTTAAAGAAATCGCACGACAGTGCATCGCCTTGTCTGAGTCTTTTTTTGGCGTCGAAAGATTCAAAACACTCAAATTTACAATCCATAAATCCCTCTGTCAGAAAATACGATGTCTTCTTTCTTTCAAAAAGAAAAACTACCATCGGAATTTCGGAAAAGAACCAAAAAAGAAAAAAACTGTAGGTATTGGGAATTTTAAAAACTCCATTAAAATTCAGGTTAAAGATAAATTGAAATCCTAAATTTTCAAACAAAAACACTTCAGAACGGATAAATTCAAATAGCCAATGTAAAACGAATTAAAATATATTTTGAAACGTATTCTTAGCTTTATGATAAGTTTTAAAGAAATATTCGAATACCAAATCCGATTGCACGAATTTATTCTTCTATTTATCCGTGGCTATGTGGTAAGGTTCGAGTCCTACTCGTGACCATAGTTTTTATTTCGTCTTTCGCTGGCACTGCCAAAACTTCCAGTATCCAGTATCAATCTGTCATGAAAAAGTGCTTCCCACCTTTGCCGTTCGGAATCGGCAATCAATTTTTCAAAAGCACCCAGAGAATTGTTGATGAGAGTAAGCCACTTAGGCCTTGGATCTTCAAGAGCTGTCGCGCCACTCCATTTTTTTTTTTATTTATCCTGCCGCTGTTTTGCAAAGGAAAATTTTCTTAGTAAAAATAATAATTTTTAATTAATCTACCCGGGTATACAGAAACGAAGACAACTTTGATATGTACATATATGTATATTTTCTATCAATCCAACCTTCCAACTGGAACTGCACGCTTAGTCCAGTCGCAAAAAAAAAACTTCGATAAATTGGAAAATAATTTGAGTTTCAACCCCTGTAATAAGGGTGCAGCAAGCTGATGTCTTCATATAGGTATTGGTCGTTTATGATGACTGGAACATCATGTAATTGTTGCTGTAGTCATGAGTTGTTCAATTTTCAAGCTCGGGTGATTTATCAAATCTCACAAGAAAAAAAAAGCAAATAAATCTCTGTTGGGGGGCAGATAGGAAATAAAAACGTGTGTTTGGCATTAAATTAAAAAGACAGCTTGCATATTATTTGCTTCAAAGATAATTTTAAACCTTTTGTTGTTAATCTTTTGAATTCTATTTAAGTCGGTAGAAATTTTACATTTTGCAAAATTAAAGAAGCACGCAAATAAATTAGTTCCTTTTCCGACTCTCACTTTGAAAATATCATCACGTGCTGAACAAAGTCATAAATTACTCAACTGTCCTAAACTATTTTAAACAAAAAAAAGTTTCTTGTCATTTGTCACCTCGTCAATTGTATTGTTCGACTATTTCACACCGAATTCCTTTAATGAAAGTGAAAACTTACAGGCCGTTTATGCAATTGGCTGTAATTGATATTCAAAATGTAACGCCTAGGCTCACAGCTCTGGATTTTTGCTTGAGCATTTTGATTTGATATGAATTTACTTGCATAATCTAAATTGTCTCTATTTCCCAACTTGGTAATGAACTACTAAATCCTTTGAAAACTTTAAAATTTATTCATTCATTCATTCAATGTATAGAAACTCCTTCAATTTTAAATTTCATTAATTGCTTAATTCTAATGTTTAGATAAACAGATAGAAATCTGTTCTCGAGAGTCTTCAAAAACGTACTCAAAATAATCCACTTGAATGTGATTATGAAACAAGACGAAATAGAAGTAAAACAGATACCCATTACGCAGAGTTTCCTAATCTCGGAATTGACTTCTATAAATTAACAAAAAAAAAAAAGAAAGAAAAAAACAAGATTATGCACGAGTACATTCTCAACTAAGATCGGCTTTTTATTGAACCTCAATAATGCTCTCCAACGAGATAAGCCATCGACACTCAAGTGAAACACTTTTGTTAAGTGCCATGCCGCATTGCTTGCGCGAGGCTTACTTTGACTTGACATCAAGAAAACCACAAAATTCTGATGTTCCTATTTTCTGTATCTATAGCACTCTAGCTACTTCCATTTCGTTAATCGGTTTGTTTCTTTATACAAGCTTAAGCTTCAAGTGTCGTCTTGTTGTGCTCGTGTCTATTCGCATAATCGCCTTTTTCAATCTTTCAAAATAAATAAACAAGCACAACAATATTTCCCCCAAAATACAAATAAAGGAATCCTAAAGCTCTATTTTTTTCTTTTTTAAACTGTCAAATTTCACCATCACATCAACTCTTATGTCCCTTTTGTTTTCCTTAAAAAACATACAGATGAAATTGTATCGTCAATAAAAAATGACATGAGAGTTGGGAATCATCATCTCATCAGCAAATAGAAATTCCTCATCTGGTAACACTTGTGATTTTTTCCCTTTTTCATTTTTAACCATTTCTACCCTTCGAGCCCCGTTATAAATGATGATGAGGGTGAAGGGATGAATATTCTCGCAATATAATAACAAAAAAAAAAACAGAGTCAGAGTGAGAGGAGAAAAAAAAACCTGAATCTCCCACATGATGCAGAAGATTTTTCCTATTTTATTCCCTCTTGACTTTCGTTGAACATACTTTTTTTTTAATGGCGAGCTTCTCTCTCTCTGTCGTGCGCATAGTTCGTGCGGTTTCGGTTTTCCTTTCCTTTGATTCTCCCAGGACCAGGAGCAGGACTCACGGACACGGAACGAACTCAAAATAACAACAGCCAGTCAGCAAAAACACGAGCGCAACGCCAAAGGACATTAAAATAAAAATAATATAAAAAAGCACCATCATACAGATACAGCATCCATGCAACGTTGTTGAGTGTCGAACCGTCGACCATCATCATACTCAAACTCAACTAATTCCAATAAAATAAATCAAACCCTCTCTCTATCATACACTTTCTCACTCACTCTCTCGTTCGATCCATTGGCAATGTTGTCAAATTTATTTTATTTCCCATCATTCACTTGTTTCTTCGTTTTTTTGTTTTGTTGTTTTTTTTTTTTTTTTTTTCTTATTGAATTCCTCCCTTATTTTTTTTTTACAGTGTAATCCAAAAGTAATAAAGAAAAATATAAATCTTTGAAAATTTGTGCCAAAAATATAATTCTAACGAAAGTGCGGTGCGTTGTTAAAGAGAACACGTACAAAAAATTGTTTACAAAGCAAAAAGAACGCTCTTATATATCGAAGAGCAAGCAGCCTAAATCAAAGTAAAAGGATACCCCCACAGCATCCTTTTGACGTTTCTTCGACGCTTAGCCCCCCATCATTGTCGCCGCCGCAGTAGTCGTCGCCAAACATACATAGCTAAATAGGGGTCGCTGTCTTCGTTTTCGTCTTCGTCTACATTGACTCGTCGACGACGTCATTTCAACGAAAGGACATCGTCTGGCAGTTTTCGTCTACTTATCTTCGAGTCTTCTTCTTTTCTCCCAAAGGTTAATAAAAAGCCGTCAAACTGTGGGGCTCAGGGGCATTTTTCCTTCCTCCGCAAGGAATGTATTATCCGGTAAGTTGATATGAACAAAACACACTAACAGAAAACTACTATTTTCTAAAGGATCTCTATATCCTTGTCTATGTTTAGATATTTTGCTATTTTCTCCTGCGTCATCTATAGCTACACAGGAACATATTGAATGCAGTAATATTTATCGTATTCTTTTGCCACTTCTTGGGAATAGATCAGAGGTTAGGTAAATGTTTGAGTACCTCTTAAACTTAAGCTTCACGATGGTTATTTTTATTTTCTCTTGAGTTTTTTTGGGGGTGGCTGATAAAAGGGGATGAAAATGAAAGAAAAAAAAAGCTGCTGTTGTGCAAATGGACATTAAAGCAGGTGGTATAGTGCCGATGAATATTTTGTTTTGAATTAAGTGCTGGGGCACTTATCGTCGTCGTGAATAAATAAAATTAAAAGCTTTCCGCGCGACCCACAGGATATTTATAGAAAAGTTATATTAAGAACCGAAAATAGGTTAGAGTTTTTTTTATTGCAAATAACTTAATGCCTCGTAAAGATGATGTTTCATTTTCGTAAAAAACACCAATTAAAGACAAATGTACAAGAGCTCTTATTTTTCAAATATTTTTATCTGATTGTAATCTTTGCTTCATTTTTTTTTTTTCAACGAATGCACAAGATCACTTTAATGGATGGTGCACCATGTTGCGATGGTTTATGGATGGATTCAATTTATGAATATGTATTCATCTCGCTTACTTTGTGTAAAAAATCTTGCAATAACACTTATCTTCAAAACTACAACTGTTATTGTTATGAATTTAATGAGCTTTGTCGAATCGGAGATAATTCTTCTGCTTCTTTATTCATTCACAATTCTCTTGATTAAGCTGAGTGCTTGTGATTTATCAGTTGCGCTTGCATTATACTCGCTTACCGATTGCGTATGTGAGATGAAATGAAAATAGCTTTACTCAAAAATATGGTGTAAAACACGCTTTAGTGCAACCGTCTAGTCCGATGATTAAAATAAAAACACAAATTTATGGTGCATGTGATATTTGATTGCACCCGATTAGGTGTTATGTATTATGGTTTCGGTAACATGTGGATTTATGCGTTTGATGAAACATGCACTTTGATTTTTTTTGTACTTTTTTAATTATTTTCTTTTTAATTTTGGTTGAATTTGAACGACAGCAAGCAGGAGCATTGTTGTGCATCTGCTCAAACTTCAAAGTGAGTCGGCTATAACCGTTTTTGGACTTACAATGGACCAGTATAACAAAACCAATGATTATTTTATACAGTTCGTGGTTTATAAGCTGTCATAAGCAGCCTTGAGATCGGTAAAAAGATAGTTGTTATTGGTTTGGTGTTCCAGGGGCTTTTCTCGTACTTTGACCGAATGTGAATTTTCCTGGGACCTAACGACGCATTGATAAGACCAATCGTATTAGTGATGAAGGCACAACATGGCAGAAAAAATCTTGTTAAGTGTATTTCTACCTTGACATAACTCTGCAATGATGCATTAGCTGCATGCATTACAAATTCAAAAATAGCATGAATTATACCAACAAAATAAAATTCATATCAGCTACAAACACAGAACGAAGACTATTGTATGACATTTTACAACTCGGCATAATTCACACCCAGTTTTTGTAAGAAATGTGCATAAAGGAGCGAACCCTCCATGACAGAATCAGGTTGAAGAGTGGTAACATTCCCTGCCTCCTCCGGTCAAAGTGTAGTTCCCGGACCTGACCATTAAAACACCGGTAAGCCGCCTTTAAAAAGCCGGAAGAAAACCCGTTGATAAACCGGTTCAAAGCTGTTGATGAGCCAAGGGAAACCTTGTTGATAGCCGGAGCAAACTCCGTTGATAAGCCAAGGGAAACCGATCTCGAAACATCGTTCATAAGCCAAGGGAAGCCTTGTTGATAGCCGATGGAAAGATCATTGATAGCCGGAGGAAACTCCGTTGATAGCCAAGGGAAACCTTGTTGATAACCGGTTACCAAGCCGTTGAAAGCCGGAAAAAACGCCGTTGATACATTAGGGAAAACCCTAAGGGACGCACGCATACGTCTTTAACTATTTAATAGTTTATTCGAAAGTTCTTCAAAACATAAAAAGCAACAAAACTTTTCAAGTGAACAAAATTCAATTGGTTTTGACGCTTTCCAACTGAATTTATAGATCTTGTAATATCTGCCTATTCAAATCAAACTAATTTCGAAACAAATATTTTGTATTCCAAACATTTTACAGCACACACACTCTTGAAAACCGGCTATTTGTGTATTCCAGCAGCGTCTGGCTGCTTTTCGTTTCAAGAGGTTGAAACGAAATCAAATTCAAATTCAACAAAAAAAAAAAACTTAACAAATCTTATTTATTTATTCAATGTCATTCTTCATGTCTTGCGCATCTTTATGGCTCAATTGAAATTATGCAAACAGAAGGTTCAATGTTTTGAATATTTATCTTTGCTCTCTTTTTCACTGGAACCTGTACCGTACCTACCTAAATCAATCTTTGATTTTTTTTACCTGCATCTAAATCACTTATTTTTTGTTGCTGTACATTGTTTGTCTTTTAAGCTGAATGCCTACCTATACCTACTTAAAAATATTAGCTCGTCTCAATTGACTATTTTCTTGTCAAATAAAAAAAAAAAATGCAAAATATTTTACAATAAAAGAGAAAAAAAATTACCATACGCAATAAATTTCTCAAAGAAGACAAAATCATGAGAAATATACCTGGACCTGCGTTGAAAAAAAAAAAAAATAACAACTTACCGACTAACGAATAACGACCTGAGGGGGCTCACGCAGCTCTTAAAAGTTTAAGATACTTTTATTCTTGAAACAAAATTAAGAAACAAAACAAAAACAGAATTCAAAACGGAAATTAAAAGCCATGCCCATACTCATTTCTATTTTTGGTGAAGGAAGTTTTCTAATTTGTTTCTTTTCTAACTTAACAGAAAAAAAAAGTTAATGCCTTTCGTCCAATTTTTTCTTTATTACGAAATTCTTTTACAAAAACCGGCCAAATCCCAATTGGTTGCCACAAAAAGCAATAAATGTGGCGTTTCACATGCGGAAATACACATTTTATGACTCAGTCGGCCTATTTTAAATTTATGCTAATAATGTTTTCTTGATTTTTGTTCTTATTCAAAAACTATGATGTTGCTCTTTGTTCTAATTTCGATTCGTGTGTCATTTAATTTATTCTTTATGTCGACACAAGTTAAAGGAGAGATCTTCTTTTCTTCGAAGATTCCAACGTCACAATACAAAAAAAAAGTGTAAAATTGAATAAATCAAAAAAAATATGAGAAACAAAAGGAACACAACGAGAATAAAAAAAAATCGAAAGTGATAGAGATTGATGAGCATTCCGAGAGGTTGAAGTTGTGGTAGACCGTTTGTTTGTTGTACGAGTTCGAGTTGGTTTTGTCTGCGCCCGGCTGCTGTCTTCGTCGTTGTCGTTGTTGTGTTTTGTTTTTGTTTATGTTTATTTTAAGATTTTGAAAACATGTTTTATAAGAAATTTTTCACAAAAATCCATCACCAGAAAATGAGATCAGCCTCAAGGGGAGCAGTCAAAGCAAAATAAACTAAAGATTCTCATATAATTAAAAGCCATGTACCAACACCCTGTCATAAAAATTCAACCCTAATTATGGGAAAATGATGACAACAACGTCAGTTGCACCCAGCACCCAATGCACTGGCTTAATGAGAACAAAAAATTTAAGAATCCAATTGAAGACTATATGTGTATACCGAAAATTATTATCTTAATGCACTGGAATGAAAAAATGCTGGTTGCACCACATGCATACATGTGTTTCGAGTGCGGGCCGGGTATATAGAACTCCTTGAGAATCTTACATTATTTCTATTTGTCCCGTAGCAACGACAGTCTAAGCAGAACCATATCGTCGAGAATGTGCGCGCGTAATTAAAGCAGAAAAAGAACCAATTTCCGAACAAAATAAAGAAAAGGGGGAAATTATTGTGGAAGACCAGCGAGTGTACATTATTTCTTTGTATGCTTAGGTCTGTGAGATAATTACAACGTCGAAATGGGCAATGGACTAAAAGCACAATTTTGTTTATAGCCAAATAACATAGGTATCCACGTCAATAGAAAGCAAAGAATAACATGGAGAAGCATGGTTAGTTGCAGGAAAAAACATTAGTCCTGTGACAATCAACGTTTTAATTATGTGTACAAATATCCTTGAAAGTGCCTTGGAATCTGGGTGAGACGAACGTACTAATTTGGCAAACAATGTGCTGAATAGACAAGTACATAGATTAATTCTTCTTTTTTCAGTGACGAGAAAATGCACTTGTTTCATTTTTTTGTGCTTCAATTTTTCTCATTTCCGGACGACATGATGTCATTATCTTAATTCCTTCTTTTGGCATTTTTTTGTTTCGTTCACTTTTGTTTCTGTCATTTAGAACCTAAAGCTTAATTGATTATGTTGATGTTTGAGGGTTCAAGGAACCGGCAAAAAATGCTAAAAAAAAAAAATTGGTCTTGATTTTCCTGGAAGTCGAGTTTGAATTGCTTTGTTGTTTTTACAGAACCTCGAGAAAAGTAAATAAACAAAACTTTTTCTAACAAAGCGTCTGTTAATACCTAATGAGGGTAAACATCTCACTCATACAAAATTTCAATAGTCGAAATCTTAACCTCAATCACCTCGTGCAGAATAAACGTGTGCATTACATTAATCAACGTCTGCTTTGGACACGAATCGATTAAAATCGTCAATTCTGATGATAGACAGTTCGCCGATTTCCCTTTCACATAAATAACTTGAAGTTTTAGCTACCGATCGTGTATCGTCAGAGATTACTCAATTTAATGACCAATAAATAAAACAAGACAGGTGTAGAAGTTGCCGCCTGCAATTCCCAAACAAAGCCAACAAATTTCGTCACATCTTCTAATTACCTCACAAAACACACAACCGATAACTCGTTTTGCAGTCTGTATGACCGTGTGTCTAATAATTTTCGTATTGTTGGGTCATTTGAGTTCTTTGAACTCTCACTCTCTCACTCTGTCTACATATCTATCACCATGCTCGCTCTGTAACACCTCTGAACCCAACGAAAATAAATGGTCAGTTAATGTTAATGACAACGTTTCAGTTAAAATTGCACAATGAAGATGATTACCGCATGTTACGGCCAGGGGGAGGGGCTCTGCTAATGTGTTGTAAGCCAAAATCGAGTATAATTGACATTTTGTCGGTTGGCCTTTGACACATTTTCATATTTGTTTTCAATTTTCTGGTGAACTTTGACAGTTTTGACGTCAACCACATTTTCAGAATTGCTAAAAACTGTCATTATAGTCAGTAAAGCAATTTGTGCAGACTGAAAGTTTAATGTAACAAAGGGAGAACTAACCGAAAACCAAAAGTACTTCCCACGCACTGTGGGGCATTTTTAAGTGAATCTTTTTTCAAAAAGTGGTACACGTACAATTTGAATGAGTTTTGTTTCAAATTCTACTCCACTGTAGAGATAAAGTGAAATAATTAGTCTGCCAGAAGCCGCTCCCTATACGCCTTCTTTAATGTGGCTGCTGTGGGTGTTGGAGGTTAATTTTGGAAATGCAACGCTTCTCTGTCAATTTGCCATGCATACCTGCTTCCTTTGTTGTGTCGACGATAGTGGTGCGATGGTTTTGAAACCAACGCGAATTTCTGCTGCCAAAAAAAACTACTCAAAGTGCACTATTCTCAAATTGACGGCTATGTAAATTTTTATGTGAATTTTCAAAACTCACCACAATTTTTGCATTTTGCTTCCATTCTGCTCCGCTGCACTCCCGCACATAACCATCAAAATTTAAATAAATTAATTGAGTGCAATCCATGACGCACGATATTCCTAATGTTTGATGGGTGCTGCGTTTGCTGCTGCCCCGACTGACGCTGATGCATCATCATCATCGTATTTTTCTTCGTTCGCATTTTCTTGTTATTTTAAGCGCGCCCAATTTCGCTTTAAGGTAGATAAATTATTTTTTACTGCGATCACTGTCAAATTAATGTGCGAAGGAAATTTTACTGCAGAAAGTGAGAATTTTCAAGCTTAACGGAGAAAAATAATGTGCTTCTGCTGTACCCTCATAATAATCACATCATGTTACTCCTTGTGTGTGTGGATGTGTGATACGATGATGATGGGCTTTATCACAGACCCACACGAAGACATTATAATTAATCATGGGATTGGGTGTGTTTAATTCGAAATTAATGAGTTATTTTGAAGAATTTATGATACAGGCCCAGCTGCTGTGCAACATTTAGGGATATGTTGAGGTTATTTTCGCTGCTGTTTAGTGGGTTAGAAGGACATTTTATGATGTCCCCATTGGTCAGTCAGACTCACCGACTAAACGTGAATGTTATTTGACTCCGTTGGTAATTTAATGTCACGTCAGAGATCCCACTGCAATTTGCAAGTGTGATTAAAATTCTCATGCGGAATTAGGACACTCGCTTTTCAGTTCGACACAGCTTCCGTTTGTCCTTATCACAAAGCGAATTCGTCACTTTTCACTTTTCAATATATTTTATTCATGCTATCAGCCACTCGTTTTCTAGGTGACACAAGAACCCGATAGTAAATAAACAATTCCTCGCAAGTGTTTCCATTCCCCCACATTCAACACAAAGCTCCAAAATTACACCCAGAAGCTATTAAACTATTTAACAACAAATTGAAAGAAAATTCGCTCAATTCATTTAGCAACCTCCAAGCAAACCCTTTAGAAATTCTTCTTCCCCAAAAAAAGGTGGCATTGTAAAAATTCTTATCACAGCAACATTACTTTTTGTTAACCTAATTAGAAACCCAAACCTATGAACATAGAACAAGCTCTTCAGAAAAAATATGACACTGTACACATCTTCATCGTTCTCATTCAACTTGAGAATTCTCAAGTTTTATCCCGAATTCATCAGCCTAATGGGTGAGACGTTTATCGACTTGTTTCCATCCTATTCATTCTTGAATGTAACACCTTAAAATTTGTCACAACAACGCCATCAATACAATTAACAACAACAACCAAGGACGATAGGAAAAAACGGATTTTCCCAAATTACAATTACGCAGTAGGGTGGTTTCATCCTGTTTGCTATACTCACACCGTTCCCGTACCTGTGTGAGTTTTGTTACATCTGTGTATTGGTTAAATGGCACGCGTACAATAATTAAGAATCCATTTGGATATTAACAACGCCCGCCGCTCACGGCTCATTGTACAGTACCTACCCTTTTTTTTATGAAATCAATTGCGAACCCTCTTCCACCCGCATCAGCTTTTTGTCTCTAGGTCTTATCTTCCCTTCAGCCAGCATCATGAAGACTAAGAAAATTATTCTTCTCTCAGTATGACATTATCGAATATACACGAGACAAAACGGAGCTATAACTTTTTCAACCCCAACAGCAGCAGCACCCTTATGTAGAAGCACTAAGATGTGATTGAAAACTGGCAACAGTGCTCTTGTGATAAGAATCTCTCCCAAAGGTTGCTGATGTTCGTTCTTTCGTTTTATTTGATGTTGGTTGGTTGGTTGGTTGAAGGAAGAAAAGGACCAAATATTTCGAAAATGACTACGTTCGCGATAGGAAAATATTTTGAGAGACAGCCTGGCACTTGGGTATATTTTGTTAAGGAATCATGTGCGGGTATGGTGGTGGTATATCTACCGATACCGATACTCAGTGAAAAGCTGCCTTGTCAATGCCATCTGCTGTCAAAGGAAAAAGTCATCGTGTGAGGATATTTTCTTTTTCAAGATAAAAATCGATTTTTCAGCGAAGCGCGCAAAAAAAGGCACGTGTAGTGCGGGAAAAGCAAAAAAAGTGACTTGAACATTGTGCCATAACCGTGTGTGCTTGTTCTGCAGGACGAATATGATTCATGTTTGACTTCAATTATTTCAATTTCACCAAGTGGAACTCTGTTTTTCGTTTCCTCAAAACTCGACTTGAATGGTGCAGTAAGAGTGAGTGAGGAAAGAAGAGGAACAGGGATGCATAAATTGTGTAAAATGTGATTTACCATCAAAATATAAAAGTTCAACCGCCCTCTTTCAAGTCCGCTCCGCAGCACTTTCATGTGAAAATGATTTGTTTAATATTTGAATAGAATAATAGGCACGAAACTTGTTACGAATTTTACGAGGACGAGCAGCCATCACAATTCACATCACATGCTGCAGTTCGTTTCTATTTTGTATGCGATGTATATTATTTTAGTCCTGGAGAGTGTTTTTCTTTTCTCCTTTTTTGGTTTTGATGAATGTGATTTAACTTTTATGTGAAAATATAAACAATTTTTGAAAGAAAGCAATGGCAGCCGGAATGGTTGGTTGTGAAAACAAATTTACTAAAGCGGAAAAAGTTCGTGAACGTTTTGCGAAAGTAGAGAAGAAAAAGAGTCTACGAAAATAAACTCATCAAAAGTTGGAAGGACAATTTAGTGACACAGACTGCTTGACGACATAAAAATGGAATACACAAGTGTAAAAAATTGCGCAATCAAGTCATTATAAGTCGTTCGGTAAAGGAAATAATGCTCCTTTGATTGTTGTTTTATAATATTTTATGAAAGACAAGGAACGCCAGCTGCCGAAAACGAAATAATTCAATGTCTTGAAGATTTTCCAATAAAAATCAATACCTTATTTAACCATGAGGAAATCTTGATTTTCCAAAAGAAATCTTTCGAACGATTGTGCGCTGTCTTCAGTAATTTATACCAGCTCTTACCCAGCAACGCTGATACCGTTTTTTTAAATTTCAACCGATTATATCAAAAATTGAAAAGAAGTAGGAATCTGGTTTTTGATGAAATAGATTATCGGCATCAAGAACCTTTGAAAATACGAAATGCACTATTAGACCTTCTGCAGAATATCCTTGAGAAAATAAACAGATAAACATTGCTTACAAAATCTTATGAGAAAACAAGGAAATGAGGGCCGCAGTCTTACAATAATTGACATCTATGCATATTTCAATCATAGCTTGTTTGCTATGATGAAACTTTATCAGATGGCATAATAAGTCATCATAAATCACAAATCTGACTCCAAGCTATAGCCCACCGATTTATTTCACAAGAATTGACAGCTTTAAAGAGTCTCAAATTGACTACCTAATTGACGAAATATTAAAATTCATAAAACGCTTGGGAATCTTTCTTATCTTTTTCTCTTTACTTCGTTCGTCAATCTTTATAATCACAACCATTTGACAGTTGACAGCCTTAAGAAAGAGACAGCTAAAAAAATTACATAGTTTAGTCATTAGTCGAATATAAAGGCCACACACACCACTCATGATCTTTTAACATCTATCTATCTAGCAAGCTTATCTCTCGCCATGGCTGTGGTCATCTTAATCATCATAGCGTGTCTATTTATCATTAAGAAGATTCCTTTCAGTTTCAATTTCGTTAATGTTTCGTTATATCACACTTTTATCAACGATTGATGAACGGATTTCCCACATAATTTTTCATTTTTAATCTCGTCTCTTTGACCTCAAAACCCTGAATTACAGAGTTGAAAATTCTAAGACACAAAAAAATAATGAAACTTATTTCTTTCATATTTGACCAGAACCACGAAGAAAGAACAAGATAAAAGCTTTCGATTCCATTCATACGCCCACAGCGATTTGTCTGCTTCTTCAAACTTTCGTTCATGTTTATTAAGTTGCTTGCCTTTATATCTCGTCGATGTTGTCGTGCGTCGCGTCACAACCTTGAACTCGTAAATTCACTTTCCATCAACACCGACCGGCGCGCGGCATCACCTTGCTTTGGAAATGCAAACTTTTTGTTTGCCTATCTAGCAGCATAATGAACGCGGTCACAGAGTTAACGGCAGTGAGACGAAGACGGTGTGGTGGCGTCCAGGACGGGATTCTCGCCTACACAATTAATCATTCCGCATCTTGAACGAAAGAGTCAACGTCCGCTGGTTTCATTAATTTTCTCACTTTTTATTTCTTTTCTCTTCGTTTTCATTCTAACATTCTCGAGAGATGAAACTTGAAACATTCTATCATTAGTGAGTGGCAATTACACCCGAATGGAATTTTTCTCACGCCCGCCCACTTGCTATTGGTTTCTGAAGTTTCATTGGCCTTTTGTTTGTTCAAATAAGTTCATAAATCATAATTCCAGTGGAATGCAGATTTTTGCATCGAGCCGGTACACTTGGGAAAATGAGTCATAACAAAAGTTTTTTGTGTCAATTCAGGATATCCTTGCAATTTCTCTGAGTGTACACACTGATTCATAAATCGACCGAGGAATAGAACTCAAAAAAACAATTAATCTCCGGGTTGCTGGTGCATTTATGTTTTTTGACAGCAATTACGTAATGCCACAGCTGCAGGAGTTTGGGTGGCCTCGCCAAAAGCCATCTAGCCAAAGCTAGAACATTGAGGAAGGCCTTTTCAATTGAGGGTTAGCAGGTAGCCCGACGCTTATGACAATGTTGCTGTTGATGATCATCTCTCGTTGTGCAATTGGCATCAGTTCGGGGGCAAGGTGGTAAACATATAATTCCACCTTGGCCGTTAGCCACACGGCCAATCTCAAGCCAATACTAAAAACATGGCAATGTGCCTCTGGAAAATTGTTAATTGCTTCATCAGTTGATTGTGACTGCCTTTATAGTTGTTAGTTTGAGACACGATGATGATGTCGATAGGGGAATTGATTTCGACAAACGAACACTTGCGGCAATTATGATGACGAGAAGCCACTTTGTGTCCGTTTATGTTTAATTTCAGTTTTTTTTCTCTTCGTTTAATGTTTAAATATTTAAATTTTTTTTAACGAGCTGCTAACCTCTAATCGTGCAAGATTTGAATTAAGAAGAAGAAGAAATAAAAAAAAAACTATGAAAAGATAATTGACATCAGGGAGGGAGTTCTTTTAGGAGTTGTTGCTGTCAATGATTGTGTGGTTGTTGTGGTGGCGCAGGTGAGGCGCAAGCTTTTGATTAAATCACTTGCCATGTGGAATTCGAATTCGTTAAGTAGAATGTCATGAAGTCATTAATTATTTTCAATTCTCTGACAGGAAGGGGGAAGTTTTCGAGAAACATAAAACTGAATGAGGATGTGATCAAATTGAAGTTCGTCTTAAGTTATGATAATGTGCTGGAAACACAATAAATCGCCGTAATCGGCGTTGTTGTCGCGGTTGTTGTGCAATTGAAACCTTAAACATAAACATATTTATTCATATTTTAAAAATAAAAATAGAAAAATGGTTAACTATTGTGCAAATAGAAGAAATCCATCTGCCGTGTGAAGATTGATTTATGCGCAAATATTTTTCTATTTTTGTGTTCTTCAAAGATGAAAGGAATCTTAAGTTACCTACGAGGTTGTGATAAATTACATCATTTATCATTATTCACAATGTCTTGAATCTTGAATTAAAATTCGTTTATTTGCTTAACTTTATGTTTCTGATACTTGCGCGATTGTTGTTTGGAAAAACTAATCAATGTGTTGGGTAAGTTTTTGTCAAGGTAAGTTTACCCAATTCGATACCCTCTCAGATTTAGGTACCTTTGCCTCGGAATCGATTACCAACTATTAATCATTACTTTTCGGAGAAGGTCAGGTGCCGATTTTTTTCCTCAATACTGAAAACAGTAATTTCATAGTTGGTCTTAAAATTAAATGGCAATGTTCCGCGGATCGAAGGATTACATCGATGGGTTTGCTAAGAGTCATTAAACATAATTTGTGGTTGAGAAATTTTGTAAAAAAAAAAATTACTTTCGCTCGAAATTACTTTTACTTTCGGAAGGTTTTAATAGTTCTCCTAATTAATTGCCAGCGATTTGCACTTATGCCTCGGGGTAACAGTAATTCCCTTTATTAATAAACGAAGTGTTTTCAGCTGTAAAAAAAGAAGTGGCATCACTTATGTGAGCGAAATTTCATAAGTAGGTACTTTTTTTAATTTAAGTAATTTAAAAAATCAGAAAGCGGCTAAAGGTACACTTTACACAACCTACATTATTAAAATATTCTGTACTAAAATTGTTTAAAATTTACTTAAGGTGGCGCTGCAGTCCGTTGTGGACTTGGGCATCAATCAACAGTCTCCGCCAACCAGCTCGGTCTCTAACTAGCTGTCTCCAGTTTTGCACTCCAAGTTGATCGAGGTCATTTTCCACTTGAGTGCGCCACCTGAGTCGCGGTCTTCCTCTCCTCCTACGTCCCTCGGGAATAGAGTCGAAGGCTTTCCGGGCCGCAGCATTGGTGTCCATCCGCTGTAAATGACCTTGACCCTTCTGGCTAGGTCCATGTCGTTGTACAACCCGTAAAGTTCGCTGTTATATCTTCTTCGCCTTCCCCTTCAATGCTCACGGGGCCAAAGATGACCCGAAGAACTTTCCTCTCGAAACAGGCTAAGGTACATTCATCCGATTTTGTTAAGGTCCATGCTTCTGCACCATACAGCAGGACTGGGATGATGAGCATGTTGTACAATTTTACCTTAGTTGCTCGAGATAGGGCTTTTCCACTCAATTGCTTTCTTAGCCCAAAGAAACAGCAATTAGCAAGAGCTAATTTTCGCCTGATCACGGCGCTGGCGCTGGTGTTATTATCCGTGTTTATAGCGGGACCTAGGTAGACAAGCTCCTCTACTACATTGAAGTTGTATGCATCTATTGTGACGTTCTGTCCGAGCCGTGGGTGTTGGGTGTCCTTCCTCGAAGACAGCATATACTTCGTTTTTCCCTAAACCCATTTTTGCTGCTTCTGTCTCAATTCTCACAAAGGCGCCATTGACATCACGCTGTGTTCTTCCCGGCGTACGCGAGAAGTTGAACAGATTTTTGGAAGATGGTGCCTCTGGTGTTGACGGTGGAGTTCTGCACTATTTTCTCAAGAACGATATTAAAGAAATCGCACGAAAATAGACTGATTCCTCTGTAGTTGACGCAGTTTAGAGGATCTCCCTTTTTCAGGATCGGGCAAACAATGCTGAGGTTCCATTCATCGGGAATGCATTCTTCTGACCATATCTTACAGATGATTTAGTTCATGCTCCTATCTAGCTCGTCGCCTTCTGTTTTGAACATTTCGGCAGCTAGACCATCTGCTCCAGCGGCTTTGTTGGATTTCAGCCGTGATATTGCCGTTTTTACTTCTTCTAGGTCGGGTTCATGGAATTGTTGACTATCATCGTGTCCGATGAAAGGCTCCTGTCTTTTGTTCGTCGTCGCCGTTATACAGTCTACAGAAGTAGTCTTTCCAAATCCCCAGCATTGACTGCGGTTCTACTATGATGTTCCCTTGTTTAATTGTTCAATTGGAAGTGGTGTCATACAGCTGTTGTGTGCAGGGGGTGTTCGCGAAAAAATGTCAGAAATGTCATTAAGAATTAAGGTGGTTTCACAGTAGTGTTGATTACACAAAAAATGTTGTTGAATGTGAGCCCCCTTAAATGAAGCATCAACGCACTCGAATTTCGAGAGATGGGTCGGCCTGTTCTTGGAAAAAAACAAAAGCTACTTAAGAACCATATAAATTTAAGAAGAGGTGTGTCACATGCCAATTGCCAAATATTTGAGTTCCACTCCTCTGATTGAATTTTTTGCAAATATTTGATAATTTTCTGGCTTCTTGAGATCAGATTTCAAAATGACGCAAAACACATCTTCTATACCTTTTCTTTAAATGCGTGTTTGTTAACATGAATGTGAGCAACCAAAACATCAATTAAACACCAAACCTTTCTCACAGATCAATTCAATCTTTCATGTGATGAAACCTGATGCTATAAAGAAATCTTCGAAACTTTTAAAATCCTGCATTCCTTGAAATATTTCCGCTGATGGCCAAGGAACAAGTTTAACAAAGTTATCGTGCCCAGATTTAATTGCAATGAAATACAACTGATGGGGCAGTGGAATGGTAATATTTTAATTAAAGTCTGATTGGTTCAACTTTCTCATTTATCGTCAGTTAACTTGCCTTAACTGTCACTTTTATTTTACTTTCGGTTTTTCTCGTCTTCGAGGATCCCATCCATTGCTAATGGCATCGCAATCTTTATCATTGGAAGGCGTAGAATGGATTTGTCTTGTTTTCTTCACAACATCCTGTTATTGTTGTCTGCCTTACATATCGCTAAGTTGCAAGGATAATATGTGTGTTTGCTCGCAACCATCACTGATGCTGTGTCGGCCTTCTTACAACATCGCACAACACCAAGGGAAACAACAAAAACTGGTCTCGGCGCAAAAGATGCATATCGCTGTTAGTTCGAAGGGAAACTGGGTTAGTTTGTTTTTCTTTTTTTTTCTGTTATTAAATCGAGTCCCGATTTTTATATGTTTCGTGTATGTTGCCTTGGTGGACATCGTCATTATTGTCGGCGGCGGCGGTGGCAGCAGCGTAATAATGTCAGTGAAAGTCGTCTGCCTGTCACTTGATGCAAAATTGTCAGCACTGAGGAGAGTTGTTTTAGCCATACATATCATGCGAATGCGATGGATGCTTCTGGGCTATTCTGGGCTTGAAGACGAAAGCCGGTTGCCAATATAGGTTTTGTGAAGGATGGTTGGGGTTATGTAAGTGTAGCCGGTTTTGTAGTCTTCTCAGTCTGATGCATTTCGTAGGTCTGCATTTAACGTGATGCGAGGTTGGGTGTGTTGCATATTTCATGCGTGGCTTCTTGAGAGTTTTTGCGTGATAGTTGCAAAGCAGATATACAAGTCCGTAAGCAATGTAAGCAATGTAGGAGGGGAAAAGTGTTAATTTCAATTAATATGGGTCTCGAAATGTTTATTTAAAAGAGCCCTAATGGAATAATAACCACGTCCCTGTCTGAGAGACATGTACTGTTAGCTAGGCTATAATGTCGGATATTATGATATTGGACTCATTGCCCAACCGGCCGTAAAGTATCGTATTTAATGACAGATCAAGTAAAACGATCAGGTTTATTATTTTCCCTTGTTAACTTTCCTTCAACAAACTGAGGAGGTATTTTTTATCTCAACAAAATATTTAACAATTTTAATTACGGGTGGCGGGGTATAGTAATCGTCATGACTTGTTTTTTTTCTCTTTAAGTTTCAATTACTTTTCTCATTAATCTTCTGATAAAAAATGTTCTGGCGTAGCACTCAAAATGCCAAAAACTATGCTCCAGGTGATATTCATGTCTCCGTCAAACATTAGACACTTCCTCCTTCCCAGATTTGTAAAATTTAATTACCACATGGTAATTACGTTATTTTTTGTTCAAATGAACAATGGTGTGGGTAGGTACCTTTTTTTTTATTTCTCTATTGTTTACGCTTGTTGGGTCTTTTTGTTTTTTATTTAACGAACATAATTAGTGTGAAGTACTTACAGTGCCATCTCTTGCCATCTTCCGCATTATATGTGCCCATCGAACCGAAGTTAGTTCGTGTTCACTGTTGTAAACAGTGCAATCACTTTGTTGAATAACAATCATAATATACTGTACAAAAACAAAATGTTATTCTGTTCAAAAATTCATAAAGACCACGTGAGTGAACTCATCTAGAAAAGATTCGGTTTTGGTCTCTAAACTTTGAATCATTGAACTTCGTGGTCAATGGCACATCGAGATCTTTTTTTGTTTATCTTGTTTTTGAATTTGATTGTTCCGCTATTCAGGTAACCCACATTTCATTTATTTGCTCAAATTGAAAAATGATCCAAGTCAAATCTGAAAATCAAAGTCGACCTTGAAGAAGAATTAGACAGCTATAGTGATGCTCATTTATTTGAACAAAGTTAGCATCATTAATTGCGTTTCTTTTTTATTCTTCGAATTTCATTGCTTCTTCTTTGTTTCTATGTTCGTTTTAATACTTAATCCGGGTCAGTAAGTATGAGTTCGACAAAAAGAGCTTATATAACCTGTGAATCTACATTTGCATCATCGCAATGTTCGATAGTCATGTGTTTGAAGATCTTCAAAAAAATCATCAATGATGAACAGTTTTGTTATTAAATTACATTTTGAATAATTTTTAATGTTCGGTTTGCATTGGTTGATGGACATGAGATAAAAATGAGGTTTGATGAGCTGACCTTTCATGTTTGATGTTTTGGTTTTTTATAAGCCTTTCCAAAATATTTGACGAACGCTAATTAACTAACGACGAGCAATATTAGACAAAAAGTAAAATAAGCAACTTCATTTAATTTGCATTATTATTTTTAAATCTTGCAAAATTACTATTCTAAGATGCTTTTTATGATACTGGATTGAACTCAACTCTGTTCAGGGCTTAGCAAAGAAGCAACTTGTTTTGGTATGGTTGAAGAATCCAACTTCCGCATGCGTTCAACTCAAATTATAGGGATGCTATAGTGTCCGTGGCTAAGTGGTTAAGTGCGTTGGCTGCTAAGCAGAACGTCGTGGGTTCGAGTCCTACTCGTGCACATAATTTTTATTTCACCGTTCACGGGCACTGCTTCTTGCGAAGAATTGACAAAACTTCCAAGAGTATCAATCTGTCATGAAAATGTGCTTCTCAACTTTGCCGTTCGGAATCGGTGTTAAATTGTAGGTCCCTTCAATTCTTCACACGCACCCAGAGAATTGTTGATGAGAGTAAGCAACCTAGGCCTTGGCTCTTCAAGAGCTGTCGCGCCACTCTATTTGTTGCTTATTTATTTATTTATAGCTTGGAAACAGTAGTTTGCGAAGTCCAAGCAAGTCTACCAACTAAATTTTACACCACAGAAGTCAGGTGAGTCAACCGGAGGTGTTATTTTCTTTAAAAAATCATCACAAATTGGAGGGAACACAATTTTACACTGTATCGTTACTTTGTCCCCGACTTTTTTGACTTAAACACAATGTTAATCGTAGAAGAAATTTAAAAATTACATACTAGAAATAATCTCATGAACCTGGCGAGAGGAAAAACTGTTTTGTCGCAAGTTTTTCGTTGCTAAACTGGTCGGCAGATGAAAATTGTAACGCAACGTTACATGACAGACAAAAAATTGCCAGCAAAATTGTATATCGTTGAATGCGTCAGCGGGATTTACTTTTAAAATTAAATCTCAGCCCACACCTCCTGATTTCAGTGTCACTTTTATAACCTTTGATTTAAGAAATCAAACAAGCCTACAGCGTTAACAATGTCAAATATAACGTTTTCAGAAGTGGGATGTTTCTACGTATACTTTATTTGCCTACGTCAATTTCTTCCCCTCTCTGCAAAGAAATTGAGTCTTCAATTACCGTCTCTTTGAACTCACACATACTTTCAAGTTAATCATTCAAGCGATTTCTATTAAAATTGGTCCGCCCTCAAGACATCAGGTATATTATTGTCATTCAAAATTTTTTTGTTGTCATTAGTACTCGTTAGTCACGAAACCTCT
Source organism: Sphaerophoria rueppellii (assembly GCA_920937365.1). NCBI lineage: Eukaryota > Metazoa > Arthropoda > Insecta > Diptera > Syrphidae > Sphaerophoria > Sphaerophoria rueppellii. Next base: position 121,706,068 of record CAKKXW010000001.1, read on the forward strand.
AGTTATAAAAATATTCATCAAAGAGAAAACTCCCCAGGTACTCGCTTATTTTTACCATGGTTACCGTTTCTGACTTCTAAGAGCGAGAAGAAACGACAAAGAACAAAGCCACTTAACTAACATGCTTCGTTGGAGATACCTTTGCGCCATACTCTTTGCTCGCAAGCTTCAAGCATATCGACCTTCACCTTGTGTGCTGCCATAGCTATAGCATAGTAAGTGCGTAAGTAAATTAAATTCAATGGCTTTGTATGAGAAAGCACGGAATTTCGTTGAGGTGCTGTGATTGTTATGCCATTAAAAGTTTTGCGCAAAAGTTCTTCTTCTAGCAAGTCAACAGAACAAACATGCATGAGAGTAAAATTCATGAGGGAGTTTAGTTTTATTTTATCGTTTGACTTGGAGGTCCAAAATATAGTTGAGTTCGGTTTGTGTTTCATTAAGTTGATGGTCTGAGGTGGAACACTCAAATTAAATCAACTCGGTCTCTTTGGAAACCCCCAAACCCTCTCTATTATGCCCGCTATACAATTATGATGAGAGCGATGCTATAAAACTTTCATGATTTCGAATTTGTGTTTATACATAAGTTTGCACTGAACATGTCTGACTTTGAGGAGGAGCTCGTATCGGTTGATGGCGTTTCAAATTGACTTATTGGGTGAACTTGTGACGAAGATTTTGTTATCTTATCAGCAAGTTTTCGAATAAAGTGGGGAGCGTTTTAATAGTGTTATCGCTCTGTGTGAAACTTTAATTCAATGTCTCGCTATGGGAGATTGTGAGATGTGAGACTTGTTGAACCTTATAAGAGAATTTTATTTCGATGCTTTTAATGTAATCAGAAGGAATTTTATTATCTGTAATTGAGCTTCGCATTCACAAGACTTGTTGCGATTACTCAAGGCACTCTCAACACAATGACCCGAATTATTTTAGATACAGAGGCTGCAGAAGCTGAGATATATTGTTCAACGGTTATCAATAGGATTCAGTAGCCCTTCTCTTATGCTTTCTTAAATCCATATTCATGTATCCATTTATTTATTTATTATTTATTTATTTATCAATTTATTTATTTATTTATTTATTTATTTATTTATTTATTTATTTATTTATGTAATTGTTAATAACTTATTTATTTATATATGTACGCATATTTAACTGTTTATTTATTTTTAATTTATTTACAAAATTCTTAAATTGTATGTATATTAATATTTTGTACTCGTGTTTTTATTGTTCCTTGTTCTGAACTTATATTTATTTATATGTTCTTTTATTTACTTATTTGAATAACTAATTAATTTATTATTATTAGGTATTATATTTCTTTTTTTTTTTTTCGAATTAAGTATATACGTATACAGATACTAGTCATTTTATTCAATTTGTTTTGTTTTTTTTTTTTTTTTATCTTTTTTTTTTTTCTCTCCCTGTTTTGTTTTGATTTATATTTTTAACTAACAATATTACATACAAATTTAAATGGAGGGTTTTTCTTCGGATTTCCCTTTAAATAACTATTCTACAAAGTTGAAAAACTTGTCCTTCAAAAATAAATCTATTGATGAAATGTCAACAAACTCTTAACAAATTTTGTTTTTCTCTTTCTCTTTCTAGGTAAGTGCTCAAAGTGTTCATTCATCTAAAAAAATGTCAGTTAAGGGTAAGATAATTAATAATATAATTTTCATCAGTCTCTTTCTGCCGTCGTCATCCAAACTGTCCACCTTGTTGGAAGTCTGGCAAAAAAAAAAAACCTTCGAACTTTGTAACATTGAACCCATAAATTCTCATTAACCTCCGTGGTGCACCCACTAATGTGCTTATAGTCGATGCCGACATCACCTTGTATCTTGTCCTCTATCTCTATCAGCAAGATAGGATAAAGCACTCCGCCAACAACCATGTGTCTCCCAAACAAAATTATTATCTCACTTGTAGTAAAGAACCTTAGGGGGCTACTTGGGGTAGTATTTTATATAATGGATCCAATTTGGTGATGGCATTTCGGCTACAATGCAAACTAACAAGGTACACATTTTCTCTGCACGATCCTTCATAATGAAGAAGCACTTAATACGTGAAGATTTTTGAATTATGTGCTGTACCAACGCGTTCATACCGCCTCCAGGTTGTTCCTCTATTTCCCATAAATCATACAACAGGTGTAAGATTATGACGATAATGACCCATTAAGTCACCGGAAGTGAAAAACGATAAAGCCATAAAAAAGAAAAACACAAAATAAAAGCAATAACAAAAACAAACAAAAAATCCCTTGAGGTCCTCTTGCCATCATAATGTCGTCCTCTCGACGGACTGGACGACAAACGCCTGAATTGTGAGCTTGTAATAAAATTTTGTCCTAGTGTCTCTTGAGTGAGGTACATTTATTATTATGCTAGTGCAGCCGTCTCACCCGGCCGCCCACAACTCGATTGAAACTCTCCACTGACCGCCGACATAATGGACATCTGAAATTCACTTTGTTCCGACTGGATGATGGTCTTTTTTTATTCTGCGCTGTCATTTGATGCCTTCCTGCTCCGTCCGTCCTCCAGTTTCAAATTGAGAACGGGAAAACAATTTTGTGGTTTAATTTTTATGAACTTACAAAAAAAATGTTAATAGTTTGGTTTAGCCAATCCTCTGGTATAGCAACCAAATCAGAAGAAAGGGCGAACCGCGCACCGCACACAGCGCTGTTCAATGAAATAATTTTAATGGATCCCGCATTTTTAGCGTTGCTTTTATTTTTCCCTTCATTCAGGCGTTTTGGTTTTTCTTTTTTTAAAGATTAAAGTTTTAAATTCTGTTCTACATCAATACGGACTGCAGACTGCCATTAGGAAGGAAGGCTGATGTTCGAAGAGGCTAAAGGGCTATAAAATAAAGCTTTTTATTATGTGGCCCTATAAACTTAAATTTTTCTTGAAAGGTATTATGGGACTGGGTTTTTTTTTCTAAGGGAGCAAAAAGAACCGAGATTTAGAAAGTTTATGAATTATAACGTCAGAACTTATTGAGTGCAAAAACTTCTTAAAGTTTTATGATTTTTCTTCTGTGTTTCGTTAAAGTTTGCGAAGAAAGAAGCAAAGGATAAATCAATAATAATTAAATTATAAGTTATAAGAAACGGATACAAAATTAAGTTAAATTAATATTTGTAAAACTTGAATGGAACTTTCCTGTCGAAGCTGTCATTTTACCTTGAAATGTTTATTTATATCGAATATCCAGGCGGACAAACTTTGGTTCCTTTTTTTTGGCCAATAGATCGGCGAGGATTGAATGAATACGAAAAACTGCTTCCCATGCAATATTAAATTACTTGATGTAAGAATTCGAATAGCCAACTTTTTTGAATCAACAGAACTGTGGAAAACAATGTGTCAAACTATAATCCTACAAGAATACCCAGGGCTAAAAGTCCAAAAATTTGCTGATTACAAACGAGAACTATCTTGTATCTAATTTTGTTTTTTTTTTCTCTTGTTCTTCTCGTGCTTCTTACGCAATAAAAGCCTATAAAAACGTCGCAATGCCTGGAGAAAGACATGATTTTACTGTTTTAACAACATCCCACTCAAGATTCAACCCCAATTCCCACCCTGACAAAAAGAAGCAACAAAAAATCCTATTTATTCGTTCGAACGGAAATAAGTACAACTCAGATTCTTTATTTTCGATGAAAATGGCAAAAGACAAGCGCCTCTTCAACTCGGTCGCTATATTGCTTCAATGTTGTATATAAAACTTAAACATTACTTTTAATTGAAAATCAAACAAAGAATCTCAAAAAAAAAAAGAAAACATTCTCCCTTCTTTTTGAGAAATATTCAATAGACAGGAGTGCAAAGGAGAAAAAAAAAACAAAAATTCTGTCTTGTTGAATATTTATGCGAGAGTCCTTGTAAAAGGCCCCTCCTTACTCTTTTGATTGCTTCAATTCATTTCCTGGCATTCTAAGAGCAGCAAGCAGAATAACTATTCACATTCACAACAAAAGTTTGTTCTTGTTTGTTGTTTTAATTTTTTTTATTTTCGTTGTCTTCTCCTTGTTTGATTCTTTTTTCGTACCTTTTAATGGAGGAATGAAACTATGTAGATATTTCGTTTGCAGTGGAATATCAATTTCTAGCAAATATCCTTGTCAAAGAAATAGAAAGCAATTTCGAATCGATAACAAGAAACACAGAAGCAGAAGTTGTAGTTTGTAGAAATGTTAGCAGAGGTGGAAGAAGAATTGAAATTCAACAAACAGGAGAGAAGAATTTCTGCTTACCCTCTCGCACCCTTGTTTTCTTGCGAAGAGATTTCTCCTGTATCAATGTATCAAAAGAGGTGATGGGTTGGAAAAGCTTTTACGATGTCTTGTCATATTTGTGTCTGACATGGTTGGAAATAAAAGTGAGTGAAGCAAAAATTAAGGTACATATTGTGTCGGAATCAGTTATGAGTTATGTTCTTGGTGATGTAACATGAGAGATATACAAAAAACTCATGATACCGAAATTGGAGGAACAATTTGGTATTTCTGTAGGAGAATCATCATATTATTCATCTTAAATCCATGTACACCATTGAATAGCTGAAGAATCAAAACGCCTTTGTTCACTGTCAAGTTATTCAGTGAATCCTACTCAAAGATGAAATACTGAATGAAAGAAAAGGTAACTGCTGGAGGGAGCTGAAACTCATTTCTGAAGCTGATTAGAATATGCTCTAAGCTACATCTACTGTACGGACGGAGGTAGAAATGTGTAAAAAGTGAATTTAAATGAAGGTAAAGCTTAGCGAAGAAATTACAGACGATATCACGACAGCATAGCTGTGGTAGATTTGCGCAGGGTTATGATAGAATTGCGTATAGCCTAATTTAACAAGCAAAACAATAAAAACTCTGTGATGACCAGGTATACTCTGTAAGTCCGCTCCGAACTCTGTAAGAAGCAGGTAGACACTGGATAAGAGCGAACTCTGTGAAGAGTAGTATGGAGAAGGTATGAACTATAACTGTAAGACCCCAATCCCCGGTGGTGAGTAGGTGCTCTCGTTTAAAATCCAAATAGATTTGGAAATTCAAACAAAACAAATGGCCAGCTTAATATGGGCGGCCAGCTCTGAAGGTGAAGGAGCAAAGAATAAGAAATTTCGGTTCAAAAATTCACCAAGTGCTTTCTCCTTAATATATTCGCACAAGGCTTCTCAAAATTTGCTACATTATTAATACGGATGAGTATGAGCTTCGCCTTATTGTCGAAATGTCACTCCTACTTGAGAATTTTTGTGCAAAAACATGGTGTGAATTATATCGAAGGCAAAGTTCAATGTTGTTTTTGTGCATCTGGTGAAACATTTCCTGCTTTTTGTTGTTGTCTGATTTTGATCTTCGCTGTGTGTGCAGGTGGTCGTCATCGCAACAAAATAATCTGGCGGATATGTTGCGGACTTATACCCCGGTGATGGGGTTAAAAATTTAAGGGTTCGTTACAACGAAGAAGAGAATTAGAACTGCTAGAATAGCAGACCAGGTAGCTTTAAAAAGGTGGAAAAACATGGCTCTAATAAGAGCTTTCTCAGGAACTAAGTTTGTGTTCTTTAAAATCGTGAGACCTAATTGGAGCTTCATTTAAAAAAAAAAACTTTTTGCATTAAGCAAGCTCTTGACCTAATCTCCCTGCAAACTCATGCATGAAATTTCATCCAACATTAAAGACTTGACTTCACCCGAGACCTATAGAAAAGCCAATTTAAATTTCGAATTAAATTGCCCAAACACGAAAAAAAGACCCTCCTTGACATGTTTCTCGCTTGCCTATTCCAATTGTCGTGTTTTTTCTCCTGCAATCCCATTAACATTTAGATTTTAGATCTTGAAAATTTGAAATTTTCATTTCTCAAACCATCCGACCGTTGACAAAATTTCCATTCCGACTTGTAATTCAATCCATACACATCTACCAACCTAATATACGAAATTGCGGTTGCGTTATATTGTCGTAAAGTTTCCATTTGACAGGCAAAAAAGGTTCCTTGTGACAGTTAAAGGATTCTTTAATGCATAATATACATACATATATATACATCTTGTGTTATTCTACTTACCTTTTCTCTTGAGTTTTTCTTTTGTTGTTGTGTTTTTTCTACTTTTCTTAAGCACCAGCACCGCACGACAGGAGAAGAAGAACATTTTTCCAGGCTCTCAAAATAATTGCTACATTCCAAGATTTGAATGGGGACTTGGCTTTCTTTGTTGTAAAATGTGCACATAGTGGCACTTGGCCTGGCTTGATGCCTATAGTACTCAGACTCACCCCAAATGTCACAACACGTACTCATAAGTCAACACAACAAGATACACAACGACAAAGAGGCCACGCTAGAGATCCTCTTTTGAGAAATTTCCATCAGAATGGGGCGCTTTTGGAAGAGGACACAAACTTATATTCAGCCGCCTGCACACCCCCTTTGTCACGTTACATCTCCCTTGTTAGCAGGCTCTACATTGGATTCTGGAAATATTCTTTTTCATTAAAGTCATGTTGTTAAGCCCAACCAACCACCACCCACCCTTGCCAACCGTCTAACAAAACAAAAATAACAAAAAAGTAAAACAAAAAGAACAGAAAGTTAGAGGGAGAGAGAAAAAATATCCATGGATACAGGATTCAGCGAAAGGGAAAAATGACAAAAATATCCCTTCTCTCTGTCATGGGGGGTTCCATCACTCTGCACACTTAAACTAACCCCAAAGGTGGTCAGGGACGTTTTCATTTTTTTTTCTCTGTGTGTCTGTTTGTTCTTGCTTTGAATGTGTTGCAAATAATAAAACCTGATGATGTGCGGCAAAAGGGGTTGTTTGTGTATCATACCCAAGACTCGACCTGCTGCTGTCACAGTGCAAGCTCTCTGCAGAGGTTTTTCTCTTCTTTTTGTAATTGTTGTTGTAGTTGCTTTGCTGCCGTTGTTGAATAGGTCCTTTTCTGAGGTTTATGCTAAAATCTGACCCTTGGCGATGTATCAAAGTGTAGGCGAGTTTTAAATACAATTTTAACTTAGGATGCCATGTTGGCGTTCATCGTCGTTGCGATATGTCGTCGGTCGTGGTTCGTAAACAACAACAAAAAAGTGAAAAAATCATAAAGAACCACCCTCGAGCTCTGCGTCTTGCTAAAGAGGAAGTTTCATTTCTGTTGAAAGGTTTCGTGGAAAAGGGTTAGAGGCGAAATTTCATTTTTCAGTTGTAGATGTCAAAATAATTCTACCCGTGCGGAAAATAGACTTTTGTTTAGATTTATAATATTCCTTTTCATTGTTGTAGGTTAAATAACCCAAAGCAGTTATAAATATTAGAAAACTGAGCCTGAACCTCCAATAATATTGAATAAGCAATTTTCATAAAAAAGTAGCGTCCCCTGCAGGTGATGTTCAGATCGGCCCTACCCTCTGCTAAACTTTCAATAACCAAATTCGACGAGAAAGTTGTATAGCAAATTTGTATATTTGTTTTTAACGTCTGCGAGCTCATCATCAGCGATTTATCTCAATCATTCTTCATTATGTTTTCATATGAAAGCAGATTGTTCTTAGATCCCCTTTTGGAAAAACATCCTTTCCAACATCGATCCATCAAAAGAAATAGCAAAACAAAAGCACTTTCCCCGCCCCTTTGTACCAAAGTTAAATTGAAATTTTTCAAAACAGGATGCTTTCACTAGAGCGTGAAGACAAAAAGAAAACATTCCCGTTCAATAAACACGGCAATAAATCGCGCGCAGCCGGGACGTACCTAGCATTCTGCGCCATAAAAAATAATGTCAGGATATTTCGCACCATTTGCTCTAAAGTCTAAACCAACATTACAAAGAAACTCACCGTCATCATATCCTCTATAAAATAAAAATAAAAATACTCAACCACATTTGCTCATCCCAAAAAGAAAGGAAGAAACAAAAAACAGGACCTTCTATATCGTCTGTCTGACAAAATAAAACTAGAACAAAAACGAAAACACAAACTTCTCTTTCTGCTGGTTGCCCTGCAAAAATAAGAAAGGGAATCTTTCCTCCTTTATGCACATTAAAGGGGAGAAAAAAAGTTCAAGGATAATCGCAGGAATAGATTAAAGAGATTCAGTAGCGTGAAAACACAAATCCATAATTTCCCATCCTCTCAAACCGCAACCGCAGCCAGTTAAGCACAGCACAAACACACGCACACCAACCATCCACCTGTAGTATAAATCTGTGGTGATTAAACTTAATCGATGCCGGGTATCCCTGTTGCAAAATTAGACTAAAATAGCGCTAGAGGAAGAGAATCCTTTATTATGTACAAAATACATACTTACCTAACCGGGTATCCTGATATCCGCACCAAACATGGTCGTTTGGTGTGCTCGTTGTTGCAACAATCATCGGTAGAGCGCTTTGGCGCGTCGGTCGTCAGTAGAACAGCTACGCCCGTCCTCCTCCAAAGTCGCATGCAGCAGTTAAGATAGGATGTGTATACTTATAGTTTGTTGGTTCGATGAAGTTTGCCTGATATCGTGCCTGGGGTATATAATTTTTGTTCTTTCCCACAGCGACTAATTGCTCCTTCAATCCCTTCTAGCTGTGTTTATAGTTGTTGATTTATATCTTCGTCTGCTTCTTTGAAGTTTTAACTTCGTTGCTGCTGCTACAATTGCTTTTGGCTTGCCAGACAGATATCCTTCTTGAGCTTTTTGTTCTTGCTATTTTTGTATTGTTTTGAAAGGCTTTAAAACGGAAAAAAACAACAGCAAAAGGAAGACAGCGAAAAATTGCCAACAAGGACGACGGACGACTCTTCGATATGACGGCGATGTTGCTGTTGGTGTTGTTGTTATTGTTGCGACTGCTGCTACTGGCATTTGGGGCCTTAACGAAGGATCCCCGACTAGTTTATCATGTCAAGACAAATGCACGCAATAAAACCATAGATAAAAAAGAGAACGATTTGAATTTCCCACATGCGATTGTGGCGGCGCAGTCGTGTACATATTCCTCCTTCGTCAACCCGCTCCGCCCCGGGATGAATATATAGGTGGTATGACCGTGATTGAATTTGATTGAGTAATTGTTTTAGCCTTAAGGCAGAAGCACGTCGATGGCACAATAATTACGGCATTTAAATAAGTAAGGCAAATGATATTTCCAATGATTCATGTGAAGTGCTCTTCTCTTTAAGGGATTTAAATGTCAAAAGCCTCAAATATACCAAGTGGATATTTGCATTTTTCCTTAGAAATCGGAACCAATGTAGAGTCGTGTTTCTGGCAAATAATTTGGATTCCTTTCCCATGCTACCGTCTTCGTCGTCGCATTTTGTAACCCCAGAGGCCAGCTACTGCTGTATGTATCCGTTTATGAAGGATGCTAATAATCTAGTAATTTGCGGTTTAGGGACATGCCAAATTTTGGAATGAGAAACGATTTTGGTTAATATAATGCATCGATAACACGCATGCGGTGCAACCGCATAAAATGACTGTGGTAAATCTGTGCCTCTGTGTCTTCTACGGATTATCAGTTTTGGTAGATATTGGACATTTCGGAATGCACGTAAATGAATCAAAATTGATGGCTTTGGGCTCAAAGAATCGATTTGATTTGCCAAACAACCTGGTAATTAATATCTTCATCAACTTTGTGGATTCCAATCCAAGTTTATTGGACGAAATATGTATTTGCTAAAATCATTGAACCTTTTGATTAAAAAAAAAAAGAAAGTTGTTCGTAAAAAGTGCTCTCTCAGTAAAAATGTCTCTCAAACTTACATCGATTGCTCTCATGATATAATAAACAACTCGCCGATTACAACCTGATTCGTAGAGAGTTTTTTCGCGGTGATACACCTTTCGCACATCTTTTCATTAGTGACTATATGTTAATTTCTCTTTATGAGACTTGAATGTTGCGAAAAAAAAAAACAAAAGCAAAAAAGAAGACATTCGATAAATCAAAAAATTATGAATATGGAAAAGTTGTCAAGACTCACTCATGCGAGGCACATGATAGGGTACACCTTTAATTTGCAACTCACGAATGATATCGTTTTTTTTTTCTTGTTGTTTTTTTATGACACACCTAATTACCAAGTCATTTAAATGTTTTCATCTGCTTTTAATATCTCTGATTGTTGGTTTTTGTGCGATTTACAACAATAAAAGGGCATTCCAACGAAAGTGGATTTTTTTTGTTTAAAATTTATCTAAAGAAATAAAAAATTTTACTAATCGATGTGGAAAGTAAAAAAAAAAAAAAATAAAGCGGCGCGATAGCTCTTGAAGAGCCAAGGCCTAATTGGCTTACTTTTATCAACAATTCTCTAGGTGCGTGTGAAAAATTGAGGGGACCTACAATTTAACGCCGATTCCGAACGGCAAAGTTGAGAAGCACTTTTTCATGACAGATTGATACTGTTGGAAGTTTTGTCAGTTCTTCGCAAGAGGCAGTGTCCGTGAAAGATGAAATAAAAACTATGGACACGAGTAGGACCCTAACCCACGACGTTCTGCTTAGCAGCCAACGCACCTAACCACTAAGATATGGACACTACACGAAGTGGAAAGTATTACACTTGAAAGAATGTGAGGGTAGATGTTGATGAAACATATCCGTATTGAAAATCTAGAAATGAAACTTCGGAATTTGTTTCACTCCTCATCTTTAAACTTTTCAAGGAGCATTAATTTTTTGTTTTCCAATCATAGTCCTGTGCTTTATCGTACGCTATGAGCACAGTTAAAAATCGTACGGAAAAATCGTACAAGCCCTTAAAAAAGAAAAATCCAATAGTCCATGGCCTCCAAGTTCAACTATTTTGGATATTGGGCAACATGTTTGACCAAACATAGGTATATCATGAAAGGCTTGGCTGATTTTGAAAAACAACAAACTTCTTAAAAAACCATCTGCGCCACTACCTGAACATTCCCTCAAGATTTGGATTTGCATTGATGACTAGCTGGTTCTAAAACCTTCGCTTTATGATTTAATAAGAGTTGTAAAAAAATATTTAGCTTGTTCATCGTGTAAGGGTGAAATATTTTTTGTTTTACAAAAAACGCCAGCCTAACCACATGATTTCAGTTGTAATCTGGACAGCCAAGCAAATTTATACTCAAAATAGGTATAGTAAATGTTTAAAATTGCATTCTTCAACAAATTACATAGAAAATAAAGCAATTCATTCGGTTTCCCCTTATCGTGTTTTATTCAAACAAATAACTCAGCACCCTTTCACACAGTATTGTTTCACTTAAAAGCTCACAAGTCACACAACTTGCACGCATTCCAAATATTTCCACATTATTAGACCTCTGCTTTTCACCTCTTGTTTAAAATTGCTTTGAAAAATTCCATCAATTGCTTTTAGCCATTTTAATTACTGCCTTTGGCATTCCTTTCTTGTATTTATTCCAATGCTGGTTCTGGCGAGTTCGAAACCCCCCAAAATGACCAAAAGGATACATACAACATGTAATACATCACGTGCTGGACGAAACTTAATTTTCCGAATATCACAGCCGCAACGAGTTGGAGGACTATTTCTGTTTTACATTGCAATGTTGGATGTTTACAGTGGGAGAGCTAACATTTTACTGAAGAACACAAATTTGTATTTAAATTTTGCGTCACAAAGGCATTCGAAGAAAAAAGCTGTTCCCACTGTATGATATCAAAAACCCTTTCTGCAGCTGTTAGCAACTTGTTAACTTAATTACAAAACTATGCCAGAATGTCGCTTATTATTTTACTTCAGCGTCATTGCACCCATTCCAGTCTTCTGGCTGTCACAGGCTCGTATGCATTTTTCAACTAACTATGTTCTGGAGCATGTTAAGATACATACATTGCTTGAATAGTTTGCATGAGTTTGTATATTCCAGAATGTATGTGATTCATGTAACTCAAACATCAACACAAAATTGGAAATAGAAAAAAAAAGGCAACAACGATGGCGTGTTGCATATGCATTTCATATGTGCAATTCCTTCATGCCTAAGTGAGCTCAATTGCCTTGATTTAAAATGTCATCTGTTCATCTATTTTGTGGCATGTTGTTATGGCACTTTCAAAAGCGTGAGTATTTGAAATCAAGTCTAATGTGCAGAAATTCACACCTTATGCTAATCAGCGAAATTCTTTCTTTAAAGAAGATTTTTGTTATTTCAAAATTTGCCCGAAATTTAATCATGCCCTCAACATCTCTGTATTTTTGTGTCTTCCATCTCCTTCTTCCTTAAAATCCATGTGCTAAAGATTAAATTGCCTCGAGTCAAAACCAATTTGTCTATGAGATTATCCCTGGCTATTTTATGTCCAGTCCATCACATATGTGCACTTTGGGTCCGACATTATATACAACCTTAAGCTTTATCCTTAAAGGCAAAGTCGCTAGCAAGAAGCTATTCTGTCTCTGTGTGAAATGGAAATCTGAAATTGCGCGTTTCATTCCCCTCACATGTCTTTGTTTTCTTCGTGCAAGCAAAACACTCAGACTCAGACACTTCTAGCTTCGAGCTAGAAAAACAGATTACTCAACCAGGGCCCGGGTGTTATATTTGACATACAAAACCAACAACGCACACAAACACACATGCATATCACCACACAGTCAGTTGGCTGTTCTGTCTAATTAATGTTGTCATTTATATCAAAGATTAATTCTTCGTTCAAATACACCAGATACAAAAAACCAAAATTCTTACATTGCAATTTGTGCTCCTTCTTGATTGAATTGTATTTACATGTCAAAAGCTTTAAAGACGATTGGAATTGGAATATAATCCATCCCAAAGTCCTTATCGTTGGCGAAAAATAAGATTTCCTTGAACTTGAGTGGCAAAGGCAAATGAATGTTTAGGATACAGATAAGCCCATCAAAGCCGAATTACGAATTAATTTTATTCATTCGTAGCAATTAATTGATGAAATCTAACTCCCAAAATGTTCATTATTATAATTCCATTGATTGTATAATGAATATAATTTATACCGCAGGAGGTTACATAACTCTCTCAATGAATGAATGAATGAATCCTAAATAAATGTATCTAACTCTCGCCCTGGCGTTTGTCGATCCAACAGATACAAATGATGTTTCTATAGAATAAGGGGATTAATGTGATTATCATTTCGTTTTCGTTTTCACTTAACTTTTTCTCTTATAAGACTTTTTTTTCGTCTTTTGCTAGAACTAACAAGTTATCGACTTATTAATTCGTCAAGTCACTTGTGCCGTTTGTTTTGCTCATTTAATTAAATTTCTATATTTATTCCCTTTGAGGTAGAAAATCTTCATTTGATTGTCTGGTTGACAATGCCGTTTTGATGAATGAATTTTTCGTTTGTGTTTTCATTTGGATTTTCTTATCAATCAATCTGGTTGTTTTGATTAAACGACTGACAGGAGAGTGAAATGGAATCATCTCATGAATTCAAACGGAAGCAGCTGGTTTCAAGGATTTAATTTATTTTTTGATGGAATTTTGTTCAGGAAAAAATGTTGACAAAAAGAATTTAAAACGCAGATGACGTGTCGAGAATAAATCAAATTTTATCCTTACACATGCAAAAAGTTTGAATGAAACTTCTTCTTAATGTTTGATTATAAATTGTTTTTGTTTTATAATTCACATAAGCATTGAGCTCTTAATCCTTCTGAAGAGAAGCCTAAGGGGAAATTAAGTTGCAATTTAATAATTCAGTTGTTTTGGTTCAAATTGGAACGACAAACGGCTGAAGTGATATCCCCCGTCGGAAATGAGTAGATGTTTCGCCATAATTAATTTATGAGACTATCAATATCCAATACGATATTTCTGTTGCATGATAATCCAAAAGTGTTGCAATCAGTTGATGGAAATGAAATAACAAAATGACAAACAATCTCCAGACGTATGAGAATTGTTTCTAGGTTAATGCAAAAACTTACTTAATTTAGTGATGAACGAATAAACTGCATAACTTCTTTTACACTTTTCCTTTTAGCAAATTGTAAATTGTTTTCGGTTTTCCGGAACAGAACACAAAATTCTATAGAACTGCTTTGAGAAGATTTATTTTAATAATTAATCAAAAGGTTGGAAAAGGTCACAAAAAATGTGAAAGGGTTAAACGATCGATACAGAAAATTAAAATTTAGAAAGGTTTCAAACAGAAACCTATTGATTTATGAAAATTGAGCCGTTGAAAGTCTTTAATTATGTTTTAATAGACAAACGGAAAACAGGTCGATAAAAGTTTCAAATTACCAGGGTCGGGTTGAACCTTTTTTAATAATTGGAAACCAGATTGCTACCTTATATCCCTAAGATTGTACTGAATTTGAAAAAAGAGTGAAGAAATTTTCCTATTTTAATCAAAAATCTCAACCTTAAATTGGCAATCATCTAATTTATTTTCTTTCTTCTCTTTTCAGGTAAGTGGCACTTTGGAAATCTGTAATAAATCCCAAAAATCATTCGCTAACCCGAGTCCAATCGACCTCTATAGCAGCAATCAGTGTGGTGTGTGTAGGTAAACAGAAATAGAGTTTGGATAGCACTTAAACTTGATTAACTGTGCTGCCAGACGTACAACTATCGACAACAACAAACACACAACCAACAATCCAGAAAATCAGTCCCAATCGAACGGGTCGTTAGATACGAGCGTATCGATAGTTTTTCGATTTCGATAACACACTGCTTCATTTGTCATGAGATCAGGTATGCCCATGATGTCAGAATGTCTGGGATGGATGTGCTCTTAAGACCGGAACACTGCTGTCCAGGAATTGGAAGTAGAAATTCGATTGATATTTCCACACTCCCACGAACAGATGATCCATGTTATTAAATCTCAAACACTCTATTACTTTTTATTTTCATGAAGCAGTGCGCATACCATCGCCGACTCACGCAAGAAAGTCGAGGAGTTGGTTGTGTGTTTTTTTTTTTTGCAGATTTTATCTCACAGAGGCCACAGTGAAGCTAACTGTATCCCGGGGTTACGGTAGTTTAGATTATTTATCAACGAGGCGTAATAGCTAGGCAGCCAGAGCATTTAGTAACTTTGCAGTGAGATCAATCATTCCATAAGGAAGTTGCTTTTGACTGTTAGCTAGCTGGCAAACCTTGCCAACAAACAAAGTGCAATGGGCGTAGAGATGTGAGATACAGTCGTTTTTAATACTAATCACATGTTGTTGTGTAAGTCTTTGTTTTTGGGGTTCCTTAAAATGGGGTATTTGGTTATGAATTTATATAAAATTTTTCCGGCATTAGAGAGAATTGGTTTTTAGATGAAAACACCCACAAAAATTCGTAACCTCATCAAATTTCCTTTAATTTAATTATTTTGTGCCTAACACAAATTCTGTCATGCTTAGCAACTTCTTCCATCAATTACACCAACATACCCTTGGTTTCCACCTCATGAGGACAAATCTGTCAAATGTTATATTTAGAACTCCATTGAATAGACAAAAGGCTAACTTATTTTTGTTGATGAAAAGGAAAAGCACACACACACTTTGCCTACTCATCACGTTTCGACAATACGTCTTATCTTTTCATAACGAAACCCACCCAATTCGCTTGTCAATACAAAAATTGTCATTCATAAATTATCTGCTCCTCTCACTCGTGTTGACAATTGAAATACGTCCTTCCATGTGAGTTTAAGTGATACCCTTGTCACATTTCGGAAACTACAGCATTTTTTTTAAGTAATCCATCAATTAACCGCAAACGTTTTTCTTTTCCTTGTGTATGTTGTCTTGAAGAGTTTTTTCATTAACCTTCGTCAGTGTTCTTTTTCCCGGTAAACCTTTATCAAGTCACCAGAACCACACTGCGTATAGCGACCAATCCCCAAAAAAGGGTAAATCTGTCCCTTAAATTCCCTCGAACAAAAAAAAATCCTATTCCGGAGATAAGTTAAATTCACTCTCGAGTTTACGGTTGATTTATCTTTTCGTCTTCTATTTTTATTTGGTTTCAAGACCCATAAGCCCTATTTTTCGAACTTGGTAAGCAATTTACGTCCCACCGATAAAACACGAAAGCTTCTTCAAGCAAACATTTAACGGTAAATTAAATCCGAAGGTCTCACCTTAATTTTTCTTTTTTTTCTTTTTAATTAACGTTCAAAGATTGTGACTAAGTTTAGAATTCGTTTCCAACCTTAAAACCACTCGTGTGAACATTTTCTGACCAAAAATTTAAAAAAAAAAGTTCAACTAGGAGTGATTGATTACTGTGGAACTCCTCCCAATCACAATACAGTTTGTAGTAGCCATTAAAAATTGTAGTAATCAATCTGTGATAGAGTTAGCGTGGAGGCAACTTCATTTACATACCGGCTTACGTTTACTGTCGCAGTGGATGGCAATTTGAACACTTTATTGTGTGTACGAGTATTTAGTGACGTCAAAGTCATTCCGGAAAATGTTTATTAATTTGAGAATCAATTCAAATAGCCAACTGTTTCCGGCGGAATGTTCATCGTAGGGTTTCTGAAGGCGAACAAAATTATGAATACATAAAGAAAGGGTGTTGGAATAATTAATGAAAAACTAATGGTTACGTTTCAATAAAAAGCAAATAAAAGTCTTCCGATGGAAAGTGGCAAACAGTTACATAGCTTTTAGTAAAGAAGATTGAATTTAAAACCTTTGCCAACCTAAAAGTCACTTAAACGAATTTCGACTTTTCCCTGGCCATAGCCAACTTCCTGCACTTGGTGACACTTTTATGAGCTTTGGCTTGCAGTCATTCATATATTCTCCGGCCACAAGCAACAAGCTGGCATATTTGTTTTTCAATTTTTTATTCGTTCTTTGGCTTCAGATTCACTCTTGCTAATTGTAAAAAGCTTGCAACACGAAAAAGTTATTGCAAAGTGAAATAAATTGTATTCCACAATTGGTCACGAATCTTGGGACCACTAAATCATCCTTAAAAAAGTTCAAATTTTGTCCTCGTTTTCTATCTCTGTTTTTGTCGTCCTTTCTTCTTAACTGTTTTTTTTTTTTTAATACAAAAAACTGCAACAAGTAAATTGCAATCATGATGACAATCATTTGAACACAAAATTTCTATTCACTGCTTTGGCTTTGTAGTCCTTTTTAGTATCACTTTTTTTTAAGGAAATTTCCTTTGCACTTTTCTTTTCTGGCTTTGGTTTTGCACTTGTAATTGCACTTTGCATCTGCATACAATTGAACTTCTCCTTTTTTTTGTTTTGTTTGCCTTCACCATCGCTTGTGGATTTTTCGTTGGTTTTGGCGTTGCTTTCTCTCTTTCATGGTGCAAAAAAGGACGATTGTTATTTTTTATCTCCTGTACAAAAAGTGAATTCGAGTAGATACTTCTTGGATGAGATCCAAAACAATTTATGTCATTTTTAATAATATCGAGGATAGGTACCAGTGTTAAATTCAATGAGACGTTTTAAGAGGAAACTTACTTTCGTATTGGCAGGCAAGTCGGTTTGAAATTTTAAACTTTTTTTTGTTTTGTTCTTGGATGAAGTAAATAAATTCAATGAAATATTAATCTGAATAGGTAAATAAAGTTTAGAAAAGAACGTGAGTTGGGTGCTGATAGATATTTTATTTCATTTGATGTCTGAGGGCTAACCTACTTTTTTTGCTCGAAATGAGTGCTGAATTTTATTTTATACAAGCCTAAAACTTGCTTTTTGTGGTGCTGTTGTAACTTCATTATCTGTTCAACATTTATCATATTCTTTTTACGGTGGGTCAATAAGCTTGGTCGACCAGATTTTGTAGAAGTATTATAATTTTCTGCCAAATTAAGAAAATTACACACGACGGAAACAGATCATCCAATTTTCATGCCAATCGATAGATTTGATAAGCCCTGTTCCTTGTGTGTTGTTATAATTGCCCTCTCTTCAATTGTTAAATATTTTTCCGCGAGGCATGGCTTAATAATAAATTATTTTCCATTCGAAAACCCATTTTGAAATGTTCAAGTTTTCAATTTGAAAACCAATGCATGTGGCGGAGCACTTGCTGTTGTTACTACTGTAGTTTTTTGTCACCAAGAGGCATGTCATGCAGTACACGTCGAAGTCTCTTTTGATGGCTATCAGCGAAGTACTTCGTCAAGTTGGTTCGTATGTACTCATATTTTTCTTGATTTGGAGCAGCGTCGATGATTGGTCGGAGCTCTGTTATGCGTGCGGGTGGCAATTGCGAGCACACAGTGTCTAATTTTCTTCCATCGTGTTCAATTCCTGAAGCTCGGAAGTAGAAATCCAGTAAGTAGAACCATTTGTCGACATCTGTTTCAACAAATGGTGGCATATGAAGTCGGGCATAACAATTAGCTGCTACAACCTTTTGTTGGTTATCCCTCTCAGTAGCGTTATTTTCAAGATTATCCGTGTTAGGCATCACGTCGGGGTCACCAATTTAGCTTCTTAGTTTTGAACCAATAAAAACAGTCGTTGACAATTTTAAAAATGAATAAATTTATTTAAGAAATTTATAAAAAAACGAAATTGTTCAAGTTTAAGTTTTTAGGAAGCTAAGTTATGAATGATCAAAAAGAAAAATATTTTTTGAAACAATAATGAAATGTAAACAAAATACGATAGTTTTTTCCAAAACAAAAACTACAGTAGTAACAACAGCAAGTGCTCCGCCACATGCACCTAGAATTACATGCAATTTGTCCTTTGAACGCAAATAAGTTTTCCGAGTTTTCCATCAAGAACTTTCTATTTTCCATTCGAAAACCCATTTTGAAATTTTCTAGTTGTCCATTTGAAAACCAATGCAATTTTCCCACTCGTCCATGAGGACGAGTTTCACGGGAACTCAGTGGTGGTTTCAACAGTTTTAAACATGAAAATTTCACAAATATCTGTTGAGCCATTTCGGAGTCCATTGGATTCATACAAGCATACATCCATTTTTATGAATATAGAAGATAAAATTGAAAAGAAGTGGTTAAAACACAACAACATTTTGAACTTTTCATGAATTTTCGAAGTTTATTTTTGAGAAGCTATTTTGAGCTACGAAGAAGAGCTTCTGTCTAAAACCATATACAAAATTTCAGAAAACAAAAGCGATCATGTTGTAAAAAGAAAAGAAAGGAAAGCAAGGGAAAATGTCGCATCCATCAGGGCAGTTAACCCCTTTCAAAAGCCAAGTATGGAAAATATTGTGCAAATGACAAACTAAAAACGATGTAAAGATATGCACCCCTGAGGTATACCACTCCTTAAACAGGCTTTTACCTTCCAAAAAATAAACAAAACTAAGAGTACATTTCCTAAAATTGAACCAAAGTACCTATTCAACTAACTTTCAACAAAATGTCAAAATTAAGAATTTCGAATCGTAGCTCGAGAAACCCACATTCTTCTGTTCATTAATGTTTAATGAAACTAAATGAATTCAAAGTAGGGGAGTTTTTCATCTCCTGGAAAATATTCAAATTTGTTGAAAAACGTTGGCGTTTCTAAAAATAGAATTTCAAACTTAATGTTGCCATGGTGTCGGTCGTCTGTTGTTCGAAAAATTAATTATTCCCATTTCTGCAGCAACATTTTGTTTGTTTTTGGCGAACTGCAACCTCTAGCGAGCGCCTACTGTTCCTTGCTGTTAGATATACTTATATCTCCTCATTGTGTTCATTTGCTTTGATTTTCATTTGATTTATTTATATTTTATTTCACTTTGTCTTGTTTGCGGAAAATGACGCAAAGAACTACACAAAAATTGAATAAATTGCGGTCCGAAATGGCAGATGAGTCTATACACAAGTTGATGTTCAAAAAAGGAGATGGAAAAATCGGCACCATCGAAGAATGCAAAAAAGTGATGAAAAAAAAAACGTCGGCAGTTCTCCAAAAACAACAGTTGATATAGTTCTGCTATTTCGGTAGGAACAGCCGTGGTCTTTCTTCTTCTAGATACTCCTTATTCCCAGAAATTGGATTGAGCTCTTTGTGGACTTTTTTTTGTGTCTATCTCAAGGGTTTGGCTTCTTTCGAACATCTAAAATGCGGACTTGAGAGAGAAAGAATTATAGCATCAAGTATATAATTTTTTTTTATTATTCCTCTGCTGTTGCATTGCTGATGATGTCTTGTTTTGCTGTGATTTTTTTCTTAGCCTTTTTTTGCATTAGTCCTTTGATGGATTTGGCGCAGATTGTTATTTTCTGCATCAGAATTAAAATAGAAGAAAATAATTGGTTTCTTATAAGAGTTTGAAGTTTCAGGAGAGAATACGAAATTACAAGTTCTGCTGCAGAATTTTAAGTGCAGTATTCTTAAAAATTTAAAAGGTTTGCAAGAACCTGATAGAAGGAACAAGTCGCTTTGATAATGAAATTTAAGCTACTTATCGAAAAATGGACGCAATCTTACTACTAGCAATTTTTTTTTTTTTTAGTGTCCGTGGTTTAGTGGTTAAGTGCGTTGGCTGCTAAGTAGAACGTCGTGGGTTCGAGCCTACTCGTGCCTACTCATCTTTCACGGGCACTGCCTCTTGCGAAGAACTAACAAAACTTCCAAGATTATCAATCTGTCATGAAAAAGTGCTTCTCAACTTTTCGGTTATGAATTTTTTGATTTTTTTTTTTACTATCAGTTTTTTTGTGTATCGAAACCAACACTGGTGAGCAGCATAAACTGCGGTTCTGATTCGTCTTATGTTTTTTTCAGGCTGTAACTCAGTGTGAATTATAAGGATGGTGAAGTGAAATAGCATGGACAAAATTTACATTGGCAGTGTTGTGCGTCGTACAATGTACAGGATGGTAGTCGGGTGGAAGGATGCAGACCCCCTTTTAGGAATGTTTCGTTTAACGGTTCCTTAATCTCAAATATCCTACTTCGTCCTTTTTTTTTTGAGTTCATAGAAGCTTTTAACTTCTCATAAAATTTGCAACTCTTTTCTGTACTATCAAAAAAGTTCCGTAGACAAAAGATTGAAATTAATTTCTTCTTAAAAAGACAAACACAAATTTAATCCGCTTAACTTACATGATATGAAGCGTCTAGTTTCATCAAAGTTTCATTCTTGGCTAAATCCTTGCAAACAGCGCCTTTTTCTTACATTCAAGTATTCAACAGATTAAGATCAACAAAACTTGCGCTAAAAACTGATTATGTCAAGCAAATATTTTCCAAACGGATGTTCGTCAGAATTTAAATAAAAGAAAACTTTTTTAAGAAACTAAAAAACAACGTGTTTTTAAAGCTTCTTGTTTCAAATGCAAAAAGGAAATGCATCGCTTTGCAACTTCCTGCAGAAAAAGGAAGGAAAATAAAACTGAAAACAAAAACTACCGACTTTTTTCTTTTTCCTGGAGAACACTTTTTTTCGACAACTTTTTTTCTCACTTTACTGTCTCTGTTTTAATATTCTTCTTGATTCATTTGTTTTTTTCTTTAATTTCAAAATAATAGTTTGATAAAGAAGCTAAAGCAACCAACCCTTGGATTTGGTTATTATCTTCATCAGCGCGCCCACGAAGAAGGCTGCCGCCGCAACCCGCCTGTCGTCTTCGTTTGCTCTTTAGTCTCTTATTCATCGCAGACAATATGTCGTCAACATTGTAAATTTTGGTTCCTTAAAATACTAAGCGAAAAAAAAACAATGCTTTCATCAACTTTTCATCTCTGCTCCCAAAGAAACAACGAAAACAAAATAAAATTTGAGAAAAGAAAGAAACAACACTGGACTGGGTGAAGACAAAAAAAAAAGTTAAAACTTAAGTTATTACATTTTTATCGCGGTGAATTTCCATTCGTGTTTCCGGCGCTCGTTGTCGTCGACGTTGTCGGTTTTTGTTGTAACTTGTAGGATGTAGTATAAAGAGCACCGTTAACTGTTATAAGAACTGTAAAAGTGAACAAAAGACCAAAAAACTTTGGCTTTGCTCGGAAATTCATTTCGTTACAACACACGTCCCGTTATCGCTCTATAGTCGTCATCGTCGGTCGTCGTCGTAAGTCTTTCAAGGAAGGATGAACTTCCATTTTACTTTTTTTTCGTTGACGTTTTTACAATGTGCACATGAACGAAAAGTGTAATGGGGTATGTTAGTGTTTGAGAACTTGCCTCTTTTCGACATAAAATTCATTAAGGCTCGAAATAATTTAGATCACATTGTTTTCACACTTAGAGAGTTGGGTCGGGTTCTTACAGAAAGGCGTAAGTAGGTGCATAAAAACAAACATGATGCAGAAAGCAAAAAAAAAAACTTGAAAGAAGTTAAAAGAAGAACTTCAGAGCAGCTATTATCTTGAATCTTTTAAAAGTCGAGCAACCCATTGAACGCAAGGAAGACGCTGAAAAGTTTATTACTCATTTGAGGGTGGTATGCACCGCCATACAAGCGACTGATAGGAGGCCCTACCAATACTTTATAGTTTCTTGAAAATGGAATTACACACTTTCATCATTGATGTTCTTTTTGATAAAAGGGAAAATGAAGTGATACAATGTCGGCGGTGAAAACAAAAGCGATATAAACAAACTAATAAACTATACCAGAAAAGTGTGAAACACTCGTCGAAGAATAGAATTACGACAAAAATGTCTCTTCTAAAAAATGGGGAAACAGATCAAGTACCTACGGTGATTTTGAGATCTAGACTGAGTTGATGTTGTTTTCTTTTGTTGAAGTTGACTAGACATTTTTTGTGCAATTTTGAAGGGAAGCAGCAAAAGCTTTCTTTGTTTTCCACATTGCTGTGCATAAAGACTAACAGAATTTAAAAACGTTGGTTAACCTCTCAATTTGGTCGAGTTTATGCTAGATGTATACTTTAGAAATTAAATTGCTAGAAAAAAAGTTTCAAACTCACATCACGCGTTACAGCCAACAATGTCCCTCGTTTATTGAGGAAAAAATGTGTCTAAATGTTCAAGCCACCCTTCAACTCAGTTATAATCCTCAGTATGATCTCAGGAACATCTAATACTTTGACGATTGTGCTAAGAGATGCAATTTTTTGGCCACCACTTTGCAATCTTTCAACTTACAAGTTTTCCTAAAGAAGCAACTAATGAACGATTTCTATTAATTACTGTCAAAGCAGACAAAGGTCCAAATGAGGGTTTCCTTACCAGTCATTTCCCTGTCAAAAGAAATATATTTTTCCACTTAAAAGACATTGTACCTCTTCTAAAAATATTCAAAATAACAAAAGGTCAACAGCCTGCGTCTAGACTCTTTTGTAAATATTCTGGAAAATATGACACACACATTCCTGCAGACAAAAACATAACCCCCAACCACTCCCGTTTTTTTGATGGAATATTAATTAAGTCCACAAAGGTAAAAGATAACACAAAGCAAAATATTTGAAAACAAACAAAAAAATACTGAAAAACCACCTCAAATATTAAAAGCAAAAACTGTAAACAAATCACTCATACGTGAAAAGAGTGCACTTCGAATATATAAATATGCATATGATGAACTGAAGGGTGCAAAAAGTGTCTTTGTCTATTTTGTAGTGTGTGCTGTTGACTAAAGCACAACACTGACCTTTTGAGAGATGTGTTGATAGTAGAGGGTGACCTCCCTCAACATTCGAGACAAACTTAAATGAAAGAAGAGAAAAATGTACACAACAAAGTGTATTCCATATTTCTCGTTCGTCTCTCGAACTGACACTCTTTAATGTATCGTTTGTGCTGCGATTGCAGTCTCATGTATGCAATGTATCTAGCATGACATACCTAACAAAGTCAAGCGAGTGTATAAATGATGGCTGCAACCAACACATCTTTAGCAAAAAACAAAAAAGGATTCGAATAGAAACGAACCACCTACAACGATGTCGTTCTTCGTCATGGTTGTGGTGGGTGATTTAAGTTTTTTTTTGGGGCTTGGAACTTTCCTTGGTGTTCGATGTGGTGCGTGGTCGTCCTACATAATATGCTTGATGGATGAGGCCCCGGTGACAATGTGCAAGTGAAAGGAAATTAAACAAATGAATCACACAGAAGTTACGAGTCAGTCTTCAAGGCATTAGATAAATGAAAATTGTCCCACAAAAAAGAGAAAAACTCACCTCAGTGAAGAAAGCAAGATTAATACTTGATTTCGGCACAATCAGTTGACAGTTTGACTTTTTGATTGAGAAGACTAAATGCTCGGTCTTAAAGTTCAATTCAAATAGTGCTTGCACAATAGCGGGTGCAGTTTCATTACTCTTCCAGGGTTAACCTTTCTCACACGAGGAGCCAAGGTAAACTACCTCGTTGACAGTCAGTTGCTGGAAGTTTTTTCGGTATTCAACCTTTTTTTCTTGTTATCGCGTTGCGGAAAAAGTCATCTTTCGTGACTGTTCCATCTTCATTTACGTAAATGATAAATTATAAGGGAAGACTGGTTGAGCTATCATTAGTTAGGGAAGTCGAGGTTTTTTGGAGATTAATTTTGTTCACAATGGAAGTGTAACTATAAAGTGCATGTAGCCGAACTGCAATGTTGTGCGCCCTCAAATTGAATTAAACAAGATGAAAACAGAATGTCGGCAATGCATAACAACGAGGAATTCGACTTTAAATTGGTCTGTTGGCCATTACAGTGTTTTAAGAAAAAAGAAAAAGTTTCAAATATTTAAAAAAAAAACAAGGGAAGAATTGAAGGTTCAGTGCCCTGGAGTTTCTATTTATCCATATTAGACTCAAACCACCGTTTGTCCTTCTATATTTTTCAGCGCGCTTTTTTTTTTGCTTATAAATTCAAAGAAGTCCTAACTCATTCCAGTTTGCACGATAAACCATTACAAAAGCCTCCCCCACAGAAAAATCAGCAAGGAGTGTATTCCTAACAATAATTACACCTCCTTCCATTTGTGTTTTGTTTTCTTTTGTTTCAATTCAAACAAAAGTCCTGACGAGCGCAAAATTTCCACAAGTATTTAATTCCCAAACACCTTTCAGCAGACCTTTGCTTCCTGTTCGTCCCGACGACATCAATTAAATGCTCAAACTGCGAAGTAATTATTATCAGAAAGCGCTGTCGGGCGTCTCATCTTGTTAAGTTCATTGAACTCAATATCGTCCTGCCTAACGCTCATTAGCAACAAAAGTAAACGTTTGAGCACCTTTCTTCCATTAACGTCGCCGGTCTTCGTCATCATCGCCAATCCTTTGATTAATCCAGACAATTACAAATATAAAACCAACACACACATATGCACGTCTCGGTTGCATTTTAATTTTTTTTTTTCTATTCAAAAAATCCTTTATTTACTTGTTCAGCCTCTTGTGACAACTCGCAGTGCAAATGGAATAGCATGTGTGTGTGCGTTTTTCTTCCCTTGAACCAACACGGTCTCCCAAGGGACTTCAGAAAGTCTTGATTTAAATCAATCTACCTTCGTTTGACTTTGCATCCAATCATCATGCTGTAACACATTCAGGATTACATCACACATACAATTGCGAACCTACCAGCCATGTGTTTATTTTAAATGCAATTCAAGCCATCATCTCCGTGGATTGCATAATCGTCACACACGTAATTATTTAAATTATTTTCACTAAAAGGATAATGACGGTGATGGTTGCTAAGAAAAACGAAACGCAAAAAAAAAACTCCGAATCCACATTTTTTCCTCTTCCGCACAAAACTTCCATCCTCATAAGCAGACATTTTCATTAAAAGCAATTTTAATCTTTGCTCCGTCTATGTCGTCACCAACCGACATCCTTCTCCGTCTTTGACTTCCTCTTGAAATATTTCATTTTCATATTGTATTAGCACGTGTAATATGTCGCCTTTATCTCAAGCTCTATATATACACAGCGACGGCCTTACACTTGGCTGAATTTTGTTCAACTCCCATGTTGCAGCAAAGCCAGGATTCAGAATGATGGAATCCTTTGGCGAAAGCATTGAGTAATCACAATTTGCATTACGAGCCCGCAGACTTTATTATAAAGCTCACCTAACAGCGCTCCCTAATGTTAACGTTATCGTTGCAAGTCATCTTGTTCTTCATTCGTCGTCGTTGACTAACAACAATACCGTTAGCACTGTTGATAAATATGGGGGATAGGGATGTCACGTTGTCGTCATGCCTTTGCCATCACATCGTCAAGTCGTCGTCGTCGCGTCGTCATCGTCGTTCGTTGTGAATTTCCTTTGCCGGATATTTTTCCTCCTTTTTGGCTTCTCGTCCTTACATGAATGCATTTTCCTGTTTTATTTGCATTCCTGAGGTTCTATGATGTGTCCCTATCAAAATGTTGGATACGTCTAATATGCATTTTTCTAGTGGAAGGAGGCTTTTCCTTCGGAATACTTTTTTTCTAAAGGAAACGAATGAACAGGCGAGGCGTAGGTATCGCCACACGGTCATGTGAGTTTTGTTATTAAAATTTCACGCCTACACAATTATTTCGTTCACGGAATGTTACCTCCATAATTATCATTCGCATTGCGTATGGTAAGTTTGATAACATTTCTTAACAATGGAGCCTAATTTGAACATCCTTCTTATCTTTTTCAAAACGAAGAACAAATTCGACACAAGAGTGACTGACACTCACAAAAAACTTTGTTCTTTGTGAATTCGTCAGCGAAATTATATTTCCAACTCAACAAAACTAGAAATCTATTTTTTCTCGACCATGAACGAGAAGGATTACGAAAGCGCAAACCAAAAAAAAAAACTTTCCAGAAGGAAACTTTTATTTAAAGTATTTTGCTTGAGAATTGCTATCATCTATCATCGCGTCTGTATTCCCGTATGTAGGATTTTCGTCTTGAAATGTTTTTTCTTGAAGCATTTACCCTTTTTTTCAACAAGATCTGAACACTTGTGTTTCTTCCATGATGCAACCGCTCCTTGAAAGCTCCAAAAATTGTCACTGTTCTTCACAGTTCTGAACTTGACACACAAAATGTAAGAATTCGTATAATGTTTTCACACATGAAATCTACGTATGAATGTTAAGAGAAAAAATGATGAAATTGTGTAGGTATCGCGAAGAGCTGTCTTTAAAATGTGAACAACATGCAAATATAACAAGAAAAAAAAACTTCGCAGTAATTAACTTCTCGTAGTTGAGAGAACTTGAATATAAAACAAGAAAAAACGAAATTCACATTGTATATATTATGAACTATGCTACGAAAATTCTGTAAGGACAATATACAGAAATTTACAGGGTGGTGCAAACATTTGTCATTAACATTTTTTTTTAAATTAGCGAATAACAAATAGCTTACCCGACAAACTTTGTATAGACTTATGTAAGGTAGAGTAGTTATTGAATTCAATAAGTTTTAATGAAGTCTGAAAATAGCATGCAGTATTTAAATTTACCAGATCTATGGATTTAGATAATCTGTTAAAAATACAATATGCGTATGCAGCGCCATCTGATAACAATTGACTGCCTTTTTTGTTCAAAAACGAACAGTCTCTCACATTAAAATACTCAATTTGATCTCGTCGTTTTCAAGCTGTAAACATAATTTAAAACAAAATTCTGTTTATGACTCATGTTCATGCCAAAGCGGATGTCGGGTAAGCTAGTTCTCGATTTTTTTAAACACAAACCACAAGCAATTTCATCCGAATTGGTCCAAACGTTTGGTCGGAGTTTAGACCCTTGATGTAGTGTAATGTATGAAAAACTAGCGCACCCTGCAATCTTTGTCCTTATTCATCAAAATTCTAAAATTTTCTGGTTTTCAGTGGTGTGTAAAGCTTAACACCTTATATATCATTAAAAATCGGCCCAGTTTTCGAAAGAGTTCAGTCACATAAACAAGCATACACGACGGCGATTGCGAAGACGTAGATTAAAAGCAACGTAATTGCAATTTAAAATAAGTTTATGAACAAATTAAGACACCTTTTGTGTATCAAATTTTTAATCTTAATAACAAAAGTAAGATTCACATCGCCGCCAAGCCGACAAACTGCCGTTAGCTGTGCAATATAATTGCGTAACATAGCGGCCTTTCGTGTCCTTTGTTTATAGCAAAATCAATTTCATATCAATTTAAAAATAGAGTGCACATATGGGTTGCACTATTTTGCTCAAGGAAAATTCTTATAAGATCAAGGTGGCCCCATATCAAACGAACATTTTTACTATTCAAATTTAAAAATAAAATAAATAAAACTATTTTTTCTAATAAAATGTATGTACGTTCTAATAAACGAAAATAAGTTATGACTTCGAGATTCGAAATTCGTACGAATGCAATACTTGTCACAGAGAAAAACAAAAAAATTGTCTTTGAAAACCTTTTTGCTAGTAATTAAGCTACAAATTTACGGTTTCTGTCAAATTAGGTAAATAAAATGCGATTTTAATCTCTTTAAAAATTAAGAAATAAGAAAATGTTCTACCCAGTTCTCGATAAATGTCTCACTTGTCCAGACACAAAATGCTGAGTTTAAAATTTACCATTTTTCTTTTGTTGGCAACAAATATTGCCTCAGCTGAAAACAAGAATCTTCATGACTTGATTTCTAAAGCTTACGAAAAAACTAATTCAGCGACTATTTATTTTATCGGCTGTGATGTTGAGTTCATACGCGATTTCGTGAAATCCACAAACTACATTACGATATCAGTTTTCTCCTTCGATTTTTCGAGTTATCATCGAAAAAGCAACAATGTCATTGTTGTGATACATGTTCCTGAAACAACTAAAAAAATTCCCAAAGTCTTGAAATATTTAATCTGGAGTATTGAAGTTCGAAAGTTTGTCATCGTTTCAGCGAAAAGTCTCGAGACCTTAAATCGATATATTTTGTTTTTCGCTCGTGAAAAATTTACTCATGTTTTTGGAATAATTGAAAATCGTTCTTCTTATGCATTCCTACCATTTGCTGAACATTCAATTCAGGATCTCGACTTGACAGGCCAGCTGCCTAATGGAATGGCCAATCTAAATGGCTACGCACTGCGAACAATTGTCTTAAAAGACTTGCCAAGAGTTTACAAATATAACAACGCAGAAGGGCAAGAGCGTATTGGTGGAAAATTCGCTCAGATAATTTTGCAGTTCTTGAAAAGGCATAATGCAAGTTATGTGGAAATATTGGTCAACTCTTCAAAAAATGATATGGCTAAATCCGTAATCAATTTGATTTCAAACGATAGCATCGATATCAGTATGAATCCATTTGATCAACTCAAAGGATTCGAGTTCAGCTATCCAGTTTCGATTGTTAACGTAGTGCTATTGGTACCGGTTAATGGATTCATATCTCCACATGAATATTTTCAGCGACCATTTACAACAATTGTCTGGCTATGTA
The DNA here is from genome assembly GCA_920937365.1 of Sphaerophoria rueppellii. Lineage (NCBI taxonomy): Eukaryota > Metazoa > Arthropoda > Insecta > Diptera > Syrphidae > Sphaerophoria > Sphaerophoria rueppellii. The sequence continues at coordinate 121,735,389 of CAKKXW010000001.1, forward strand.
TTGGGCTTTCAATTGTATTTATTTCGGTTGCAAGGATAATCATTGAACACGTGGCAGATGCAAAAATCGATATTTGGTGCAGTTTTAGTGACACATTTCTTATCATGTTGAACTATCCGACGAACAAACCAATTTCTTCAAACTATCGGTTCTATTTGGTGATATTTGTGTTCGCGTTCATAACCGGAATTCTGTTCAAGACTTTTTTTCAATCCTTTCTGACAGTTTTCATCAAAATAAAACAATTCGATAGCACTCAGGATCTAATTGAGAACAATATTCCCATAATGATTTCCGAATATCGATGGAAAACAACTAAAGGCGACTTTTTTCCTGAGGGCTTCGAAAAGTTTGTTTCTCCTACTCCGTATTACTTGTTTTCTAAACAGTACATATCAATGCGGAATGTCAGCTATGCATATGTTGTGGAGGATGATCGTTGTACATTTCTAATTGAGTTTCAATCGTTGTACGGGAAAAGCCTATTTCGAAAGGCTAAGGAAATAATTAATACCTATCACATTGGATATCAACTACCACCACATTCGATTTTCAAGGACATTTTGAATAAGTTTATCTTGGAAGTTCAACAGACGGGTTTGCTTCAGAAGTGGGACTCAGATTTTATTTATCAAGCGAAAATAGGAGGTTTCGAGTCGGACACTTGTAAGGAATGTGTTCATGAAAAAAATCGTCAGGCTGCTTTGACAATTGGTCATATGCAATTTGCATGGATGATTCTTGGTATTGGTTTGTTAATTGCAGTGGTTATTTTCATTTTGGAACACATATTTGAAAAATTGTTAATTGTTTGTGCATTGAAAAATAAGGTGATTTTGAACATCCGCAATAATTAACATTCCATTTGTACTTGTTGTTGAAAGAATTTGAATAAAAAAAAAGAGAAAGCAAAATGTATTGTGTATTTTTAATTATACTAGCAAAAACTCTGTAAAGCACTTCAAAATAAGAGACAATAAAAACATTCAAGAATAATTAAGAAGTTATTGTAAATTTATGAATTAAAAAATCCTGACACATCTATTAGTCTACCAGTCCAACCTTGTTCTGTCTAATGTTTGATAAAATAAAGTTATTGAATCCAATTTGTTTTAACGGAGTCTGAAAATAGCATGGAATAGTTAAATTTACCGGATCTATCGATTTAGATATTCTGTTGAAAATACAATATGCGTGTGAAGCGCCAGCTGATTAAGAATTGGCTTCTTTTTTTCATAACCCTTATTTAAAATTAAAATACTCAATTTGATCTCGCTGTTTTCAAGTTTTAAACATCATTTAAACCAACATACTGTTTATGACTCATGTTCATGCCAAGGCGGATATCGGGTCAGCTAGTTCTCGTTTTTTACTTGCGACATATAGAATATATGGCAAGTATTGAATTCGTAAAAAAAAAAAAATTGGAGATGAGGATGAGATATGATATTACGATGATAGAGAAGTCGAAAAAGTGGGTACGCGGGGATTCCGTCTGTCTGTCCTGTCGAAACGATTACAGGCATCTACAGCCTTAACTATGGTCCGGATTGACTTTCAAATTTGGAATAAGAGGGTTTGAGCAAGAGTTCATATCCCAATTTTTTTAAGTTTTGTTTTAATAGATCAAAATTTTGGGTAGCCACCATACGATTTATTTGGCCAAAAACCAAAAATTTTTTTTTTTCACAAAACACGGCCCGAAACGATATTCCTGAACTTCCTCGAGTTTTATTTTTTTAAACTTATGTGTTTTATGTAAAAAAAAAACTGTTTGTATTGCTCCAAAACTGGTACCTCCCAATAGAACCGTTTTTTTGTTATTAGATTTTCTCGAAAATGAAAGTCCGACTCCGCGTTTATGTTTTTTTTGGAAAAGTACGTATATATTGTTTCAAATAATATTTTGTAAGCAAAAAACTATTCAAATTTTTTTTTGGATTCTTTTATAAAAAAATTATTTTTATTATTTTTTTCGAAATCTTTTTATCTCAAAAAACGGATCAATTTTTAAAAATCAAATTAGAGTATATTATGTACTATTTTCATGGTCTTGAAAACTGATACCCAAATTAATTTTAAGATAATTTTGAAAAATATATTTTATATATAAAATTTAATTTAAAAAAGCAGTACGGCACCGACGATTTTCAAAAAAAAAAATCAGTAAAGCAAGAAATTAAGGTTGAATTGTGTGGATATAAATTATTGGAATGAAATGTATTGTACGAAGGGGTCGATTTCCAAATTTTAATTTTTTTCACTAAATTTTCTATTATTTCTTTTATTTTTTTTTTTGAGTTAAGTGTAAGTGTAAATAAGGAGTGTAATCAGATTGCGTTAAACTATATTCTTATTTTAACATTACGTTTTTAATTTAAAGTAATCATAAATATTTAGTTTTAGCATGCAGGAGCAAGTTCGTACGACCCAGTCGTGCACATTTTTTTTAACGCAAACCACAAGCAATTTCATCCAAATTGGTCTTAACGTTTGGTTGGAGTTTAGACCCTTGATGTAGTATAATGTATGTGAAAAAAGCGGACCCTGAAATCTTTGTCATTATTAATCAAACTTCTGAAATTTTCTGTTTTTCAGAGGTGTGTAAAGCTTCAATAATTTTCGAATCCATTTCAACTTGCACAAAATGTCATAAAAATCGGCCCAGTTTTCGGAAGAGTTCAGTCACATAAACAAGCATACACGATGGCAATTGCGAAGACGTAGATTAAAAGAAACGTAATTGCAATTTAAAAGAAGTTTATGAACAAATTAATTCACCATTTGTATATCAAATTTTTAATCTAAATAAAAAAGTAAGATTCGCATCGCCGCCAAGCCGACACGCTGCCGTTGGCTGTGCAATATAATTGTGTAATATAGCGGACTTTCGTGTCCTTTGTTTATAGCAAAATCAATTTCATATCAATTTAGAAATAAAGTGCACATATGGGTTGCACTATTTTGCTCAAGGAAAATTCTTATAAAACCTCGGTGGACCATATCAAACGAACTTATACGTTCTTATAAACAAAAAAAAGTTGTGAATTGAAAATTCGAAATTCGTATGAATGCAACACTTGTCATTGAGAAAAACAAAAAAATTGTCTTTGATTAACCTTTTTGCTAGTAATTAAGCTACAAATTTACGGTTTCTGTCAAATTGAAAATAAAAAGTGATTTTAATCTCTTTAAAAACTAAGAAATAAGAAACTTTTCCATCCAGTTCTCGATAACTGTCTCACTTGTTCAGACACAAAATGCTGAGTTTAAAATTTACGATTTTTCTTTTGCTGGCAACAAATATTGCCTCAGCTGAAAACAAGAATCTTCATGACTTGATTGCTAAAGCTTACGAAAAAACTAATTCAGCGACTATTTATTTTATCGGCTGTGATGTTGAGTTCATACGCGATTTTGTGAAATCCACAAACTACATTTCGATATCAGTTTTCTCCTTCGATTTTTCGAGTTATCATCGAAAAAGCAACAATGTCATTGTTGTGATACATGTTCCTGAAACAACTAAAAACATTCCGAAAGTGTTGAAATATTTAATCTGGAGTATTGAAGTTCGAAAATTTGTCATCATTTCCGCGAAAAGTCTCGAGACCTTAGATCGATATATTTTGTTTTTCGCTCGTGAAAAATTTACTCATGTTTTTGGAATAATTGATAATCGTTCTTCTTATGCATTCCTACCATTTGCTGAACATTCAATTCAGGAGCTCGACTTGACAGGCCAGCTACCTGATGGAATGGCCAATCTAAATGGCTACGCACTGCGAACAATTGTCTTAAAAGACTTGCCAAGAGTTTACAAATATAACAACGCAGAAGGGCAAGAGCGTATTGGTGGAAAATTCGCTCAGATTATTTTGCAGTTCTTGAAAAGGCATAATGCAAGTTATGTGGAAATACTGGTGAATTCTTCAAAAGATGATTTGGGCAAATCCGTAATCAATTTGATTTCAAATGATAGCGTCGATATCAGTATGAATCCATGTAATTATATCAAAGAATTCGAGTTCAGCTATCCAGTTTCGATTGTTAACTTAGTGCTATTGGTACCGGTCAATGGATTCATTTCCCCAAATGAATATTTTCAACGACCATTTACAACAGTTGTCTGGCTCTGTATCGGGCTATCAATTGTGTTTATCTCAGTAGCTAGAATAATGCTCGAACACCTAGAAAATGCAAAAATGGATATTTGGAGCAGTTTTAGTGATATATTTCTAATTATGTTAAACTTCTCGACTAAGAAACAGATTTCATCAAAGTACCGGTTCTATTTGGTGATACTTGTGTTCGCTTTCATAATCGGAGTTCTGTTTAAGACTTTTTTCCAATCATTTCTGACAGTTTTCATCAAAATAAAACAATTCGATAGCACTCAGGATCTGATCGAGAGCAATATTCCCATAATGATATCCGAGCATCGATGGGAAACAACGAAGGGTGTCTTTTTTCCTGAAGGCCTCGAAAAAGTTGTTCGTGTTACTCCGAATTATTTCTTTACTAAGCAGTACATATCGATGCGAAATGTCAGCTATGCATATGTTGTGGAGGATGATCGTTGTACATTTCTAATTGAATTTCAATCGTTGTACGGGAAAAGCCTATTTCGAAAGGCTAAGGAAATAATTAATATCTATCACATCGGATATCAACTACCACCACATTCGATTTTCAAGGACATTTTGAATAAGTTAATCATGGAAGTTCAGCAGACAGGCTTGCTTCAGAAGTGGGACTCAGATTTTATTTATCAAGCGAAAATAGGAGGTTTCGAGTCGGAAACTTGTAAGGAATGTGTTCATGAAAAAAACCGTCAGACTGCTTTGACACTTGGTCAAATGCAATTTGCATGGAATATTTTGGGTATTGGTTTGGTAATCGCTGTGGCTATTTTCATTTTGGAACACTTATTTGAAAAATTGTTTATTGTTTTTGTATTGAAAAAAATAGGGTGATTTTGAACATCCGCAATAATTAACATTCCATTTGTACTTGTTGTTGAAAGAATTTGAATATAAAAAAAGAGAAAACAAAATATATTGTGTATTTTTAATTATGCTAGCAAAAACTCTCTAAGGCACCTCAAAATGAGAGGCAATAAAAACATTCAAAAATAGTTAACAAGTTATTGTAAATATATGAATTAAAAAATCCGGACGCATCTATAATAGCCTGTGTTCCGTCTAATGTTTGGTAAAATAAAATTATTGAATCCAATTTGTTTTTAACGGAATCTGAAAATAGCATGGAGTATTTAAATTTACCGGATCTATCGATTTAGATATTCTATTAAAAATAAAATAAATATGCGTGTACAGCGCCATCTGATTAGAATTGTCTGCGTTTTTTTTTCATAACCCTCGTTAATTAATAACGAACAATCTATCAGTGAGTAATACTCAATTTACTCCCGGAGGCGGTTTCCTGTTTTAAACATCATTACAGTCCACGGTGCCTTTCGGGTCAGCTAGTTATTGAATTCGTATCCACAAATCGGTCTGAAGATTTAATTAGAGTTTGGACCCGGCAATCGTTTAACAAATTCCTGAAATTTTCAGAGGCGTGTAGGTCCGCTATTAGGTCAACGTGCAAGAAAATTTGTAACCCTCACGAACATACACTTTGTTGCATCAAAATAAGACCAGTTGTAGAAAGCGACTGAACTCTTCCGACAGCTGATTCTATTTTGATGAACAAGCATAGACGATAGCGATTGCATATATACAAAGAATTAAATTAATAGTCAAATAATTGCAATTTAACAAGTGGTTTATGAACGAATTTTTAATCGACAAAAAATAAGCAAGATTTGCAAACGCCCGCCGTGGGCTGGTTTATTTAGTTAGGTCGCAACGGACTATCCACTGTCGTGCCCTTTGTTCAAAGCCAAAAGAAAATCAATTTCATGTTCATTTAGCCATAAAATGCAGAAATGGGTTCTATGAGCCTGCTCACATTCCCTCAAGAAAAATCTTTATGAAACCAAGGTCGACCTTAACAAACGAAAATGGTAATGAATGTTTCCCTTCTTTACATTTCCAAACATAAATTTGACTAAAACGTTAAATTTCACATATAAATTGAGGGTTAGAAATTTGTACGAAACAATATACTTGTCATAGAGAAAAATGAAAACAATTTTCTTTGAATACACTTTGCTAGTAATTAAGCACCAAATTGACAGTTTCTGTCAAATTAGACAAACAAAAAGCGATTGTAATCTCTTTGAAAATTAGAAACCAAAAACGGTTATAATCGTTTCGACTAGTTCTCGACAAAAGTCTCAGTTGCCCAGACGCAAAATGCTGGGTTTGAAATTTACCATTTTTCTTCTGCTGGCAAGAAGTACTGTCTCAACTGGAAACAGTAATCTTCAGAACTTACCAAGAGACTAATTCAGCAAATATATATTTTATCGGTTGTGATGTTGAGTTCATCCGCACTTTCGTGAAATCGACAAAGTATATTTCGATATCAATTTTTTCCTTCGACTTATCGAGTTATCATCGAAAAAGCAACAATGTCATCGTTGTGATTCATGTTCCTGAAACAAATCACAACAACACTCTGAAAATGCTGAAATATATAATCCGAAGTATTGAAGTTCGAAAGTTTGTCATCGTTTCAGCCAAAAGTCTAGAGACTTTAAATCGATATATATTGATTTTCGCTCGAAAGAAATTCACTCATATTTATGGAACAATTGGAAATCGTTCTTCTTACGCATTTCTACCATTTGCTGTAAAAGCAGTTCAGGATCTCGACTTGACAGGCCAGCTACCCGATGTAATGGCCGATCTAAATGGTTTCGCCCTGCGAACTATTGTCTTAAAAAACTTGCCAAGAGTTTATAAATATAACAACGAAAAAGGGCAAAAGTGTTTAGGTGGAAAATACGCCCAGATAATTTTGCAGTTCTTGAAAAGGCATAATGCAAGTTATGTGGAAATATTGGTCAACTCTTCAAAAAATGATATGGCCAAATCCGTAATCAATTTGATTTCAAACGATAGCATCGATATCAGTATGAATCCATTTGAACAACTCAAAGGCTTCGAGTACAGCTATCCAGTTTCGATTGTTAACTTAGTGCTATTGGTACCGGTCAATGGATTCATTTCCCCAAATGAATATTTTCAACGACCATTTACAACGGTTGTCTGGCTCTGTATCGGGCTATCAATTGTGTTTATCTCAGTAGCTAGAATAATGCTCGAACACCTAGAAAATGCAAAAATGGATATTTGGAGCAGTTTTAGTGATATATTTCTTATTATGTTAAACTTCTCGACGAAGAAACCGATTTCATCAAAGTTCCAGTTCTATTTGGTGATACTTGTGTTCGCTTTCATAATCGGAGTTCTGTTTAAGACTTTTTTCCAATCATTTCTGACAGTTTTCATCAAAATAAAACAATTCGATAGCACTCGGATCTGATCGAGAGCAATATTCCCATAATGATATCCGATCATCGATGGGAAACAACGAATGGTGTCTTTTTTCCTGAAGGCCTCGAAAAAGTTGTTCGTGTTACTCCGAATTATTTCTTTACTAAGCAGTACATATCGGTGCGAAATGTCAGCTATGCATATGTTGTGGAGGATGATCGTTGTACATTTCTAATTGAATTTCAATCGTTGTACGGGAAAAGCCTATTTCGAAAGGCTAAGGAAATAATTAATATCTATCACATCGGATATCAACTACCACCACATTCGATTTTCAAGGATATTTATCAAGCGAAAATAGGAGGTTTCGAGTCGGAAACTTGTAAGGAATGTGTTCATGAAAAAAATCGTCAGACTGCTTTGACACTTGGTCAAATGCAATTTGCATGGAAGGTTTTGGGTATTGGTTTGGTAATCGCTGTGGCTATTTTCATTTTGGAACATTTATTTCAAAATTTGTATGATTGTCTGTATCGGAAGAATAAAGTTATTTGAAAAATATTCATTTGAATTATGGTTAATTTAATGGTTACCACTTATCTACATTGCAATGAATGTGTCGAAAAAGAATTGAACTAAATGCAGTAGGTTTCAAAAGTCCATGTTCAATCGCAAACTATGAAAATCCCGTCATCCAGATTTTAATTAAAGAACCGACATTTCGCTGTGAATTCCTCTACCAAAATATCGTAATTTAGGAAGAGAGACTTTTCCTGTTTCCTATTTCCGATATCGGTATAAGTATCCTCGAAGCCCCACAAAGAGTGAGTAAATGTTGAATAAATTTAGGCTCAAAATACCTTTGAATCCACAAAACAACCAACCTTTCGTTATCTCCATCTGCAAAACAGAAATGAAACCGAAATCAAAGCTCTTTATGCAGGCAGTTTATTCAAGCATAAATATTCGCATCATAGAAACCAAAGAAAACATCACTACCCTGTAACAACGACAAGGGAGCGAGAGAAAATAAAAATAAAACCATTCACATGTGTTAATATATTCCAGGTGATACTGAAAGGAGCAAAAAACCTGCATAAAAACCAAACAGAAAAAAATTCTCGCAAAAACACAGAGAACCAACATTTCTGCATCCCAAAAAAATAGTGCTATAACCTTCTACGAGAAGAAAGTCTCTTGCCTCTCTCTCTGCAAACACTTGCTAGACGAATACATTTCACGAGCACTCGTAAAGGATACGGTTTTCTATGTTAGGTATACGAAAGTGTGCGGGGGTGCAGGTTGCTTAGCATAGAAACATGAATAATTTACAAGAAATGTAAATTCTAGACCCTAGGCTCGAAACGACACAAATATTCTGCAAAAATAAAAAAATAATAATAAAACAACGACAGAATACGTACCGAAGGGACGCAAAAGCCAGAAAACGTTCATAACAGGGAGTCCCTGCTGAGCGAAGTGAAACAGCACTCATCCGAAGGGATGACAGTTAGCACCACCTTGTCATCTGGGTCTCTTGCAATTTGGCATAAGAGAGCGAGAAGAACTTCTGAGCTGGAAATTTATTTGATTTCGTTTCGTTTCGTACTGATGTGTTTTTGTTTCGAAGCACAAAACGTGTGTACCAGCCTACGCCTATCCACGCCCTTCACCAGCACCTTCGTTCGCCTTCGCCTCACAGTAAACCTATTACGGTTTTCATTCTGAGCGGTGTGCGTTTGGGCGTAAATCCATCGTGAAAACACATATGTACCTTATATCTTCTTATGATTATTACTCTTGGTACGGCGGCGGCGGGGGTTTGACATTAGGGCGAAATTTTCCAATTTTATATTCATTTACAAACCACCCTTGAGTTATAGTATACCCCACTGCCGTATAGTACTATCGAGAGGGTACGACCGACCGACTACTGTAAACGACAGTGATCACGATAAAAAATTTATACTGCCTTTCAAATGGCTATAGCTTCTCTTTCTTTTCACTTCACTTCACTTTCACCCTTCCCCCACACCGACCGCCAGCGCACATGGGCTAGGGTTTGTTTTGTAATTATTATGAAGGTCTTAAAAGCCCGCCGGATAAAAAGCGTGGCTATGCCAAGCTGTACAGAAATCGATGTGTAACCCTCGATTAAGGGTTATAATAACTTCCAACCTCCCCCTTTGTTGTTTGATGCAAAAGCACCTGAGCATGAGAAAGAGTGTGCGGTGTGTGTCCTTGGAGATAAGTTTGGTTTGGTATAAACTTCTGTCAGAGAAGCAAAGCCATTCGATTCCAAAATCCACCCCTGATTGCACATCTTAAATAAACTCTACATCAGTTAAGAAACTGGTTGTTGTTGTTTTCATCCAAATGAAATGAAATAGTGACTAGGGTGGCACAGGTACACTGAACAAAATAGTTCTATTTTATAAGCTAAGTGAATTCAAAAACGACTCGCAAAACTCGAACAAGAATGCAAAATTTTTCTCAGTGTAATAACTCAATAAAACCAACTCCATATTTCCATGAACGTTTGGAGTGGCAAGTGTAAAACTGAACAATGAAATGCATTTTTGATTGCACCTCCTATTCTCCCATGAGGTTTACAGATGGGGACTGCACCGCATCGCACCCTTATGTGCTATATCAATGGGTCGGGAGAGCCCATTTAAAAGTGATTACATCTCGAAGAAGAACAATAACTTTTTTACAGTATTTCCTTCAATGTTCGGTATGTCCTTCTCAACTCTGCCTCCCGCCATAGCTGGAATCGCTGCTGAGGTTTTCACTTGCTCACTTTTCATCCTGAAGCAAGTTTTCAGAAAAGTTGATTTATTTTGGTATTAGTGTTATGGAGATTTTGTTTTTATTTTCTTGGATAAATAGTCTTGGGTTTATAACTTGATTCTTAACTTTGTAACATTTTGTGAGCCTTAAGGAGTTTCAGAGCTCAGGTTGGTTGGAAAAAAGACATGAGCTAACAAAAAAGAAAAAGTTTCGGGTGTAGAAACTAACAAAATGGAATTCTATCTTCCAAAAAACATATAAAAGAAGAAATTGCTTTTCAAAGACAGATACATGAGACATGGAGAGAGAATGATTTACAACGTAATTTTCAAATATGAGAAAAACTGTGATTCAATCAACATGGAGACAAAGTGGTACACAGGAGGTTAAATGGGGAGTTGTCGCTTACACGAAAATTGAGTGGAAAACGATTTGATAAACTGCATCCTTGATTCAAGAAATAGTTTTTATTTTTAATTTTGATGCTTTTTAAATTAGGGATAAATGAACTTTATATATGTGAGCAAATTCGACGTAGGGGTTCTTTTCACACCGTATCTTGAGTTTACAGAGCACATCAACAACATTGTTAATAAAACTTATTTCAATGCTGGGGTTCGTTAGGCGTTGGTCAAAGGAATTGCTTGATCCTAACGTCATCCTTTCTATTTATAATTGCCTTGTTTGTCTCCACCTTGAATATGATTGGGACTCCTTATTATAAGATTCATTTAGACAGGTTAGCATCGTTTCGCATTACAAGGCATTCATTGAGGATTGAGTATCACTTTTTGAAATGCACACGTTGTCTCAAAGAAGGACCAATAATAATTCATTTTTCCTTCACCAAATTAGATGCGCTATACCTTCTAAGTGCTGTACTTTTTCACCATCGATCGGGAGAAGAATATCGTCTTCGCAGCATCGATCTAATTAAAGTTCTAAAACATAGGACCAATTACGGAATGCATGAGCTCTTGACAAGGATGAGTAGGCTTTTGAATTATAATACGGATCTTATTGACTTTCATATTAATAATAATAAATTAAAGACTATGCTTAAAACCAGTGTATTGTTTTTCATTTGTTTGTATTTGTATAATTTTGTCATTTCTTGTGTAAGTGATCATTTGTTTTAGATTGCCTACTAACAACTAACACTGCACTAGCAAGCTTCGAGTTTTCCTAGTTTTCTGTCTTCTACTTGATAATTTTCTGGTTAAAACTAGATGTGAATTCTATCCTGCTAGGTGTAAAAATCAGTTTTCTGTAGGCAGTTTGGCGATGTTCACTTTATTGCTTTGCAATTAATAATATGATTTCATTTTAACGAATTCAAAAAATGTAAAATCCTTATCACTTATCTTTGTGGTTCCGGCCCATCATTAAACTAAAATTTGCGTCGTATTTTATTGCTTCGCAAAATGCAAATTAGGTCATAAAATTAGTTTAATTGTCAAAAAAGTTGAATAAATTGAAACAATTTCCAAACAAAATAATTAAAAATGTAATAAATACTTTTTTCTTTGAAGAAAAAACTTTATCTATTTCGAAAAACAAAAATTCATTAGCTAACCACTCAAATCCAATTAAATTGACAAAAAGACCAACAACTCGACACAGACTTGAAAAGCAAAACCTAATTTACGACTGAAAATCAACAAAAATGTTTAGCCAATAACTGTCATCGCACAAAACACTCGATGTTTTTCGGTAACCTCTGATCGACTTTTTCCATAGATAGACTACAAAAAGAAAGTCCTTTCGCTCCTTCAACCGAACGTTGAACTAGCAAACAACCACAAATCATTTTGTTTCGAAAATTCATAGCCTTAGGCTTTCTCAAATGGAAATAAACTTTCAACCTTCATTTAAATAAAATACCGATTCATTGTTGACGCCTCCAATAAAGAGAAAGAATGAAACAAACAGAACAAAGAACACCCACAAAATTGATCCGCAATTTATTCCAATTTAATAAAAACCCCCATAGGGGTTGAGTATCAAAAATCTAAAAATCCCTAGAAAGACGGAAGAATGCAGTTAATTAAATTATAACAAAATGGTTTTTTTTTCTACACAAAAAATATATATTTTTTTCGAAGACAGAATTTGAAATAACCACTCTTCTCCTTTTTTACACTCTTCGCGAGGATGAATTTAGAGCATCCCTAATTTTATGAATCCATATCGTCGTTTTCGAAAGAATTCGTTTCGTTTTTGTGCCAAAATTTAAAATGCAAATCCTCACATGAAACGATGATGATGATGATTACGATCTATATATTTTTTTTTTCTGGAAAAAATCGTTTATTTTAGAAGGGGATACAAACACAACACGCACATTTGTGGATTCAAGGAAAAAATGCAAAAAAAAATCGTATCTTTCTGTACACAATTTAATTTAACATAAATCACCCAATTTACGCTGATTTTGTGACATAATGGCAATTGTGGTGCACAGGAATGAAAAAAAAAAAAAAAACAACAAAAAAACTACAACAAAGGACGCGACATGGGTTGAGGTTGGGAGAATTGTGGGGAAAGCCCATCAGGATGTGTGTTCTTTATAAACCAGCCAGCATTTATACAGAACGTAGACTCAAATATATAATATGTCGCCTCCCCGAGGAAAGATTTAAACGATTTATTAAACGTCCAAGTGGTGTTGTGGTGGTGGAAGCTCGCTCTACTTTGCTCGTTGGTATATTTCGTCGTAGCGGTTATTGGCTATGGTGGCATCCGGTTTTTCGTCCGCTTTTTTTCTGTCCATTTTTTGAATTGTTGGTTACAATTTATTGGCAATTATTTGTGCTGTAATGTTCGATATTTTTTATCAGCGACAAAATGATGGTATTGTAAAAACCGTCAAAGGTAAAAAGACGGAATTGAAAATCCATAAATGTATCTCTTCCTGTGTGTATTTATCTGGTTCTCGGTTCGAAGGACCAAATTGAAATAACCTTTGAATATAAATCATCAACAGTCACTGGAAGCAGCGATTCGAAATGATTACGTGATGGAAAATTAATATTATGACGACCTGAATTTTGTCATTTTTACTGAACGGCTTTTTTTCAAATTTCTATATATTTTCTACTTGAATTAATTGAATTGAAAGTCTTTGTTCTCTTTTAGTAAATTTTTCAATGCAAGGGCCGAATTTATTCACTCATGAGTACTCAAGCATTAAATTGGAATGAATGAAAAAGTAAAATTATATTAAAAATGTAGCCCGGGTTAAGTGCGAAGGCTATAAAAGTTCATCATTGTGACGTCTGAAGGTATTCGAATTTTCTGTTAAGAATATGAAGCAATAACAAATTATTATGTTGACCTCTTGTGACCAATTTAGAGATTATAGCAAACAAATCATAACAAATTGGGTCGGATCATTAATTTTATGTGTGTTCCTTTCCTCCTAACTAGGGTGTTTTTCGATATATTTTTTTTAAGATAATGATTTGGTTGGCTTATGTATAGACAGGGTGTGGCTGATGTCTTAAAGGCTCATTAATTTATACGATGGGTCTGGTAAACTTGTAAGACATACCTTTCTTTATTTTGTGGGTCGTTGTTGTTTTTTTTTTGTCTTGATTTTCGGGTGGGTAATGAAGGCATTGTTACACATTCAGCTGGGGAGCGTGGGCGATGATTCAAGGGCGGTTGAACATAATCTTGTTTGTGTTTCTTAAGAGAAAAACATGAATGTTATCTTGTTAAACTTTGTTATTTCTTTGAAATATTGTTGCAGAAACAATTTTCGATTAAAATTTGAAATTACAAAAATCTTGTTATCAATTTTCACAAAATTACCTTTGAACCTTTTTCTTATTAACACACAACAATCAAAAATAAAGAAGAAAGAGAAACAAAAGTGATTACTGAGAATTTCATGACAAATTCAGAGATTCTGCTGATGTTCCGCAAGGCACAACTCTCGGTCCCAACGGAATCTTTCAAAGGTAACAATAATAATAAAAGATCCGTGTGAAGAATTGAAAGGATTTCAAGGTGACTACTTGAAGTGTTTGATGTCAAAACGCTTGTCACGTCATATTCACGTTCAATGCCCGATATTCTAATCCGGTCAAAGACAAACCAGCAACGAATCCACTATGCATCTTTCTACAATGTATAAGTTTACAACAATAGAAGTATTCGACTAATTGAAGTCAATAGACAAAGTAGAATATCCCTCAACACATCATCATATGTCTCTGCATTAAATTGGCAATTAGAGCCAAAAATTCACTCAATTTTCATGCCTTTTATACTATGTGAGAATAGTTATGAATATATGTTTATGACACGATTTTACTGTTGTTCCGTTCGTTTGTTAACAAAGTGTCGTTGCGGAAATTTGACCAGAAACAATTGAAGTTAATTTGTATTCATGTGATGATGTTGAAGAACGTCAAAAGGCGATACAGAGAGTGCCAAGTTCTAATGGTATATTAATTTGTCTGTTTTGCCTTGACTATGACAACCAGTGTTCCAGTGTGTGTTTTTGCTCATATCATTTAGAATACAACACCATAACTACCATCATAAAATATTATTCACTTAAGATCTGAATAATTTTCCATTATAATCAAAGCACACATCATCAAATTTGACAGCAGTCAAAAGAATGCAAAAAAAATATAAATTTTTAAAGAGTCCTTATAAAAAACACACAAACAACTTGCAGGCACTTGTTCTTGCCACTTGGCTCGGCAAAGACGACAGACATCAAGCTATTCCACTCCCATGGAGTAATAAGGATAATCATTACTGGCTTGATACTTTGCATCCAAATAGTCGTCTTTACACGCATTCGATGCTTTAAACAAAAATTCAGCATCAACATTGTTACAGCGGAATTGTGTACTTTCAAAAAAACCTCTGCATTGCACAGGCGCTATAGTTATTGTGTGGCTCGTTAAAATCCCATAAAATGCTGCTAGGATGGAGGAAGAATGGTGGGGATTAACTCACCGTGAAAATGACATTTCAGAGTTGCATATAAAGTGTTTGTTACGGCTTACGGGATGGCATCGAGCGATGGTTTATGTTCAGGAATGATGGTAATGGAAACAACTGTGGCTTTTACGCCGGATCTTCATTAAAGCTTTCAAAGGAATAAGACGTAACGAATTCAAAAAGGGAAAAAAATATAGAGAGTTCCGGCAGCAGTGTTTCGCGGGTTTTAACTCTCGATTTGTTTACGGGAAAAAGACAAGACAAGAATTGCGCAAATAGGTAGAATAGGATGAACACAAAAAAAAATCCTGCAGAATTTTAGGTTTATGAAGGAGATAGGAATTCCGGTTTGCTCTTTACTGCATGAAAAGTAAAGCGGATTTTCTTTGAGTTGAAAGCTCCTGGCTAAGGTTTATCATAGGAAAATGTTAAAATCTCCTTTTCTCGAAAATTATTTCGAACCGCATTTCCGAAGATACATTTTTTGAAATAAAAAAATTACATAAAAAGCTTTTCCTCTTTTTTTGGACATTAAAAGTTCTCAGCTTTGCAATTCAGACATTTAAACTTAAAATTAACATAAACTAAACTTTAAATTTAATAAAAAGTCAAGGTAAATGTCTTTTCAAATGGGACGTGTCATTTTTAAACAATAAAAAATTGATGCAATAAAAGAAACTTCAGTTAAATGTCACAAATGGTGTATTATGCAATTTCAAACCTTATAAGTGCTCAAATTCAGTTATGAGCTATGAAATGTTCTAGAAACTTCCTTTAAACTGTCAATTTTACAATTTTTATGGGAACTTCGTCATTGGAAACTCCATAATTCGCACCTCAGTGAAGTTTTAATGGACAATTTTATTCTGGAACACACATGAAAGTTCATAAATGAATCATTGCACTAGCTTAGAGAATATAACTTCTTTTATGTTCTATTTTTGTCTGCCTTCGTTTTTATTGCAAAACCAAATTATTATTTTCTTTATGATACTGTGCGAAGTGAAGTAACAAGGTAGTAAAACGAAGACAAGAGAACGTTCTACAAGAAGAAAGGCAAAACAAAACCTTTGGTCAAATAAAAAAAAAATTATGTCTACCAACCAACGCGGTGTTGCATGACAAAAAGTATTTTGCGTCAGAAGAATGACAACACTTTTTGAGATATAAAACTCAAACAATTATAACGACTATGTGTAATAATTGACATAAAACAAAAAACCAACCAACAAAACAAGAAAAAGATATAAAAGCGGTTTTATGTTTTGATATTAAAGTTCAAGACCATGGCTGATGGGAATAAAGTTTAACGAACCTCGTAATTATTTGGAAACGCGAACAAACATCAGGCACATAAAAACTGCGGATATCTCAGCGAATTCATTCGACTTTAAAATTAGATTGTCTCGTTCTAGTTTTAATCTTAATTTATTTTTTTATGAATTGGTCGATTAGTTAATTCAATACAAATTTTAAGGACTGAACCCATGTCACAAAATGTAACCCTCTCAACTCTTTTTTGAGCTTACTTGTTATCTGCATATCAAATTGATTGGTTGCCTCACCAAAAGATCCCAAAATCTTAATCCGAAAAGGTTTCGAGGTTAAATTAAACATCAAGCATTTTCGACAATATTAGTCAAAAAGCTTAGTCCCTCCTGATAACGACCGGTGCAGATAGGCCCTTATTGATTTCAAACCCAAAACCTTCCTTTCTCTTTGCTTGTTTATAATTTAAGAATAAAAAAATAAATCTATACAAAAAGAATTTACCTATTATTTTTTTTTTTTTCTTTTTTGTGTCCTTCCAGGTAAGCATCTCTAATCCCAGCAGCAAATATCATCCCATCTTCGGATACCCACAAACTGTAAGAATCACGAAATTTTGTTTAAGCAAGATACAAAAATAAAGATATTTTCCTATAATATCTCTATCGTACGTCCTTCTCGCTAAAGTCTCCATTGCCCTTATATTCCGTCCTTAACGCCTAACCCAAAACTGTCAGCATGATTGCGCTATCATTTCTTCCAATTGGCCAATCAGTAGTTCAAATATTGCATGAGATAAGACAATTTTCCTACCGTCTCTAGATACTCTTTTGCTCTCCCAACAAACAAACAAAAAAATTCAAAATTTCATTTCTGATAACGAAAAGTAGACAAAAAAATATTTTCCAATAAATCCAACTCAATTTTCATCATCATTGACGCTTGCTTGCTTGCTGTTCCGTGCTTGAATCAACACAATTCCCAATCCATTTTACTCTATATATCTGTTATCGATAGTCATTTTAGTTGCACATCACAAATGACGAAAACATTGCTATAGTGTAGTCGCGAGCGTTCGCAAAAAAACGAAATCCCCTCCCGGTAGAGATTGTTTGTGTTTTTTCAACACCGAAACAATAACAAAAAAAAAGGGGGAAAACCAAAAAAATCAAAAAAGATAAACGGTTTATTGAAGAATTCTAAACAAGGATGAGCTTGAAATCTACCCTTTACCACTTTCCCCTTTGAAGCAAAGGCGACCGACGGCGACGCGACAACAAATGATTAAAGTCTATATTCGGGAAGAAAAAGCCAATTTTCCGCATGACTTTTCATTGAAGCTATTCGTTTTAAGCAAAAATATCTTCAGAATACAATACAAACACTCCTTCGTTTGTTCGCTTGTTACGTCCGTCTGATTGCCACGTCCGTCGCGTTTTCGTCGTCACCCATTGGCTTGGCATTGGCATCTAGCTTCTGATACCTATAGAAAGTTCAGTCTTTCGTTTTCTTCATGTATTTTTCTTGCTGATTTTGAACGTCCTTGGTGCTTAATTTTTCTACTCGATAAAATGTCGTTTTTACGAGTATAAGTGCATGTGAGGGACATCTACCCGTATAAGTGGCTCAGATTGGAGCTGACTGGCGATGAGTGTTAAAGAGAGGGTTGTGAGTGGCTTTTATGTATGAAGGAAGAACACTATTTGCTTTATTGAAAAAATATCTCATTTTCGGTATACGACGAAGAGACAAGATGCAGTCTTCCGGTTTGTAGCTAAGGAAATGGAACAAGGAAAAAATTCTCATAAATGCTTATCTTTTTGATGCGAAATTGGAAGCGAAGTATCCTTTTATTTTTGAAAGAGAGAAAAAATTCATAAAATAATGAAAAATTGTTCACCCATTCTCTATGAAATGGATTTTTAAAGAAGAATATGTTTGGTTGTTCTTGTTATTAATATAAATTCCCACTGTTCGCGAGTCTTTCTCCTTCGCTTTGATTTATTTCCGGAAAAATTTGTACAAACTTATGGAGAGTGAGTGTTTTTATACCACATCGGTACTTTCCTGGGAAATATGGTTTTCCATTTCAAAGATAATTAAAATGTGTTTAACGAGTTGTAATAAAATCCAAAAAAAAAGAAGAAACGACGAATGTTGTACCTTCGTTCTCCATGATTCTCATCATGTCGAGTATGTATATGTACCTTATTTTGAAAGAAAGTGTTATCTTTTTGCCAGAAGCAAAAGAAACGTGAAGAAGAAAAAGACTTCAGTCCGTTATTTTTGTTTCAGTTTCTTTCATTTGTTTAAACTTAACAAATGAAGTTAAAAGAAAAAGTGTGTTCGCATGACACATAAATGAAAAAACGAAAAACTTGCAATGCAATAGTACCAAAATAAAACTGTTTTATCCAAAAATGGTACTGTTACACTAAAATTAGATCTGCACAATTATTCTCTCCTAGTTCGAAAACCTCAAAGAGAGTGAGAAACATGTTTGAATTTATTCAATCCAGTTTTTGGAATCAAAGTCATGAGAAAATCTGCAATCACTTGGAATTAATGAAATAGCTATTTTTAGACAGTCACAAGCCCCAAACCAAAATAAAAAGAGAATTGAAAGTTTCAATTTCATCACACGTCCCCATAATCATCACACCCTATTAGAACCAATTTTCCCAATTAAGCCAGCTCAAAATGCCGACACATTATCTTCTCACTTCGTAGCTGAAAAATTGTCAGTTTTTTTCTTAATAAGAAGCCAATAATAAAAATTTAAAATATGTTTTTTTTTTCAAAGAAACGAAGAGTAACTGAAAGCAGAAAAATAAAGAACAGAATAAATTGCACCCGAGGTCAAATTCATTTACAATTAAAGTACCAAGCCGTAGGTCGTAGAGTCTTCAACACATCGTGATGATGAGCATTTCAGAGCGATATTTTTGTTTCTGCATGATTTTATTCATTGAATAAGTTTATACAATAGAAACAACAACAAACAGAGTGTTGCCATCTGGAAAGAAAATTGTGAAATTAAAAATGGTCATGTATATAGCAAATCAAACTGCACGTTGCAATGTACATAAATCAGGTGACAACAGTTACAACACCCTCTTGTATAGAAAAAAGTAATTAATAAACCGATAAACAAACAAAGGAATAACTATATAAATTTCATAGAATTCTTCTTTTATGCACTGACTGTGCAATTGCAATAGGATGTTTTAAAAATAAAGGAAATAATTATTAATAGCAAAAAACCATTGATTTTAATTTACTTACTCGAAAATTTTGTTTTGAAATTCAGGAAACTGACAGCCGACACCAATTTTTTGAAATGTCTCTCTATTTTTTCATTTAATTTCCTATTCATTCTTCTTTATTATATTTAAGGCTGAACTCCTACTTAAGCACGTGGACCAAGACAATGCTTACACGCAAATTCTTGGACACGATTTTCTGCAGAAAAGAAAATTTTTACATCGATATTCAAAAAAAGCATGGATTTTAGTTTCCAATCTCTGTGCATGTACATTTCACATTGTGAATATTAGGTAACTACACTTTGTTCTCGGTCAAAATTAGGCCTGTGTCGTTCGCGATTGATTCGTTCATTTTCG
Source organism: Sphaerophoria rueppellii (assembly GCA_920937365.1). Taxonomy (NCBI): domain Eukaryota; kingdom Metazoa; phylum Arthropoda; class Insecta; order Diptera; family Syrphidae; genus Sphaerophoria; species Sphaerophoria rueppellii. The sequence continues at coordinate 121,755,448 of CAKKXW010000001.1, forward strand.
ATCTCGGTCAAAACCAAAAGTAGAGTAAAGGACTGTTCATGAACAACTGGAACATTTCAAAATGGGTTTTCGAATGGAAAATAGAAAGTTCTGGATGAAAAACTCGGAAACTTCTTTTGTTTTGGAAGGAAAAATGAATAATTTTGGATTGTGAACTCGAAAAACTCTGCGAGAGCAAGAAGAATTTCAAGACCTAAAATCAAGTTTTTGAATAGAATTTAAGGTGCATTGGTATGTTTGTATGTTCTTTAGGGACTCTTTATCCGCTCAATCCTCAGTGCATATTTTTTTAAATTTTTACTGTGGGTATATAGTAAAACCAAATTTTTGGGACAATCTGTCCCAAAAGGGAAAGTCAGCAAATAACGGGGACAATCGAAAGCTGTATGGAATTCTGATTTTTGTGAAATAGTCAAAACACACCGGAAAAACGAAAATTTGTTGAATTTATCAACGAAATTTGTATTTTTCTGCATGGTTTAATGAAAGTAGAAAGTTAGTTGTAAGGCTTGGAAAAATTCAGAGATGTATAGTTCTCTTTTTCAATTGGAATCAAGTAAATCACATTGCACTTTAACAAAATATGTGTGAATTGTAATTATTCTAAAGTTGTCCTGAAGGGTGGCGAGTCGAGGATCGCAGAGTCGGCTAGTTGTTTATATTTTGGAAACAATTTCAATCAGACAGGCACTTAACTGTAAAATGAAAAGTCAAATTGTGAAAAGACCTGTAAACAATAAAAATTCAGCTGGCAACACTGTGACCAGAGAACGATGCTAATTCTTCATTTTTATCTGTTTTACTCAGCCTTCGTTCACTTAAGCATTCAACGACTCAGATAGTTTTTTTGATTCTTTTTATTGGCAATTCTTTTTTGTTCGGCCTATCCGATGAGTGTGTCTCACTCTCCACTTTTTGTATTCGAAACAAAAATGCTAGTTTTTTTTTTCATAAAATCATACAGCGACGTACGTTGAAGTTACGTCCAAAAAGAACAACGCAGTGTCGAGAAGAAACAGACAATAATCCATGATCATGATGATAATGTTGACGATGATGATGAAGGAAATAGACATTCCTCCACTCGATCTCGATGTGTGTTTGTTTTTTTTTTTTTTTTCGTTTTGTTTTTCTTGCTTGTTATAATTTTGCCAAGTAGTTACGCATCAATACGAGACCGAGTATCTTGGATGCCCGTTGCCCAGTAGGTCGGACATGTGTTTCGAGAACAAAAAACAAATAAATAAGGGAAACAAAGAATAAAAGCGAAAGGGTTCAATTTTCTGTTTTTCGTTGTTTAATTATTCATGAAATGATAAATAAAGAAAAAAAAAAATAATTACGGTGAAGGAACAGAATGATGCTCTCTCTTATGCGAATATTTTTAATTAGCAGTTAATTAATGATTGTGAGTGCCACATGGGCTATGTCATTCATGTCAAATACATAAATGTCATTAGCAGGGAAACGAACTTGGTTTTAATTAAAGTTGGAGAAAATCTTTTGTCCAGAAAAATTAAATTATCGAAAAGAGCAAAGTTTAAATGGTTAAAACAAAAAAAAACTTAAATAAGCACATTTTCCCTCATAATACGGTTATCTGCGTCTTCAGCAACGACATCTTTTAAAATTAAATTAATCATCCTCTGCGATACATGCGTATCTTTTGGTCCATCATCATATCGGCTTTGAAATCCAAAACCAAAGCTCTCGAAAAGAAATACGCACTTAACCGAAACGTCAGATCAAATTGAATTGCATATCACATTCGCTTATCCAGCTGCTTATGGACATTTTGCCTAACCTGCAATTGACATCATCAAAGGACTCTTCAGCCACACTCACTTTTACAACACTCGAATTTCGGCACTCTAGGCAGCAGGCAGGTATCTATCAATATGTATCACGACTCTATTTGATTGCATTGCGCAAGGCTATGGTATCAATCATGATAAAAACTAAAGTGGATTTAGTGTCATTCCAGACATAAAAGGAAGGTGGGGGAAGGATCTCTCGAACATGTAAAACGAATACACTCTCTTGGCAACCATTGCTATCACTCGTGTTTCGAAGACTTAAAAGTTCATTGGAAGTTTTCGTGCATAGGACGTTGGGTTGCGTATGAAGGTGGAAATTTAAAATCACAGGATATGAATACTTCGCCATTGCCCACCCGTCAGCATCCTACAGTCGTCGGCGGCGGCGGGGTTCATATATATAAAAGCTCGTATGAGAAAAAGTGCACATTGTGCAGCAATTGATCCGAAAGAACAACGCCCGTCCGTTTGTTTCCGTCATATCGGTCGTTCGCGTTCAATTCGTTCGTTCGTCCTCTTGTGTTATCGCACTGGAACAGGGAAATAATTGCTGAAAATTAATCATCACAAATGTCCTTCCTGTTCCGTTATCGTTCTGAGTGCTGCTACAGCTCGTTGTGGAAGGATGATTTTCGAAAATTGATTGCGAATTTTGTGAATCGAAATACGGTTAGGCTACCTTACTCGTCTCCATTGTGAGAGCTGTGTGTTGGTTGAGAGAAAATGGCACCGAAGTGTTACATTGCGTTCTCAAAGAACTAACTGCTTGTCGAACTGGGGATGAGGACGACAAACGCAGATGTATGCATAACAACTGATGCCTGATCCATGATGGGTGGGTGAGATCTCTCTGTTTCCCCATGGCAATGTCAATACAGAGAATTAGATGGCAGCTACGATGTCGACGAAAAGCTGACGTTGATGAGAATCGCTTTTGTGTGCAACACTACCCGATCAAGGATTGCTGGAATGAGGCTTGCATTTCGAAGTGTTTTCTCATTTTGGTTCCACTTTTTTGCAATTTCTCTTTCTTTTTTTCTATACAAATTTCTCATTTTGCTTCTACTTTTTTTTTTAATATCTACTGATGGAATCGAAAGTCGCCTAGAATACTTTCCATGAGAAGAATGTCAACACTTTTTGCTGTGCTGTGATGGCCTGGGATGAATGTTCGAATGGAGATGTTTCTTGTGAACTTTGGCTCTAATCAAAATTGCCAGTTCAGCTTGTGGAACAATTGATTGGATGCACTTTATTAGGGAGATTAAGTAGAGACACGGAAAGAAAGAGAATACGACAATGTTGTCGGTAGAGAATGGTGGATGAGAATTGCACATGAACAGGATGTTGACAGGATTGCGAAAGTAGGTGAATAGAATTTACTTTTTTCTGTTTCATTCATTGAAGACAGTGTCGTTGCCATTTGTTTTGAACAAATTGAATGCTGGATGAGGATATTAAATCGATTTGAATTCCCAGTTTTTCTGTTTTTTTTTTTTTTTTTTTTTGTATGAAAAAGGGAACGGAATGCCGGGCACAAAAAATGCAACTTATGGATTTTGTCATTCGGTTTAATGACACTTCAATAAACCAACTAAAAGCGGAAGGAAATGTTGGAAATAAACAAAACGTTTTCGTTAGAAAAGCCTTGTAAGTAAAAATCTCATGAAAACCTTGCCAATTTTATCAAGACAACAAGATGATTTTAAATATGTATTACGTAAGAAAAAAAGCAATCTAAAAAGCCATGTGTCAATCATTTCATGGCTCCATTCTAATGGATTACAAAGAAACAAGTGTTTGTTTTTTTAATCTATTGCTTTTGCTTAATCCATTGGCTTTTCTTTCATAGTCGCTAATGGTAACTTCACAATTACTTGTGATAATTCGGCACTAATTATCCAGACTTCAAACATGCAGCTGCTAAAATCAATTTATTGCACTTCAACGCCTTGATACATAACGTATCACCGTTTTTGTAGTGAAGGAAGAAAGGCAACTAGGAAATCTATTAAAAACCCGTTGAATCAGTACTACACTTGCATTTTCACTCTTAGACATCGCCTTTCTAATCAAAGCCTTCGTCTTAGGGTCTGAGTTCATGCACTCAGTACTGTCGGATTGAAACATAAAAGTACTCTTACCAATTGAGGATTACTAATGACACAAGTACGAAAAAAAAACATGCACGCAAGCTCTATAAGCTGGTCATTTCGCCACCGAGGAAACATAAAATTGTAATTTCCAAACGGGTTAGACATAAACTCTGCAAGTCCAAGATACAAAATTTTCCTATAAATATTTTATAGCTCGAAATAATATAACACAAGCTCATATGAAAGATTTGAGGGCCACGAAGAAGTGTGGTGCAGCGGGCACCATTAAAATAAGTTTTTCTTTTTTCAAGTGACTGCTCACAATGCAGCACTCTAGTTGAAGTGTAAGAAGGTACTTAAATTGCAACAGGGATATTGCACACATTTCCGTGTATTTTTTTTTTTTTGTTATTGCTTGGTTTCAAATGAAATGATTTTATCGCGAATTAAAGGATATATACAGTCATTTAGTTGGACTATCAAAAATGACTGTGAGGATATTTCTCTGGAAGCTATCAAATAACAATTAAATCTAATCGCTTCAACGAGCTGAAAGTGAAAATTGTTATACCCAATCCCCAAAAGTATGCGATACTTGAACAATTTTTTTTTTTCTGGAACCCTAACTACTTCTCTTTCACTGCTTTAAGATACAGGACCATCTATGTATCTCTGCTCTGTGCAGACACATCGCTTAATTATCTTTTCATGGATGTCTTGCTGCATTCAACCAAAAATAGATTCCCACAGGAGCAGAAGAGCGCGCTGAACGATGTGATGAGGCACATGTGCAGTACACATGTCTGGGATTTTTTGTTGTTGTTGCTGTTTTTGCTGGTGTTGTTGTTGTTTGCCTTGGGCGCGGAAGCCTATTGATCAGCAGACATCAGTTTCGGTCCGTTTCGTATGTCTGTTTTTGTTGTTTTTGTTCTTCTGTTTTTTTTTTTTTTTTGAGCCTCCTGGTGCTACAATTAAGGAAGAAACGGGAACATAAAACAACAAACTAAACTACTATCTTTGGTGTTTTCCAGAGAATTGCTTCTTTTGGTCTTTATGAACTTATTCCAATGTATAGCCTCATACAACGGAAATATCTAAAATAAGACCCAAACAAAAAAAATGCACACATACGAAATGCTTTTAAATGCATATTGGCTCTCTGGATTGGGTGATTGGGGCTTGACTGCCTCTGTGTGTGTTGGTAACTTTTTTTTTCGGCTTTGTTTGGTATTCGTGTGATCTGTGATTGCACAATGCCGACGGAACGGACGGCAGCGGCCATAAAATATAGGAATAAAGAGGGATTAACAAACGACGACGATGAGTGTGTCTGGAATACTTAATACCTACCAAAATGGAGTTCATGCCAGAGTGACTATTGGAGTTCTTAAAACAAAACAAAGGAGAATAAATGCAACAATAGATTGTTTTTTGGAGCAGTAGCTGCAAAAATCAAATAATACAGAAGAAATTGTTGTTTTCTTTTGAAGCAGAGAAGTGTTTAATGTATCAAAGCAATGTTCTCTTTTTTGTTGTTTAAATCGAGCGAAAAAATAGTCTTTTTGTAATCTGCATCCCTTAACCGACAAGCTCAAGAAACGGTTAAATAACTCCAAGAAAAAAATGCGGAGTACCGCAGGGTTCAATTTTTGGGCCAATTTTCTTTTCTTTTTAAATAATTTACCAATCAACACTAATTGTGAAACATTGTTCGATCGTCTTTGGGGGTATGATATCCAGCTTATGAGACAAACTTGTCTTCTAACTCTTACGATCAACAAAAATTTAAGAAACAGTCTCGGTAACCTTTGAAAATAAAGCAAAAAAAGGTTGAGTAATAAAAACAAATGACACAGCAAAAAGAAAGTTCAGACTCATTTATTTCAACACTTCAGAAAACATCTTGCACAACAAATTTAGTTATTTATCATGTTAATTTATTGAGACTTGTGCTGTCGGGCTGAGAAAAGGCTTTAGTTAACAGCAATGACACCAATTTTTGAAAGACGAAATCACTTGTCACTGTCAAAACATACAAAAACCACCAAAAACTTTACGTGAATACAAAATCAATTTGACAAAAGAAAACATAGCCTTGCACAACAATGACACAAGAAGACATTTGCCAAAACAACATGTCGATTATTATCAAAACTTTTTGACTGTATTGAATTCCACCATTAGGTAATAACTTCGTCAAAATCAATCAATCATAAGATGGGTAAAATTCAATAAAACAAATTTACACAATTTGTTTTGCTTTGACATAGCGAAGACGACATAACCTCTCAATCATTAAGCAGGCAATTTCCTCCTTTTCAGAAAGATTATAAATTCAAAAAGAATTATTATTAAAATTAAATACTTTACATAAATAAATATTTAAATCTCGACCTGTTAATTCAAAAAAAACCCTCCAACTCAAGTATATGAGTGAATTCCGATTCATCGCACGTTCTGATGATGAAGGAGGGCTCTTGCTTTTTTGTGTGTTTTTCATTATTTTCATTTTTGTATAATTAATTTCGCTTTACATACAACAAAAAACTGAAGGTGACGCGTTAACTCTCTCTCAATTCCCATCACCGCCAGACGTGCGTTTCTTCATTTTTAATTGAAAGGAATAAATAAATTACAAATCGAAGAACACAGAGCTTGAGTCACAAAGACTTCAATTCCAGAGCCGATCAAATCGGAAATTTCAAACAAAATCGAAAAAAAACATACAAACAGATGGACGAACAGACACTGTGTGCACACTGCACATTATAGAATCGAATTTTTTTTGTGTCGATGCGATGTTTGTTTAAGAAGACTCAATTTACACAGAAGTCGCGCGAGTTGAAGCATGAGGTCGTATGTAAACAATCACAGTGATCACATTTGAAGTATTATTTACTTTTATCGGGGATTGGTGGATACGATTCTATAGAAAGGGTAAAAATGTGGTTTCGAATGGAAAATGATAACAAAGCCGAAGCGACTTGGGGCTTCAACTTGTTGGAAATGATTTACTGAAAAGAAAAGAAATAAATAAAACTTTTCTCGATGGTTTTTAAAACTCGTAAAATAAATTGTATGAAATTTGCATTTCTCCAATTTATCAAGCATTTCAACTTAAAAAAAGGTTTATTCAAATGTCCTTTTCAACCCGTGTCCGTGCGTCGCGTCGTGTCAGCTTGTTTCGACTTAATTATTCGCTTCTCCCTTTAATTCTATCTCTCCGAAAAAAATCACCCTCTGAAATGATGCCCGCATTTTTTATATTGAACCCAATTACGTGTACACAGTCTTATTGGACTGCGGGTCGTTATCGTTTGTTTCAAAAGATTTCTCCCAAGGATAAACTTCTATCAATTATACCAAAAGTTTAATTATCTTGAGGCCTCAATGAATAACGTCAGTCGGTAGGTAATTTTATTTTATTCAAGGTAATTATTATGAAATGAATATAATCAGGCTAGATAAATGCACCACCTTGCTCTAATTAAGAAAGAGAATTCAAAGAATAGAACATTCCCGATATTTAAGCTTCTGTTGAGTCTATGAAAACACCCAGAAGAAAAAGTACCCATTTGCTAAGCTCCAATGATTTAACGACTTTTAAGTTGTTGTTTATAGCTGCCATCTTCAAACATCATCATCGTCATCGTCATCTTTTAGAAGTTCCCAAATCGCTCCTTCTGGCATTCATCAAAGTTATAGCAAAAAAAAAACTTTTTAATTTAAATATTGGACAAAATTCAATAAAAACGCCATTTTGCCAAAAGATAAATTATGCTCTTCCAAGAGAGCAAAAAAAAAAAAAAATTAAACGACAGCTCGGTTTCCGAGGAAATAAATTAGATGTTTTGAGCAAAAAACTCATCTCCTTTTCGGCGGAGAGCTTATTGCCCATGAAAGACTCCCAACGAGGACGGCGACGGACGCCACTCGTAAACCAACTTTAAGGATGTTTTCCACTCCCCCTCGGCCTCCCGAAAAAGAACTTAACTTTTAATAGCTTTAACCGTAACCATGGTCATAGCCATTACCACTTCCCTTTTACAAAATAGGCATCAAACAGATTTTGTTTTCTTGTTGTGCCTTTCAAGAGCTTTAAAGCACACACGCACATACAAACAACCAAAGAAAAACAACAACAAAGTTCAAATTAACTACGTGAAAGACCAGATCCCAAAGAAATACTCAAGCTCGTGCTCAAAAGTTCCTCAGAAAGTACGAAAATTCCAAACGGAAATTGAACACCAAATAAAGTGAACCCCACAGTCGTCGCTTAGTTTGATTGCTTGGGTCTTTCGTCGTAAAAGAGTATGGACTGACTTTTCTGTTGTATACTAAAAGGTAAGCCAACAACCACACTGCACGTAACACCTCTATCCACTTAGTTTTGAAGTTCTTATATATTCCGTCTGTCTCCCCCGGTCTCAATCAGAATTTTTGGTCTGTGCAAAGATGAAGTGTGCAGGGTGGCAAGTGACCGAGACCAAAACAATGGAAAAGTGCTGTAAATATTGTTTGTTCCAGGATATGCGTGATCCGAATTTCAATTAGTGCCGCAGTCAATCATTTTGTGCCTACGGACGACCGATTACGACGATGACGATGCGACGCGACGGAAGGACGTAGAGGTTTGATACCTATGATGACCAGTACCTACTCCAACTCTCTGCTGGTATCGGTCGAATCGCCATGAATAGACAAGAGGTTCCAACGATTGTGTGATTGGAATTCAGAAGCAGGTGAATTTGAGTAGGCGTATTTTTTTATGTTTTCTTTCAAACTCTTTACCACTTCAACCTGAAAGGACGTCGAACCACAACAACATGCAAAGTGGGGGAGTGATTTTGAACTCATCGCGATGAATATGAATAGCAATAGTCAATTGTGTTTAGCTTATAAATCGAATCGATTGGATTGGGTCTATCTATTCGTCCTCCTCCCATCTGATCCATAGACATTTAGAAAACGAAAAAAAAAAAAACAAAGTTTTTCTTCATCATCTCGTCAATTGTGTGTTGGAAGTATGCAAATTCCCTTTTGATTGTCACAAATCCTGGCAACGATTTGCGCAGAATAATTTATTTTCGACAGTAGTTTGATGGTTGAGTGTCGTCCTTATCTCCCCGTAATGGAGAAAGGGACAGGGGAGAGAGATAGAAAGGACAACATGTCAAAGTTGGTTGGTGAGGATGTTTTTTTTATCAAAAAAAAAAAAAACTACTGATAGAGAAGAATGAATGATGACAAAAATATATGCCGAGTTATTTGTCAAGGATAACACATCAATGTGTCACTTATTATATATTTCTCACTTGCTCTCAGGTCCCTATCCTTCTTTAGCCTTGTTGATAGCTTCAATTATTATAAAAATTCGATTGGAAGTTCGAAAAAGCATTGACGAAAAATAAACCGCCATTGAAAAAGCAATAGGAAGTCATATTGGTTTTGCAAGGATATTCATGTTGGATTCTCGCGTGACTTGAAATTGTTGTACTTTTTATTTTCATTGATCGAGACATTTAATAAGTATGTGTGTCTGATAAATGTCAGTCATATAAAGAGCGATACATTGTCCTTGGTGCTTTGTTTTTCTCTTTCGCTCTTCCTCTTGTGAATGTAAGAATATGTATATTGCCGTTATCCTTAATTTTTTCATGAACATAAAAATAGTTATTTTTTATTACAATCTCCTTTTTATTACTGTGCTAACAGCCATGAATTTAAGGCAAACACGCGACTATTATCTCTTGGCTGCCGGCTTTTGTCTGTTCTCATTGTTCGTAGCGCTTAAGGAATGTATTGTTTTCAAAGAGACCATTTATTTTTGGCTTGAAATGATCGCTTGCTATCGCCTAATGAGGTTATAATAAATTGATACTTAAGCTTTGAATAATACCACATTATGTAGGTACTTTTATTACATATTATTAATAATTCAATATTATGAAGGCGAAATAATTTTTTTCTCTTGCAGAATTTTGTGGTTCGAGTCCGACCACAGACATTTTACAATTTCGAATGTTTTCTGAACTAAAAAAAAGTAATCAACAATTGCAGCTATTTCAGTAATTTCGAATTACTGAAAATGCACCTTTTGTCCTTTGAAAAAAATAATCAAACTCCATGCTGGCAATTTTCGTCAATACAAATAAAACAAACTTCTTTGTTTCGTTGTAAAATTCCAGTCTGAGTATTCTGAATCACGTTCATTAACGATTATACACAAAGCAAATCCGGAGAACAATTCTTCCTAATTACTGTCGAACACAACAAAACGCACTTCAACATTTGAAAGAGTTTTTCTCCCTATAACGAGTGTGTTGACACCCCCTGGTTGACAAGTCTTGGTCTATGACTTTGCATTTAATACAAGATTCAGAGGCTCTAACAAGAGAAACTCAAAAGATAAGAAGGTTATTGCTATTTTGAGTGAACATTTTCAACTTTTTGACAAAAGACTTTTCTCATTATTCAAAAAACTGTTTCCGGCTGGTGGAAATTTTTCATTCTTCCAATTTTTGAGAATAATTTTTTTTTAAAGTACAAAATGCATTGTGATTCTTTATTCACAGGAGACTGAGAAGAAATTTATAAAAGCTCATTATATTAAGTTCCAGAAATGTAATTCTACGGTAGCCGGCGACATTGTTTCCGGTTATGCCATTTTGTTTCATTATATTTCATTACTGTTCTTTTTTTTTCCTGTGAATGCACGTGCAAACGACATTTCTTTGCAACAGGACAACGGCGAAACGCGAAGGACCAAGTCAAAACCAATTATAAGGACTTTTTCTTCTCTCTTTCTCTTGCTCTCTTCTCCTGCCTGACAGGATATAAATTCAATTCAATTTTACAAGGTACTCAAAAAATTTTATTTCAAGTTGCCAGGTCTAATGACATTTCCCATTACACACACACAAAGGTATAACAATGGAAGAAAAAAAAAGTTTAATTTCAGTAACCAGGAGAGATCCTGCGAGCTCCAGTTCAACCATCAGACCATTAGTGATTTTTTTTCCTTTTCCTGGTAATGATGAAGATGGCGTTGGTGGCGGCGGCGGTTATTACAGTTATTATTGCGGTGCGCGTTGTAGTGCAAACAAAGAAAAAGCACATTATTATTTTGTGTGGCAATCCATGAAAAAATTTGTTATTACACAACAATATTTTGTACTCCCTCAACAGCAATATTGTCAGTATGTGTTCGGTGTACGGGATGTCCTGGCTACAAATCTTCGTTTGAGTACTTACAATCATTTCAGCCGGATGGATACATGAGTATGCCAGCCATAAAAACCCAAGAAAGTAGCCTAAAGGAGGATGGCCCTGGCCACACTCGACACAGAATGTATTTATGATTTATGATCAATTTTCCAAATGTGGATTTTTCTTACACGACCATTTTGTTTTTTTTCCCTGGTTTTTTCTCTGCTTGATTTTCTTTGGTTTCATAAGTGTCTCGAGGGAGATTGGGAAAAACAGAAACTCCAATTCTATAAATTGTTACTTTTGTATGTGTGCGTCTGAAGAAGGGAAAAGTTCATTAAATTTTGTCGGAAGCTGCTGCTACTTTTGTTGGGGGCAGAAAATAACAGAAATTTATTTCCTTTTGTTTTCTTGTTTTGTTTTGTAAGAGAGAGCAAAGTTCGAAAAGTACTTGGTTGTTAATTGTCTTGAAACTTTTCGTTTATAGAGACGAAAGTTTTATTTGAGTTGGGAATGTAGAGGTTATTTGGGCTGCACACATTTTTGGATGGCTGTGGTTTTTGTTTTAAAAAAAAGGCTTTCAAGGACTTTACATTTAAACACAGCCTATGACGCATCACACCAATCCGCTTGGTTTAAGCCCTGCTCAATGACATCAATCAGGTTATTTTAATCGATTTTCCGGGCTCACAGGATACCTTGAATAAATAAATTAACTCGAATCAAAATTTAATGTAATCCCATTCGGTGAGCTGTTTGTTTTTAATTTATTTACCAACTTTTTTTGCAACCGTTATAGTTGCTGTTTAAAGCCTTTTGAAGGACTTCCATTAATGCAGACACATACACATCAAAAATAAAAATATTTTTTTAATGAGTGTTTAAGGTAATTATTATAATTTTTAAGGTTCAATGTACGTGACGAAAGATTCATGTTTGCTCAATCCCGTTTAAATTTATTTTTAATTTTTCGTTTATTTTTATTTTTCGGTCTGAATAATTTATGAGTGACGTTTCATTCCGTTTCTTTTTCCTTCAACACATGAGCATTTCAGCATCATACCAATACACACACAAATGTACGTTCCATACTCTCTTGGGATGATGAAATGAACACAAACATTTTTTTTCTTGTGTCAAAAAAGCTACAAACTGGAGACACGGTGCACAGAAGGACATCTGATATTTTAATTATGTCCTTGTTTTGTGTATTTTGTTGGGGAGTAAATGCCTTCGAAGGAATGAAGGAGTTCAGGTCGCGTCGTAAACAAGAATTTATTCCGTAAGTGACTGTAATAAAAGTCAAGAGGGGCAGAGCTAATAAATTTTAAAGAATATTATAAAGATTGGCTTGAAATTTTGTCGTTGTAGCGTGTTCTGGTGGTTTTTATGTTAAAACAAAATCCTTTATCATAAATAAATAGATGTCATTTGTTTTAATTAAAAATTAAATGACTTTTATAGTTGCTTTCGAGCCCAAGGCTATAAAATAGGTTAATAATTTCTGTATCAAAATGAAGATTAATGTGAATTTGTAAAACAGGATGTTTTCTGTAAATCGCATGTTTTTTCGCTTTCCCGCCCATAAACAGCCCCATTTGTAATTGCTCAACATGTTCACTTTCAAACTAACAAAATACCACGAACCAATTTCACTGCTAGCATTTGAAAAGTATTTTCGTAAATTAAAGCCAATTACTGATCACTTTGTGTCTTTTTCTTTTCTTTCCAGGTAAGTCAAACAATTTCTTGTAATTCCTTACTTATCGCAAACAGGTAATCCATGAATTTTAGCACTTCCCCTAATTTCGAGTTTTTATACAAACCAGACTTTGAATCCTCACAAAAACAAAAATCTTCAGGCTGCAATTAATTGATCATTATTCAATAGCAAAGTCGACAAACCTCAAAAAGTCAATCATAGCCAAGCACTAGCTGTCACATTGGGTGCAAAATTGAAGAAAATTGCAATAAGCTATCTTGCTGATAGATTACCGCCGCACTGCTATCGGTTTTCTTTGGCTGTCGTAACGGGTGGTAGCGTGAGTCAAATGAGTGACGACCAACGACTTTGACGAAAGACGATGACGACGACGAAGTCAACAATGACGCTGATGATTACTTTCACCTGACGTAACGAAATTTAAAAACGCCGCATAATGTTTACACTGCGCGACGACGACCGACGTTCGAGTTAGTGTTTAAACCACTATCAGTTGTTTGCGAAGCAGTCGCGGTATCAGTTTTTTTTTTTTTTTTTGTTTTGTTGGCTTACAGTAGTGGACGCCTTGTCTATGCCTATGTCGATGATGTTGATGATGATGGAATGCCATGTAATTATGTGAACCACCACCTCCTGGCGTTGTTGTACATTTTGCACTGCACCGACCACAAGACACAATTGTTAAACTCTGAACACGAGATACTTAACATTTCTTTCTGTTTGTTCAGACCGCTTGTGAATTATTCACCGTCTGTTGGTGTGCAGTAGGACCCAATAGGTAAACCACTTGAACTAAAGTTTACACCAAAGTTGTGATGTGACAAAGCTTTTGTTCACAACAAGTTTCCTATCCGGCAAAAGTTTGCATTTCTTGTAAAGTTAAAACCCTTTTACAAAAAAAGGGATTTAGAGTCAACCTATGTTAAAAAGTTGTTTTGCGTAACAATGTTAATTGTTATTGTCAAGTTTTCGGTGCATCGTGTCCCACTGTTCGGTGTGGTAATTCAATCCCCTGCCACTCTCTGATGTATATTAGACCGTTAACTCTACGAGTCGATTTGCCTGACCAATGCAAGCTTGCTTGCACCGACCATATCGACCATTGACTATGTGCCTGCACTTGTTATGCCTTGCACCTCTTTTACACGAAAACCCGCGGCTCATTGTGGTTATTGCGAATGAATTGAGTGACTTGCACTTTTTTTAATCAACACCATGTCAGTCCCTATGGGGAGCTTTTTGAAGAAATTAAATCGATCTAAATGCTTCGGATGGACGAAATGACAACCAACCATTAACGTCCATGATTAGATAATAAACATGTGCGTGCGTTCCGGTTCAAAAATGTACTGTACGTAAACCGTCGCACGCTCAAACAAAGACAATCTTTAATTAGTTGACATGTACTTTACGATGACATTTGTGTGTTTATTTAGTAGAGCATATTTGTTTTCTCCTTTTTTGTTGCAGTGTAAAGTCTGACAAGTATAGCAGTGAATATTAAATAGCCTGAAGAGTGAGCTGACAGCAAGTTGCTTTAAAATTGCTTTAAGTCGGTTTTTCGCGGAAGGCGTGTACGACTGAGTTATTCTCCATTACGTGGTTCGTTGGGTTTTTGGTCTGGTTAATCCAGTCAATATGACTTCTTCACTTCTGGTTTGCGATGAAGCGTTCATTATCCTTCCATGGACATTTGTCTTTAAGCATTAAAAAGAAAAACAAACTACAAAACATTTTTAAAATAAATTATTGCAATTTCCATAAAGAACGACTATTGCATAAATCTCAGTTAAAAGACAAAAAAAAAAAACACTTGAGATAAAATACCCAGTCAGTGACCCTATTACGTGATTTAAATTTGAAATATTTCGTCCAAAATAAGATCACGATCAAAAATGAACTCGTTTTGCAGTTCATCATACCTAAAAGGTCCTTTTGCACATATGGCGGTTTGTGTTCCACGCGTCTACTTCATTTGTTATCTCCCATTCCAAGAATTTCAAACTCGATATTTTTGTTGGCACCGCATAAAACAACAACAAAAAATGTGTTATGGTTTAACTGTACAGAAACAAAACGGCAGAAAAAAAGCAAACATAACCACAACAATCATGTCCAACAGCATCCTTTTTAATGTATCCTATATTTCCAAGCGACGACGATGGTAAATGATACAACCAGCGAGAGCCAAAAAAATGAACAAAAAACTGTGCGCACTTTCCTTTTAAAAAAATAGAAAAAACTCATTTTTCTAACAACAACACACACATCGGCCAAAAAAGAAAGGAAACCAAATAAAGTGTTCTTAACGATGTTACCATGAGCAGTGCGGGCTAAACCGGCAACATACCATAAATATCACACTAATGCGAATCCTTTTCCTTTATGTCTTCCTTCCACACACATCGAGATCGACTGATATTTTCCTTTTTTTTTTGCAATTTCCTGCCATCCCAGGATACAATATTCCCGTTTTGTTTTGTTTTTCTATATTTTCTGGCGAACGAACTATGTAAAGTTTAAAAAAAGAAAAACGCAGACTTAGAAAACAAGAAACAAAAGTTCTGGTTCTAGTCATGTGGGTGGAATACACTGACACACAAGTAAAAACCTTCCGCATATCCTTTTCAAAGTTTTGTTCGCATGTGTTTCTATTAAAAACAGCGAAAGGATAATGTTGTCTTCATTGAATATTAACAGTAGCTGACTGGAAAGTTTGCCGCTGGCTTTATCCTTTTTTCATATCAGAATGTTGTTTGTTTTTAATATTGTATAACGGGATTGTTTCAATGTGTTGCAAATTAATAAAAAAAAACTCAGAATCTTGATATCCTTTTGCATCATAAAACCCCACCATCATCGCATAAACTGGAATTGATATAACCCAGCTTCAATTTTTTCTAATTTCTACGAGTCCTTTTTGTCAGTTGGTTTATCAGTCGAATAAAAGAACATTTTTTTCCGTGTTTCGTTGTAAACTTTTTTCGTTTCTCATTTAAAAAAAAAAAAAATCCCACACTCTAGTTACAAAGTGCGATATTGTAATGTTTTAGTACAAAAAATAACTCCGCAGTTAAGAGGAGTCCTAAACAAGTCCTTGTTGTGATCTCCTTTTTTTGTGCAGTGTTTTACTGCTAGAACAGTCGTTAAATAGTGTCACAGATGGTGAACGTGAGTTTTATGTACAATGTGAAAGAATTGAAATGATACACTGGCAAACAAAAAAACTCAAAAACGTAACACGTCTAGGTTAGATGAGTAGAACAAAAGTAGACAACTAAAACACGCCCTCAAAGGACGAAAAATATTTCTGTATGCATGTCAATTGGGCGCTAGCAAGCTTTTATAAATTGAAAAGGAGGAAAAACTAAATTTGAGTCCTTTTTCTTTCTTTCAAAAAAAGCCTTTAAGGATAACAAGCGACACGCTTTAACAGAAAAATCTAAAACTTAACTTCCCAAGTCGAAGCTAGTCATTTATTATTATTGGCAATAATTTTCTATTTTTGACAAGGGTTGTAATAAAATATCGAATCTTAACTTTTCTAGTATCATTATCATAATGATGGGTCTTAAATTTTATGAGTCTTGGGCTTGTGTGTGTGTTTTTTTTTTCTTTGCTTTTTGATAGTTTAACCTTGATGTAATAAATTGACAAGATATTTCATTTGTTGCGAGTTTGATATCCTCGAGGGAGTTTTTAAGGATTCAATCAATTTTTATTTAGAAGAGATTTCTCAAGACTTTTATGAGAGATAGGAAGTGATAAAAGAGGAGAAGTGGTCTTTGTTCATTTTCACTTTCTAGCTTCGGTACACGCTTTCTTAACCGACTGAGCAAGTGTTTAATAAGAGAAATAAGTGACAACTTTAATCGATTCAAATTATCACAAGGAAGTGAGCATGCAATTGAACACACAAATCACGAAGCATGTAAAACATGTTCATTCAGAAATAAATGCCAATTTTCCGAATTCCATCAACAAGAGAAAGAAGAAAAACTACACGATTCCGAAAACTGATTGTCACTATCGATACGATAACTATTCAAATGTTATATCTGAATTGAGTTCGCCATTGGTTGCAAAGGTCACAGCGATGTATCATCACCATTCTCCACAACCAACATCTTCACAAACTCATGTCTTCTTGATCGAGTCTCGAATTACATGAATTGGTGTCATTATTACTTGCATTTTAAAGAAAAAAAAAGACACCTTTAAGTGATCACGTTTCCAATAGTGATGCAACAAATTTTGTCCAACAAAATTGTGGAATCTTCTTTCAAACATGCAACCAAAGAAAAAGGCGATACTGAATACAGGTTCGTGCGGTTCTTTGATCGCGAATTGTCGATGTTTAGGAATCGTTGCGACCTCGATGATGGAGCAATTGTAAATCGTCTCTGGGCTTTGTTGTCAGCGTACCCTTTACATTATCTATGGAAATGGAATTTTCATTCATTCATCGTTGAGGACCGAAAATTGAAATGTCACCTTACAATCTCTTTTTTGCGAACAGGGTGTCCTTGGAATTATTCAACTGAAGGTTGCACAGGAGTAGAATTCCACTGAGTCAGCATTTTAAAAGTTCATGTTCACGTATGTCGGTATATTTATGCAATCTTATGTGACCTTTTGAATTGTTTGTGGAATTTATGATTACTCCTTCCGATTTCAATTAAAATTTCAATTTGATTGCAGAATCCACTGACAAAAAATGAAAAATAAATAATAAATAAGAAAAATCCCTATCCATCGATAGAAACATTTTTATTTATTACCTTGACAGCTCGAAGTACATATACACGAATTTGGTGAGTGTGTATAGCAAAAGAGCTTGTTGGATTCAAGCTGAGAAGTTTTTAGCGAACTCCAGCATCCAAATGCATTCAACCGAAATGAAATATTGCTGTTTCTTTTGAAATTGAAATATTTTTCGTTGTGAGAGTGAAGGTGTGTTTTGGAAGAAGGACAGTGAATGGAGTGGATTTTATTTTGTTTTTTTTCCCAAATCACTCTGTTAGCGAACAATCCTTACCCTTACCGAGATGATGCTTGCTATATAAATCCATCTAGAACAGGTGCTTCACCAGCTTGTGGTTTACCAAGAGAAAGAGAGAGTTTCTACCCTCTATGATCCAGCTACTAATACAAATCATTTTTTGACATTGACAGTTTTGCTTAACAGTGGAGCACGTTACAAAAGATACAAATACAAAAGCGGGTGGGTTTTACCCACGTTGAGATACATTCAGATCAGTGGGAAATGTATATCTAATTCAAATGTCAATCAGACTTCACTTTCGTGGTTAGTCAGTGGTTTATTTATTCCTTTTTTGCTTGTTTTGCTTTGGGCTGAGAGGGGTTGATGGATTTTCATTTTTAGCAAAATTGAACTTAAGCATCATGAGCTTGATTTTTCTTAATCAAATTCCATTTATGCATGTATCTTGAACTCGGAAGAAAAGGTAAGAAAAAAGCTGTGTATACGCCGCAGTGTCCATGCAAAAAAAAAGGACGTCAGAGTGTGTGGGGAACTGAAAGGGCGGCCTGTCGACATATAAGCTGACAGATTCGTAAGGGGAAATTTCTAATGGAAAGAAATGTATCGTTTATGGAATTAAATTAATAAAAGTGAGTGTCGAGGTGAAGAAAATGACCAAACTGTGTGAGAGGGATTTCAGTCAATTTCCCTAAGCTGCTTGTTGAGGTAATGACAGGTGAGTTAGATGTTAACTTCATAAATCCATTTGGTTAGTAGGGATTTTTCTTGTGTCTACAGTAAATTAAGTTTGCAAGACAGTCTGACATAATTATAATTGGCTTATTTATTTCAGTTCCAAAAAAGTCTCACTCGTTTAATTCAAGCAATTCCCAATGGTTTCATGCCAGAAATGTTCAACAATAAGGCTTGTTTGTCCTTTCATGTCCACAAAAATCACTGCTTCAATTGGAATCCTTTCATGATATTTTAAACCTTCATAAAAAACTTAATCTGCAACCAATTTAGTTCATCTAGCCATTTCCTCGAAAAATCTCCGCTGCTTTGAGTCATAACATTTATTCTCTATCTCTTCTTCAAATCGATGCAATCTTTTCTATCGAAATCACAGAGAATAATACCACACATCCAAGGCATTCAACTTTTGTCCGGGAAATGGCATCGCTTCATTCCAATAAGCTTATTTTATGTCATTTCACGGTGCAAAAAAAAAAACGTTGAACGAAAAAGAATGTTCTCTTTGGAGTGACTATCAATGTGTCGTGGCCGATGGTTGACGTTTTCATTGCCAAATGCAATTTTATGTTGCAAGAGTTTTCTGAATAGAAGATTCCGATGAAGTGTTTGTTTGTAGCCATTCTAGAAATGCTGTCAATTTGTCAAATAGAATAATTCTTCTATGTGTCTGTTGTTAGGCGGTTTGTGGTATTGATGTGTCACAATGATAACGTTCTTCCAATGTATTTCTCCTTTTCCATTGCAAACCTAAAAAACACAAATAAAAATATGAGCCTTCTTCATTATTGATTTGAAACAGATTTTGAAAACAACACATGCCACTCCCAGTCGCCGACCGACAGAAGTCGTTCATTAATATTATTTGTCATCCTCATCATCGTTTAATGAAATAAACACTTTCGGCTGTTGAAATAATTATGATCTGCTAAAGATCGAAATTGCTTCTTCAAATGAATTTTCATATTTTCAAAGACGAGCCAAAATTTATCGAATGTCTGCAAATGAGTCGCGTGGATTTATTTGGTATTAGTCACGACTAGAAAAACATATATTTTGTTTGATTTTAAAAACATATGTGACGTCCTCTTTCCGAAAAAAAATATTCTCTACTAATGAAATGGTTTCTTTGGTTTTTAAATCAATTTTCAAATTTGAGCAAAAACCTAAATTTAAATGTTCATTTTCAATTGAAGCAACATTTTTATAAATGCACAGTTTTCCCTTGAAAAATATTTTCCGCGTTGAAAGGATTTTTTTTTTATTTTGTAAATGTTCAACTTGCTTGCACAATCCTCAACGAAAACAAAAATGCACATAAAATTATTGCGAAAATATGATTTAAATTAAGCGTTGGAAGTTTTAATGAGTTCATTCCACCCCTTGTTGCAAGGCACCCATCCATCCATCCATTCCAATAGAAATCCATCGCCTACGCTTGTCTCTCGTAGGCCTACTCATGCTCTCGTTTCGGGTTCAGAAAAAATTATAAATTCATTTAATTTTTTGTTTGTTTGAATAAAAATTTCAATATTTCGCTGATGTAATTACATTGGAAGTGTCTGTCTCAAAATGTCATCGGAATG
Source organism: Sphaerophoria rueppellii (assembly GCA_920937365.1). Classification (NCBI taxonomy): domain Eukaryota; kingdom Metazoa; phylum Arthropoda; class Insecta; order Diptera; family Syrphidae; genus Sphaerophoria; species Sphaerophoria rueppellii. The sequence continues at coordinate 121,775,616 of CAKKXW010000001.1, forward strand.
GGGAGTCATATTCAGGAATTATAATATTTAAATATTTTCTATTTTTTGGTTTGATTTGATGTGTGTTTTGTACCCTTACCGGAACCCGGTACCGTACCCACATTTTATGCTTATGTTCTCGCAAATAGCATCTAGTTAAATATTTGTAAAACAAATTGATTGACATTCAAAGGATGGTTTTTGAATTTGTCTGAGTGGATGTGGTTTGTTTTGCTTTATTTTTTTCGTACTCTTCGTTGACTCTGTTTGTTTTCGATTGGTATTCGGGATAAAATGTTTGTTCTGCTCAATTGAAATTATGTAAAGAATTTTTGCGTTGTTATTTTGCGAAATGAATAAATTCATAGCTGTGTTGCCATGCGTGCAAATTTACTTGTGTTATTTTGTTAAATTATTTACGAAGCTTAAATTGTTCAAGTTTTTTTGATAATATTTTGTTTTTGTGTTTTTCAATTTATTTAACACAAATGTGATTGCGATGGAAACTAAATACAATTCATAGGCATGCAAATAATTTATTCAGCGGGTGTGGACATTGTCATTGATTGTATTGATGCTTGTGTTTATTTTGAATCAATGTGTGTTTTATTTAACGCGAATATTTTTTGTATTCATTTCGGTAGTTAAAATTTGGCTAAAAATTTATGAAATAAATTATAACTCGGATTCCCGAGAGGCAGATTTTCTGCCAATGGAATGGATCCAAAGAAACTTAATTTCTGAAAACTGTCTTTTAACAAAAACTGAATACTGGTTCTGTCATGCAAATGCAAACGTAGACATCGATTTGATATTATGTAAAAATGTACTATTCTATCATTCCTAAGTAGTTGCTTCCCAAAATAAAAACCGTCAGCTTGAAATATTCAAATGATGCTATTATTATTTTTAAAAACACGAATTGCAACTAGCAACAATTTAAAAATATCTGCATGGCATCGTTAGTTACCTGCCCACTCGCTTCACGGTACATTTTTGCAACAACAATTCTGTATTCTATAAAATCATGTTGTTGTATTTCCGGCAACAGGAATTCATTGTTCAACTTTTATATTTTCCCAAAAAAAAAAAAAAAACAAATAAATAAATATAACAATCAAACAGAAAAAAATGTATAAATAAATCAAAGAGATGAATTGAAAATCCCAAAATAAAGATAAATGCATTTCGAAAATATTACACTGCACATGCAAATTGGCACTAACACAATATACAACGAAAAATAACATTTCTATGCAAAATTAAAGAATACGACATGCAAATACATTCATATTAATGAAACATAGGGAAACACGAGGTGCTGTAAATATTTCATTCGTTCTATGACTGACATTTCCATTTCATGTTCGCTATCCCTTGTGTTCTTAATTTAATTGATGTCATGTCATGAGATTACACCCAAGCATAGATATGGATGTGTATCTGCATTTACAGGCGAAATTCGGGAGAAAATACATCTGAATAGAAGCACCACTCTAACGCAAAAGAAAAAGAAATGAAAACCGTTTTCCGCCATTTTGATTTCATAACAAGAGCGTTCACTTATTTTCGCGGTAAATTAATTTTATGCCAAGACTCAAAAACAGTATCGCGTGTGATTTAATCATGTTGATGTGTCTGATACGAGAGAAAGAGACAGCGAGACGGATTAGACAGTAGCGAAAAAAAACATGAAAGGTTCTCGGTGATGATAGATTGAAACAATCGTCTTCGTAGATTATTCAATGTCGTCCCAAACATGCCGAGCTATCTGTCGATGACAAGACACTGCACTCGGGCGTATACGCAACCTTTTTTTGCTTGTTCTTCAAAATATGAGCCTTTTAGTAAAAATGATGAAAATATGTTTGGCGCACACTTTAATTAGAACAACTCTTGACACTTTTATTGGATGCACATAATGAGCAACGGTGATAATTCATTTTGCAAAAAAAATCTATTTTTAGCTCCACCACATTGAACCACATTGGCGGCTGTGATGGCGTTTAGGTCGTGTTTACGCCTGCACGCCAAATTTAAAATAAAAAATAATTCGTTAATGGTTTTTCTTTTTATTGTTGCACACCCACTCATGCACAAAAACATCAAAAGGACTCATGGAAGGTATGTTTAATAAATTGCAATCCCGCAGCTACATACCCACACATAGCAAACACTGTTTTGTTGTGTGCGAACAATGTGTACATCATTTGTCAGTAAAAGAGATTCAATTTTAATTTTAAATTGGTTAACCATGGCCTTTTGTTTCAATCCATTTTTATCTGTTTTAAATAGGCTCCTTTTTCGGTCGATATTTTATTCGGCTGTAAAAAGTGTGAGTTAAAAAAGGGATTTTCGTTCGTTGCTGTCTTCGTTGCCCTTCAACTAAAACGGATTATTTTGTTTTATGTTCATTTCGTTGGAGAAGAGACAGACAGGTGGGGGCTGTAAAAAGGGATGAACATTTCGACAGAGTGAGAGTTACAATGTTAAGGGAGCGTTTCTAGTATATAATTTAAAATAAGGGTTTTTTTTATGAACGGATCAAGCAATCCATTATCCTTTATATGTCTTAATGTTAACAATGAAATATTAATACCAAAAATTTGTTTACGTCTTAATATGGTTAAATATGTGAAGGAAGGTTTTTATGTGAGCGGGCTTAACGTATGTTTTTAGGGATCAAAGTCATCGTTAGCATTGAAAAGTATAACGAAGCTTTCTACCAAAAGAAGAAACAAAGTCATGAAAAATTCTTGTGTTTTCCTATCTTATTGAATTTTGTGTACAGTCGCACTGGTTACCCTAGAGATTAAACCTCAATATAGGAGCGAGGGGCAATGTCTCTTTGAAAGGATTAATTAAATGAATTTCCAATGAAAAAAAGCATCACCAAATTGCCATAATCTGGTTTGTTAATATGTCATAATCCTTTGCTCATAGGATGGTTTGAGAAGGTTGAAGGGTTTTGTTCTTTTAATTAAAGTTACAAATTTTAAGAAATGATGGAAAAGATTCTTAATTGAAATTCAAAAAAATATTTGGGTATTATAGGTTTTATTCCAATTATTCTTACTTGTGACGTAACAAATTGTTAGCAAGCTATTGAGTTGCAAAAGCCTTCTGTTGACTTGATTTCATTAGCAATTAAATTTGTTATTTCATTATTTCAAATCAATTGTTAACATAGAACTTTAACTTTTATGACATTGGCACCTTGCCGGGGTTAGATGAGCTTCTATTCAAGACGACTTAAATTTGGCAAAGATACAATCGATATGAAATATGTGATAGTTCGGAGAGAATGAAACTATTCTCGAAACCTCAATTTTTTTTTTTTTTTTTAATACAAGAGTGTCTCCTTCCATTTACAAACTTTATAGCCTATTCAGCCATTAGATCTTATTTTCACTTTTTTTTCTTCGTGTAGCACATAAACAAGAGAAACTGATATCCCAAACATCTCTTGTCGAATACATAAATCTTCGGCGCGAACAATAAATTAACAAGTTCTAGGCGAAGAACCTCAAACTTTTTCGCAAATTTTGTTTTTTTTTTTGCGACTTGTAATTTTGTTTCTTTCTCAACAGTCACAAAAATAGATGACCATCGAAGCGTATTCAACTTCTTTTCAATGTCATTCGTGTAGTGATGTGATCTCTTTCATTCTTTTTTGTGTGTACATGTTCTTTTGAGAACATCCATCAATCTGTCAAGCGAATGTCCTTCTGTTTTTTTATTTTTGTTTTGTAAATACCGACCAATGGCATCAATAACACAAATCAATTATTTATAAAATGTTTCATTTCTGTTCGTCTTTTTATGCCTAGGTTTTTAGTGCCACCATTGTGACAGTTTATTTTAAAATTGTCACATACTAATGGTTTTGTTCTTTAACTGTTTTTTTTTTTGCTGTCTGTTTTCGCATTTTATTGAAGGACGTGTTCAGGGAGGTACCCTTTTTTATTTATTTGCTATGCAGGATTTTGCTGAGCTGGTAAAGGGTACTTTATGTGCTTTATTAATAAATCAATGGCAATGAAGGTTTTCTGCAAATATATAAGTTCGGTTTTTAGTGGTTAAAGTTTTACTAAGTGTTAGTAATAAATTAATTTTTACTTTAAAAAAGTATAGCAACACTAAGCACCAATTGTATAAACCCTTCTTACCAAAGTTAGTAAATCACATCTTTTTGTGAAAAATTGTGGGATACCACAAGACTCTGTTTTAGCACCGAATCCTTTTTTTTACTACACGAAAATTTAACAAAGTTGCGGCTTACACTCATCAATGATTCTTAAAGCTTGTGTGAAGAGTCCTTCAAATGCATTTGTTTCCAAACGGTTGAGAAACACTTTTTTCATGTCGAATTGATAATCTTCGGTAAGTCAGTTCTGTATCGTTGCTTTTACGTAACGTGCTCTAGTAAAATAGCAGAATGCCTTTCCGAAAGCAATTCAATTGAGTATTCAGTAGCAGTTTTCCCTTAAGTCCAACTTCTGTATTACTGTCAAGTAGGTTTAGAGATTTGTTCCGCAACTGTACTACACGAATGTGGAACGCCTTTCCTCTTATTGCAATATTAAACATTTTAAAAGTTTTTGCTGCGTTTTTATTACGACATTCTAGGACGATCTAAAAACTTGGTCTTACTTCTTAAATGTTCCTTTATCTCCTATAGTTCATGCGACGCATCTCAGAGCCTTATAAAGCATATCACTGCCTTATTGTGCATTCCCATCTTCCGCACGTTCTCATATGAAGAAGGGCATGAATTCATTTTGCTGTTATTCAACGTACGTGTTGCAGCTTCCATTTCGATTTGCTTTAACGCTTGTAATTTCTTTTTCAATTTTATTTTCTCAAGTAACGAAGGTCGACCACGTCTCTAAAAGCAAAAGAGTTCGTAGGGTTAACCCCATCCATTTCTGGTGTTTGCTCGTTTGAAATTCTTGAAGAGCAAAACGAAAAGAAGAGGACAAAAAATGCAGATGTTCAGTTCAACATTTTCAGGGTAAAAAAGTTAAAGTCTCAAGAAATGGTATTATGTTTGTTATAGAGATCTGCAGACACTTAGGTATCCTGTCTGCATAAAGCGAGGAAAAGTCCTTCAAAAAGAGAAAAAGGAAAGCGAAAATGGTTTGAATAAACATAGCAAAAAACAGAAATGCACATTGAAACGAAGATTTTAACTAAAGTGAAGTTTAATCCGGAACGATTTAATGCAGTAGGTACAGCACTATCGATATGGTAAGGAAATTCCTGCTTATTGGTAGATGCATTTGTGAAGAGGAAAAATTGAACAATACTGTCAGCGGTGGCTCCTGATCCATTAAAAAATTTCGTAAGGATTCTTAATTTAAATTGATTATATCGTTATAATCTTTCATGACAACTTCACGGTGCACTGATCTTAAAAAAAATCTCTATGAAAATTTATAAATTTGTCTACCCCCGACTACTAAATTACTACCCACTTCCCACTGTTTTTCATCTTGCTCTTAAGTGAATCTTCTCCACACAAATACCCAAAGGCAACAATTTGAACAATTTACATATACATCAAAACTAAACTAACCTCGCTTTGCAATTTATCAACTCGCAGTAGCAAGCAGCACTCACAGCGTACCGCCATTTTGTTAATGAATTAATGAAACGAACACAGGGAAATGAAAGAAGACGAATTCCAATTTCGCCCGCCCCATCCCCATTTAAGTATAGTCAGCTAAGTAGTAGTTTACTAGCATATGCCTGATGTGACATTCCATTTGCAGCAGTGTTCATCATTTCCATCACATATAGCCAAGGCAATCTAGTGTATATGTGTCGAGTTTATGCGAATGTAAAGCGCAGCGCACAAACGGGACCCACATGAACCAAATTAGACCGGAAACATTCAATTGGCGTGAATAAAGCTTTCATCTGTTTTATGTCTGTCTGTTTATGTTTTGAAAATGGCAACACTGACATTCCCTTTCAACCACCACCACCGCCCCAGAGCTAAGCTCTTGTCGAGGACTGAGAATTTGTTCGACATGCTTGTATGCTTGTAGTATTCAGATGTTTCCCTCTTGAGGCTGCACACACTCATTCGTTTATGTTTCATACCCAGCATCAACACTAACCGATGGAGATTGAGGGCTCCCTCTGACTGGTGTCCCGCTCTCAACATAAAACAAGCTTTGCTTTGCTACAAAATTCATAAATACTCCACCACTACTTTCCCAGCAATCTGGAATGACTGAATGACGAGCTATATACATATATGATTGAACTTGTTAGAATTATAAGCTTCCATTTCATGTCGTTCTGCAATGTTCTGTGAAGTTGATTTTCATCATCTAATGGTTTAATTAGTTTTCATATGCGATGACATCTCGAGTTGTATGGGTTTCTAGAAATGAATTCGATAAACTTGCGGGGTTGACAAGTTGAAATTTCGAGAATGACACAAGACATTTGTTATGCGATATTAAGTTTCCATATTTTGTTATTTTTTTTCAACCATTTTGATCCTTCCTTGGGCTGGGACGATGACGACAACGATAACGTGAAATTGATTGAATTTGCTGATGCACGTGCTTTGAAATGCAATTGAAATGTTTTTATTTTTTCTTTCAAAACGTTACAGACTAGCTGTCGCCGGTGATAACTCCTTCTAAGTGCAATTAATTTCCTTTTAGCTATAATTGTGGGATTGGTTGAGATGGCGTTTTGTAAGTTTTCGCTTTATCGACTCGGAATTAAGAACACGATTGCATGGCATTTTCGGTATTTTCATTATTAATAAAAAAGTTCTTTGAAAACTTTAACTAAGGAAAGTTTTGCTATTAGTTGATGTAATTTAGGATTATAATTTCAAGCCACAATCTTTTTAACTGTAATTCAACAGCTTAAAGTTCGATTTGACAGTGCAACTTGTATAAAATACGAATCTTTTTGAGCAGTGATATCCGCGCCACTGTCGGAGTGAGGAAACAAGTCATCAACGAGCTTAAAATATTTGCTACCAACTCCCTCACTTAACTCTAATTGTTTCTTGTTTGGAGTACCACAAGGGAAAGTCTAGAGTCCACAATTGTTTTTATTTTTTATTTTTTTTTTTGTAATTACCTTACCGCTTGTCTGTAGCTTTTCAAGTACTTTTTATGAGTCTAATTAAGGCTGTTCATGGCAACCCTCATTAGAAGGACACAAAAATAAGACACCCATAAAATAAGTGCGTGAAAAAAAAAAAAAAAAAATAGAAACGAAATACCATGAATTTGAATATTTTGTCAGCGAACCAACATCAATTTGCACATTAAATTTATCATCAATGTCATCAGCTCATCGTTTACGCGCTCGCCTGCTGTCGGTCGTCCTCGTCGCGTCGTTATCGGTCTCCAGTCTATGTTGTATTGGTCAGCCTCACGCCACCGCCATCCTCTCGGCTTTGAGGTCAAAACCAATGAAAACATTGTCCGCTCGAAAGCGCTGACAAACAGTTGCTCAACACAAAACGCAATAACCATAAATAATAGCATCAGCTTCAGCGCTGAAAGCCAGAATAAGACAATAACCAAACAAAATGCCATTTTGAGTTTTCCTTTGCCATATTCAGTGAGGTGGTCGTTTGTCATAGTCTCATAGTGGTCAGTTGTCGATCTAGTATGTGGTCATTTGTTTGATGCAGGCTAAACGAATGTGTGTCGTTTCCAATGATAGAATAGGCAAAACAAGTTGCAGGTAAACGAGTCAAGTATTGTGTTGAAGTGTTTCATTGGCAGGTACTCGACTTCACTTTTCGTCTCAAATTGGTAGCTTGTCAAGCGGCAAATAAGTAGGTAAACCGAATCCGATGCTCATATCAGCGACTTGACTGGTTTTGTTGAATGAAAGAAGAACTGAAATTAGGAGTTAGTTTAACTCTTCAAATGTTTCTGTTTTGAACGTCTTTTTGTGTCCTTTTACCAAATGGAACCTCCTTTTGACATAAAAATCATGTCCTAAATGTACATGCTTCATACAACTATCCCTCTGCTTCAATGAATCATACTTTTCTCCTACCAACGAGCCATAAAAATCAATCTACCATCTTTGTAATTATTGTGTTTCGACAAAATACCGCCTTGATAACCTCTTTTACTTAGCTGTCAAACGTACTATTTATAGAAATAAGAATAAAATTGTAACACACTTCAATTGACTGACTTTTTGATATTTAATAACCATACAATAGGCGTGACAAACTTGCCTAAATCATCATCACAGTCCTAATAAAACGTTAGAAGCTATTATTCAAATTTGGTTTCCTTCCTTCCGTCAAATTTATCCACACGCAAATCCTTGACTTGGCGCTAAAGCTAAAAAAGCGCAAGGTGTTTAATATTCCATAGATCGTGGATGTGTTGGTGTGTGTGTGTGTTGATTTTGACATTAAATGCTTTCGTTAGCACAAATTGAAATGGGAAAAGTCAAATAAGTAGAAAATGAAAATCTCAAACAAAACACCCAAACTCATTTCGGCACGTGACCTGAAAGGCCAAAACCTAAGAAAAACACAAGCCAATTAGAAGTCCAATCACACTTTTGATGTGAAGTAACAATTTGAACAGTTGCTGATGGCGTAATATTAAAGAAGAAAAATATTTTGACATTTTTGCCAATGAAACAACAACAAAAGTGAAACTAATTGCATCATTTTTAAGGCTCGAATAGGCACTGACACAAATGGCACACCATGGCAACCCCATAATTATTTTGGCATTCCAATTGTAGTCGTTTTCTTCCAATTGACGTAGCTTCGACGCTCTGCTGCTGAACGAAAAACTCACCACCATAGAAAACCCGATTCGATATTACAAGATAAAATTAATTTTCAAATTCGAGGCACGTATGGATGTTTAAAAGTCAGCGACGATTACCTTAAGTATTCCATACAGTCATTTATTTCGAGACTTAAAATATTCTCTGAGCGTCATGCGAGTATTTGGATTCCAGATAAGACTCCTGTCGACCCAGACACACCACCACATTGTTCGAAAAAGTTTTTTTTTTTCTAAATTCTCATTATGCGAAAGGGTTAAAGTTGGACCAAACAAAAAGTTGTACAAATGTATTCGGATATCCTCTTTATGATACTTTATACTCGTGATGAGGCGGTACCTACGGTATTCGACTCACACATGACCATCCCCATATGACCTTTTTTAATTCAATCAACTTATTTAGTGCGGTTTTAATGGAACGAGTTTTGAAACATTCGGAAACTCTATCCAAGCAGAATATGGATAAAGTTTTCTGTATCGTCTCATCCTCGGTACGGGAGCGGGTGCGGGCGTGTCGGTACAAAACTTCAAGTGCAAGTTTTTTGGTTTTTGGGTAAATTTTTTGAGAATTATTCGAATTACACATACATTTTGGGGGCATTAAAATAATTTTGTGGGTTCTCGGGTTGTGTCGGTTGATTGGCTTGATTGCGCTCAGTTGCAGGTTTAAAGCATCGAATCGATTGAAATAATTGATTAATTAAAAACTTTTGAATATTCCAAATGGGGACACACGAAGATCGACCGAGGCGAGGGTTGGAAGTGAAAATTTTTTCAAATTCACAAACTGAATGCAGTAAAAAGTTGAAGGCAATTGAATTTGTGCACTTTTGAAAACTAGTTCAAAGTTTATTCTCATTTTAAAGTGCATCAAAAGGGGACGATTGACTATGAGAAGTTGAATTAAAATAAAAAGATTAAAATGGATTTTATGAAGTAAAATAAAAGTTTTGTTGATGACGAATTTTCATCGAATAAATATTTATGAGTTGAGGTTTTTGCAGTTAATTTTAATACGACAACAAGTTGAAAGGATTTGGTTTTCGAAAGACTTGCTTTGCTTGCAATGAACCGAGAGAAATTGAAGGAGATTATGGTAAACTGGAAAGAAGGATTAATTAAAAATTCTTGAAATTTTGTTATTGGAGTAAGCGATAGTGGCTTTTTAATAATCATAGATGTCTGTCGTCAATCTTAAAATATTTAAACAAAATACATGACTGAAGTGAAACGGCATACCTACATTTATTTACATTGATCGATTGATCTCTGTTTGTTCTTAAAATATCATTAGAAAAGTTTTTATAAAGTTACTTACGTTCTCTTTTTCTTTTCTTTTCAGGTAAGTTCCAAAAAATAATCTCGCTCAAAAAGGATATCTCAGGGTTTGGCAAGTATTGTTAAGAGTTTAAAACCATAAAAATCAAAAAGCATATTCATGAAAAATATTGCTTTTTAGTTACACATCTCTACACAGAAGATCATTCTACTGCTGCTCTTGCTTAAAAACATAATTTGTAAACAAGTTTGGTCCTCAGCCTACTACTTTAGCTCCATCTAACTCTTATCTATACCTTAAGGGTAAATCAGTGGAGACTGCTCTGCATGCAGAGTTAAGTTTCACATATTGAACAAAAAGACTATACCCTGGCCGTATTTCATGATATCGAGGGTGCGTTTAATAACGTAATAAAGGAATCAATCAAAACTGCCTTAGTTTAAGTTGGCAGAGTTATAAACTCTCAATTGGGAGTTAGCACTATTGAGAAAACAGTTACTAGAGGCACACCACAGGGAGGGATCATCTCTCTGCTCTGGATCCCCGCAGTCAACAAAATTCTCACAAAGTTTAAAGATGAGGGCATAAAAATTGTAGCATATGCAGATGAAATAGTGGTTCTGGTATCAGGCAAGTTCCTTACCATTATGGAGAACGCATTAAGGGATTAATCTTCTTGGGCAGCTAAGAACGGTATCGGGGTCAACCTCACCAAGACAGAGCTAGTTTTCTTCACGAAAAAACGGAAACTGGATGCCTTCAACCCTCCTAAACTAAATGGTATTCCTCTTAAACTTTGTAAGGAAGCTAAATTTCTAGGAGTAATCCTTGACTTCAAGCTTACATGGAAGCGTAATACTGAGGAATGAATGAAAAAAAGCACTATGTTCATTCAACACATGCAAAATGACCTTCTTTGTACGTTGGAGTATGCGACCGCAAATCATCCAATGGATGTACACAGCGATTGTCAGACCCATTCTTACCTATGGCTCTAATGAATGGTGAAAACCGGTGGAAATATCAAGCTATCTCAAGAACCTGAAAAAGGTACAGAGACTAGCCTGTATAGGAATAACAGATGCTCAGAGATCCACTGGGTTGGAAGTGATCTTGGATCTCCCGGCTCTGGATGAGTTCATAAGGTGCACGGCAGCCAAAACTGCAATTCGTTTAAAAGAACTGAGTTTTTGAAAGCACAGCACTTATGGACACGGGTCAATCTTACAAAGATATGACACGATTCCAGGACTGATGGAGACCACCGATTGCATTCCCCCTCTACTAGAGTTTAATAGGAAATTTTCTATTTGCATACCAGAAAGACAGGGCTGGGATCCTTATTCACTTATAAGTAAACGGAGTATGCCTTTCTCTCTCTCTCTCTCTCAACATCAGAGAGGTGTATAAACTCTGCTGACTGTAGTGTCTTTCAGGTCGAGATCTATGCCATTGAAAAAGCAACTGAAATGGCACATCATGAAAAGCTAACCTCCTCGGAGATTACTTTTTTCGTGGACAGCCGCCTGGCTGCTATCAAAGCAGTTAGACCACAAGGGGATCACAATTGACCAGAAGGCCCCCGTGTATGCAACAGTTCACGCTGTGCACACCCCTTATCACCTAACCTAACCTAACCTAACTCTTATCTAGAACTGATTACTCTTTTATGGCACGTTACTTCTTGGTCGTGTAGAGTCATTTGTAAGGACATTCAATTTCATTTCTTGACTTGAAATAACATCGTTATTAGGCAAGTTACAAACCGTATGCACTTTAGACTCGTTATCAAAACCTTGTTTTTTACTAAGCTAAGTAGTTTCCTTGCTTGTATATAAATGACATCCGTAATCAAGTTACTGATTGTAACGATGTGGATACTGGAGTCATAAACAACGTGCAATGGATCAAACAAAGAAGTTTGATTTATAGTTTTTAATAAATATCAACGTTTTACTCGCAACATCCATCTAGTGTTTTTTGAGAGTTTTCTAATTCGACAATACATAAATTGAAAGAGGTGCGCATAGAAAAATATTTTTCTAAAATATTTTCCATTCTTAAAAAAAAAAATAATTGACAAAAATTTGCGTAACGATTGTAACGACGTCTTAGTGTACAAAAGTAACTTTAAATCTGTTGTAATTAATTTAAGCAGTAATGGTCTTTTACTTTTTGGAAAGAGTAATTTTGGTATCAGTAACGTGTTCATTCGAGTTACTGTTAGAGCCCTAGTCGTTACATTTTTAACGCTTATTTGCAATCCATACTGTTACTGTGGCCTGCACTTAAAACCCTTTAAACCCTCTGAAATCTATTGAACAAGAAAATACCAAGTAAGTTGCCAAGACAGATTTGTAAGCTGTTTACTCTATTATTCAATGTTTGCTTCTCTCGAAGCAGAAGTATTATGAAAATCTATTAAGTCGATGAGAAAGTCTGCATAGTCGATATTTTGTCGGATAAGCGGTCAGGTCATAGAATATTCTGCTTAATGACAGGCTGCAGCGACAAAAATTTTAACTCCTCAAACAACGTGACGTTTAAAACATTCTGTCACTCTATAGCTTGCAATTGCACATTTTCGGTTAACGTTGTCAAAAGCCTTTGAAAAATCCCTCGGTATCAATTGCAATTTCTTCCCTGTTTCGATTCACAATTTATTCCAAAAAATCAATTTCTAATTGAAACAACCAGCAGCATCCAACACATTCCATTTCGAAAAATAACGTTATCGACCATGAGAATGCAATTCTAATGTTGAAAAATAAAAACAATGAAAAATTCAATTAACTACTTCCTAACTGCTGGCATCTTCCCTTATTGCCATATATAAACTCGTAGTCGTCGTCGTCGATGTTTTAAAATTGCATTTGCACGTAACCGACCGCACTCATACACAAATGGGATTGGCAACACTAAGCCAAATAGCCACAGCCATCAGCACACATCTAGTAGAAGCATCATACACACTACAAAACCCTTGGCAAACTATTTTTAATTAAACCAACCAAACGACAGAAGTACCATCACTTCTATAAGAGAATGCATCTGAAAGCTTACACAGACACAACTACAACATTCGGTATCAACAGCCATTGCATTTGAGATGCGCATATGAGTATTGAGACATTCTCATATACTTTCGAAAACAATTATTTGGATTGTTGGTTGTTTTGTTTTTTGAACGTGTATGTGTGCTGGTGAAGGTGATAAACGATCACGTAATTAATTCAATTCACAAAATTAAGATATTTCTAAACGGGTAATACCGCTGCGCCACCATCACCTCCATCAATGCCAATTGCACCGCACAGCAGCGTCTCATCTGTTTATCTCTATATCTTTGTCTAATCGTGCTTGCAGTTCTAGAAGGAGAAGAGGTTCGTTTCTCTTTTATTTATTAAAAACGTTTGATGGAAACTTCTGTAAACAACATTTTTGAGATGAACCATTGCATTTGTTGAAAACACACGAAATACCGAAGCGAATATGTTATTTGAGGCTGATTTTCGGCTGCGGTGGGAAGGTCTTTTTGGGGCCTTTGTGTGTTTTCAGCTCAAAACCACAGACAGTTTTACAAAATTCTCTTCTTCTTTTGTTGCCTTTGTCGAAATGGAAACTAGATCATTGTCTGTCTATCTGTCAGGACGGGTTTTGTTTCGCAAAAGTGAATAAATGGAGTAGTATAGCAATGTCAGTGTCAGAACGTTTTCTAAAATTGTGTTGATTACAGAATGCACTTCTACTTTAGTATCAAAATCTTAGCATACCATCTTTTACAGAGATAAACGAACATTCTCCCACAAGTCTTATTTGCATCCTCCCCTAGTTTCGATTGTCCTTTATGCTTTTAATATGGTAACTCAAAACTTCATTTAACTAATTGCTGAAAAAGAAACTGGGTAGATCGCACGAACTTAGTTTCATAACGACCTTCAACCAGCTCATTTTATGGTAATTTTATAGCACAAAACCTTTGCACTGTGCTGCTTAACATACAAAAGATATATAAATCCTAATTTGGAAGTTCTTCGTTATCAGCTGTGTTCCTGTGGTTGTTGAAACGAGAGTTATTCCTCATTTTCATCCTCCCACTCAAAGAAAAAAAGCTTTCCATCAGAATGTAATTAATTACCAACTCCCATTAAAAAAAAAAAAACACCAACAAAATTAGATACAAAACATTTGGTGTTTTCCCTCTAAAGGATAATGTTCGCTTTCAAGTCCTAGTCCTAGGCGCTTATAAAGGACCATGAATAATGAAAGTTAATTAAACAAGGACAAGAGAGAGTGAGAAAGGACGATGATGTATACTTGATGTGGGGATTGCGGAAGAATTTTTTTGTTCTTGTTTTTATCTGAGGCTACCAGTCGATGTGTTGTTTTATTTTCAAGGGCATTTTGTTAATCCCAGCTGCAGACACGACAGATAGAACAGAGGATACACGGAAAAGTGCTTCTGGTGTAGCCAGAAAAACCATGTCTGTCATTAGTCAGAATATCATCAAGGATATTATATAGAGAGCTGATGATGATGATGATGATGGCAGGCGGCTGTTTCAAAACTGCTCATTTGAATGCTTGGTATACTCATTGGCCATCATTATTATCTATTGTCGTTGTGTGAGTGGAATTGATGGTTATTTTTTCATTTAAAATGTTCTAAAATGGTTTTACCTCCAAATCAGGCTCATTGCGATGCGCATATTTAATTGAGAATTTTCAATTTGGAATTTAATGTTTGCTTGTCCAGAAGGTGGAGCGGTATCAGTGGACATGTTTTGGGTGTATCATTATTTTGCTATAAATCGGTTGTAAATTATTTCTATTTGAAATTTTATATTGAAATCGTAAAAAAAAATGTTTGTACTAGCTTACCCGTCTGAGAGGTCCTCACAGTTTTTCTTTCAAGACTAAAATAAATAATTTATAATATAAAATAGAACGGCGCGACAACTCTTGAATAGCCAAGGCCAAAGTGGCTTACTCTCATCAACAATTCTCTAGGTGCGTGTGAAGAATTGAGGGAACCTACAATTTAACGCCGATTCCAAACGGCAAAATTGAGAAGCACTTTTTCATGACAGACGATACTCTTGGAAGTTTTGTCAGTTCTTGTCAAGAGGCAGTGCCCGTGAAAGATGAAATAAAAACTATGGGCACGAATAGGACTCGAACCCACAACGTTCTGCTTAGCAGCCAACGCACCTTACCACTAAGCTACGGGCACTAATAATAATTTATAGTCAAAATTATAATGTAAAACTCGAAGGGTCTTCTTTTTTTTATATTCATTGTCTACAGCTAACTTCAAGTTGTTTTCCCTCACTAAAGAGTTACTTTGATTTGTATTCACAGCATAACCTAATTATTTCCATACCAAAACTTGCAATAAAAAATGTATAATTCCCCTCCTTCGCTCACCCACCATTGCAAAGGAGAAACAAAAAGCATTTTGCATAATTAAATTAACCAATGTTGCTTTAATCAAAAAAGTTCTGTTTCTATTTCACAGCCCGTCTTTCTCCTTCTATCTGCGAATTTATTTATCATTAATTACAAACTTTAAAGACTCACCAAAGAGTATAAACATTTTCTTCATAGAAAGGACACTCGATGTGCTTCAATATGCAAATACAATTTATTCGTTCATCGTCCTTCGTCAAAGTTATTGTTGTTCTCTTATTTTTACTGTTTCAACATTGTGACGATGCTCAAATTAATAACCTTATTAACGAAGGATATTTTCTTCCTTAAAATTGTGTTATCTCTTCTTGGTTTGATGCATATTCTCGAGTCTCGAATGGCAGCTCTATTCGTTGGGAGTGGAAGTATGCAATACATTTTCATTTTATGTTTAAATAATTGAGAAAGATATAAAATTTTGGCTGAATACTCTATTTTTGATAACAATTCAGGAATAAATGAAATATATATTTTACAGTCTTATTTCAATTGAGTTCAACTACATATAAAAAAAACTGTCACTCACAAGTGGGAGGTTGGAATTTAAACTATCTGCCAAGTGAGTAATTTCCACAAAAGACGTTTGGCTTAAAATAAAACAGATACTAGATTGACGTGGGTTTAATTGAGAAATTGTGTGGTTGATTAATTTTAATTAGCATAAGGTTATACGCTAATTATGCATTAATATTGTTTTCAATTATAATTGCTTATGTGTGGCAAGCGAAATTGAAATTGATTGATGGTGATGAAATAGGAGCAGCGAGCAGGCATATAGATATAGACCGTGCCAAGTTAGATAAATTAATTTTTCTTAAGGTTGCATTAAGATTGCTTACAAACCAGAATTCCTTTGGTTTAAAGCTTAATCCTCATCGATTGATTCCATTATAATTCAAAAATATTTACATTCTAAAAATAAATTTCAATGCAAAATAACAAAAACTCCATGACTTTTCTCGCAATCTTCTTTTCATATGAAAAATGACGATAAAAATATATACAAAATATTTCTTCTCGTAATTCCTTTTTAAATATCAAAAAACAAGAAAAAAACGCAAGTGAAATCCCAGCACTCACATTGACGTTTCTTGAAAATTCAAAAAAAATCACAACATACGAGTTTGCCTCCCAAGCAAGGATCGGATTTCCTTCAGTAAACCTCTTAGCTGAAGTCAATTTCCCCTTCTCACCCACGCACAATATGTCAATATTTTCAGGCAAGGTCTTGTTGGAAGATGAACAAAATAACATTCCCCAGACTCAAACTCCTCCTTGCAAAACTTTGAAAGCAGGAGTACTCTCCGTTTATTGAATTTTCTGCCGCTGGCAGGCAATATTATCGCCTAGCAACGCATTAAAATAAAATACATGCATATATAATATGGATGCTGAAAAACACAAAGAAAATTCAATATCTGATATTTTCATCAAATCTGCGTCCTTTTTGATATAGCTCCATATTTTTATCTTATGGAAATATCAATTTATGTCAATTATGGTAAAATATCCCAACGGCAGACAAGCACCACCGACCGACAACGAACGGACACACCGAGTTATTTGATATTAAATTTTTGTAAAACGAAACCAAAAAGAAAAGGTCCTTAATAGTTTGTTATCCTTGCCTGAACTGAAAAAGGACACCAACAAAAAAATCCCTTCTAGCTGCATGACCAATTGGACGAAATCCATATTGACAGGACCAAAATAGAAGCAAAACAAAAGCTTTCGAAAAGGTCCTGTCGTGAAAATTTTCTCCCGAATTTTCATGCAACATGCACCAGACGCAAGTTAGAGTATTGACGCAAATATACTCCCGGTCACATATTAATTGGAAGACCTATCCGCCTATGTCCATAAAAAGTCGAATAGCTAGTTGGAAACGCCTGAAGCGTGTACCAAAAAAAAAAAACTAGTTGGAGGCCATACATCCGAATGAGTTCAATAGCGATAAGAGCACATCTACAAATTCATATTAAATTTCCATATCCTGTCAGTTTGTTAAAGCTCCATCTGGTTGCCAAAACTCCTGAATGACATTAGTTAAACTTTTACGTTGTCCCTGCCACCCACTTTGATGTTTCTTTGTGTGTGCGGAGTGCCTTTTCTAATGAAAATATTTTTTTCTCTGTTTTCTATTTTTACAGCACATGGTGCAGGCCGGTGTGGGCCCATATCCAGGTGCCCCAGCAGGATATCCACCGGCACCAGCTACTGTCGGAGCTGCTGATAGCCTCTCAATGGCAGTGGCTGCTGTCAAAGCTGAGCAGGCATCACAAATGAAACCAGATGGTGCTCCGCCGCCTGTGTCATCAGCTGCAGCAGCCGCACAGATCTATATGCAGCAGAAAAAAGTGAGTATTTGTAAAGTTTGAGTCAATTTTTGTTTTATTTTGAGTCGGAAAGTTTTATGTTTTTTTTTTTTTCAAATTCTGTTTGCGTTTCTATATGATGAAGTTTTGGAGAACTTTTTTTTTTTATCCTTCAAAGTTCTCGAGGACACTTTAATATCGTGTGGTAAAAAAAAAAATAGAACAGGGATTTTTTGTTTGTGTTTTTAATAATTTCCTTTTTTTTAATTTGCTTTGGTGAATTTTGAGGAAGAAGGAAAAATGAAAAATCCAATAGGGTTTGATAGGAGCCGATTTTTTATTTATTTTCTCTACTAAACAAAAATTGAAAATGCACAGAAAAATAAAAACACGGCGCTAGAAAATGCATGCGATGGGATATAGATGGTTATAACTTTTTTGTTTAGTAATAATTTATTCACTTTTTGATCTTGTGTCTAAATTAAGAACAAATTGTTAAAGCAAAAACAATAAACGTACTGTTGTGAAATTTTTGCTGACAAAAAATGTTGTTTTATAAATCATTTGGTAAAATAATATAAAAAATAAATTAAATTATTAAAAAAATATAAATCAAATTATAATTAAATTTTAAATCAATAATCTTAGACCTAAGATTTTTATTTATATTTTTTGTGAATGAATTCACTGCATGGTTTTTGGATGAATTGAAATTATATTCGAAATGGTTTTGGCAGTTTGATTATAAGAAATTGTTTGCTTTATTAAAAAGAAAAAAATCAGATTAAATATTGTTCAAATAAAAGAAAAATTAAAAAGTGTGGAGTTTTTTTTTTGTCAAAAATATTTTAATTTTCTTGTTTCAATCCTCTGAATGAGCAAAAAAGGACATCAATTAGAAAATAATACGAAACTGTTAAAATAGATTGTTACCTTTGCTATCATCAGTCACTTTAGGTGTACACTCATTCAAGGATATTTTTAAACTTTGAAATTGCATGTAAATAAACAAAATATCAGATTTAACCAAACTTGGTGTTGGGAAGTAAACAAAATTTAGAAATACGTTTGTGTTTGCCAAATAAAAAAAAAAAAAAACTTAAAAACTACTTCAAATAGAAAAAAGATAATCTGAACCACGAGTTTGCCTTCATTGGTATTGTTTAACAGGCAAGTCTTCAGCAGCAGCAACAGCAACACCACCACCAACAACAACAGCAGCAGCAGCAGCAGCAGCAGCAACAACAGCAACAGCAGCAGCAACAACAGCAACAGCAGCAGCAACAACAACAACAACAGCAACAACAACAGCAGCAGCAGCAACAGCAACAACAACAGCAGCAACAATCACAGTATAACAGTTCCACATCAGTTCTAGGAATCCCTCCACAGCAGCAACAGCAATTGAATAACATTGCTGCTGCTACCTCAACAGTGCCATCATCGGCCCAGCCCACCACATTAACACTTCCACTTTCGGTTGCCAATAGTATTTCAAATGGAATTGATTCCCAACAACAACAATCGTCCAATGTTCAGCAGCAACTTCAGCAACAGCAGCAGCAACAACACCAGCAGCAGCAACAGCAACAGCATCAACCTTCAGTCAGCATAGTGAGTCCACCAAAAACCAATCCAACAAAAAACAAATAATATAGCAACCAAAAAGTTTGTCTTGTGTGGCCTGTACAATTTGCAACGCATCTTTGTTGTTGTTTGTATTTTTTTTTTTTTTTTTTTGAATCCATCTTGGAAAGTATGCCCTTTCATTGTTCGAAGGACACTGCACACGTTGTTTTTGGTCGCGGGATTTGTAATTTGCTTTCTTTAGAGTGGTTGGAATTCGATTTTGTTTTCTGGTTTTGTTATTTGATTTATTTTTTCTTCTTGCTTATTTTTTGTCTCGATTTTCTTTTTTAACATGATTCGTTTGATTCAACAGTTTGCATCGTCAACTATATTTTGATTCAAATTTAGTTCGAATATTGAAAAAAAAAAAAAATGAATGCGAATTGTTATTTCTTTTACTATTTGATCCCTGAAGGAATTATTTAGATATATTGAAATTTGCATTGTTTAAGGAAAGCTATGTAACAGCAAGACGAAGAATAAGCATGATGTAAAGAAAAATTTAAGCAAAACCGGAAATGAAACAAAATTAGAGAAAACATTTCATATCAGATTTTTGTTTTGTTTAAATAAGCAACAGCATGATAAAAATAGTTTAATTTATTGTTTCTTTTTTGGTTAAGGGATATTTTTATTTGGTTCAAATAATAATCAAATGGTTGACTGTTAATTAAAATTTTAATTTAAAAAAAAAGACATGCAAGACTTAAAAAATATTTTTTTCGAATCTTAGAGCCATGTATAATGCAATAATAAATTAATGCGCATGAACAAAATAATATACATAATTGCTGTTGGCACTGCGAATTAAATTTTACATATTTATAAATACAATTAAAAATTTTGAGTGTCGTCATTTAAGCACAAAAATATTTTTAATCATTTGAGTGTCATAACTATAATTTTTTTGTTTTTAAAAATTGTAAAGGTGTGTTCTGCAGTGTTTAGTATATTTTTGATTTTGCTGAAATCAACAGGAGTAAGTCCAACTTGTCTAAACATTTTTCCAAGGTTCTTTCAAACAAAAGTACTAGAAAGTGGTACACGTCGAATTTGATTAATTTAAGTTGCTTGTTCTTCATTGAATGAAAACTTAATATTGATCTCTCAAAAAGGACCAAAAATGCCTTTAATAATTAATTTGAATATTTTAAAATTTTGTCCCTGTGTCGTGACATCAAACTCGTTGATTTTGGAAAAAGAAATACAAAATTAGAATTTAGTCGATTATTATTGGTTTTGTTTGGAAATTGTCGAAATTTCGATCCTGAGAAAAGTTGTGATTTGACAGTCAAAACCTCGCAAACAGAATTATAAGGTGAATTTTCAAATGAATTTTACGCAAAACCGTACAAATTTTCAATGACGCACAAGTCAATGCTTCAAACGCCCTTGTCAAAAATGTTGCTACCTATTTAATTTCCCTTTTTTCTTGTGGGCTTTTCCCACCCTCTGAAAGCTTTTCGTTCCTCACCATTGGACCACGTTCCCAGCAGCGGCCATAAATAATTTAACTTTTCTACCTTTTTAAGCATATTTCCGTACTTTACACCAGAAATTAAATGAAGAAAAAGAACGTACACACATACCCGCAGTCATCCATCCTTCTTGTGCTACAAATAATGGATTTTCTATGCATAGCTTCCGCACACGATATTCGGTTTAATTGAGTGTGTAAACATAATTCTCAGATATAATTTGTGTCTCCTCATCCACACGTCCGCGTCCCTTGAATTCCTAGCGTTGTTAGTTGTTTGGTCGTTCGAAAAGTCTGGGATAAAAGAATTTCATTCAAGAGCGCGAATCCAATGTATAAGCAAATATCCCGCTAACAATGAAAGTTTTTTTTTTAACGTTTAGTATCATGGCGGTTCATTTCACTCACAACACAGGTA
Organism: Sphaerophoria rueppellii; assembly: GCA_920937365.1. Taxonomy (NCBI): domain Eukaryota; kingdom Metazoa; phylum Arthropoda; class Insecta; order Diptera; family Syrphidae; genus Sphaerophoria; species Sphaerophoria rueppellii. The sequence continues at coordinate 121,796,992 of CAKKXW010000001.1, forward strand.
TAGTATACTGTATGCTCCAACGACGACACAGGATTACTCTGGATGGTGGTTATTGTGTTCCCATACTTAAAGTTCTAGAAACAATGGGTCTTTTCAATTTTGCGTTTTAAATTCTCTGACAGCGCATGTAATTAACTTGGATTAACTAATGTTTTGGAAAATTGTTGAATTTTTCTTACTTCCTGTTGGTTTTTTTTTTCTGTTTTGAAAATGGCTGCAATGAAGGATAAAAAAGTATTGTGGTGGATGAAACATGTTTCAGGTAATTAAAAAGTCGTTGATGGGGGAGTTAAAGTGTTTTCAATAGGAATTATGCTAACGTATAATGAAATTGTAATTAGCTGAGTACGGCACAGGAACTTGGTCCAAAAACAGAGTTGCAATTAGGTACAAACTGGCGACCTTAAAAATTACTGAAATAAACTGTAAAGGGTTTATTAAAACACAATTATTCAGAGGAATTTCCTCGAAAATTGTTTAAATATCAAGTAAAATGTCATTTCAAACCTTAAGCGTGCCCTTAAATTTTCTAGGAATTCATTTAAAAGTTTTATGGAGTTGCTAATGACCTCATTCATTTGTCTTAACTTCCAACATTAGGTATGTTGGTCTTGTTATTAAAAAACTTAAAATAGCAACAAAAAGTTTGTGTAAAGTTCCTCATTATTATTCGAGAAAAACAGGAATTTTCTATCTCGATAGAAACTTTGAACAGAAAAAGGATATTACGTTTCACTTTAATAGGGATAACCAACCAATCTATTGCTTCAAACTTAATATCCTTGTATGTTTTCGTTTTTACTTTTGTTTTGTTTAAATGGAAATTCCCGAGGGCGAAAAGGTTTCTTTTAAATTGAATAAAAATCAACGTGTTCCGTTAGTCCTTGTACCTTGAGTTGAATAGTGGTAAAAAGGCGAAAACATAATTTTCAAACAATGTGTGATTTAAACATCAGTAAGTGTTTGTTTTTCTCCCATGATACACAAATACAAAAAAATATTTAAAATTTCATTCTTCTTGAGTAAATATAATGCTCATACGCCGTAGTGCACCTTTATATCTGCTACTCATTAATTTTCAAAAAAAAGTATTTAATTTAACATCAAGCAATATTTCTGTACGAACGACTCCCTCCCACAAAAAAAATTCTTTCTTGCAATTTAATATACTCGAACAAAAAAGAAGAATCTCAGTTTTGCAAAATTTATGGGATTATTTCCAGAGGATTTTCGCAGCAGCTGATGCTGAAGTTATAATTCAAAAATGTTCGTCTCGTATATATTTTTGCCACTCTTCTCTTCCGTTCTGTGTGTGTTTTTAAATACAAAAATCCATTGAAAGACATTCTGAACATCAAAAATAAAAGCAGAGGAAAAAAAGAATCCCTGGCACTTTCCTCTCGATAAAACTTTGCACACAAATTTTTGTTTTATGAATGCTTTTTATTTATTTATGGCGTAAATCATATCGTTTAATATTCAATACAATAACAATGAACAAAAAAAAGGAAAACAAACAACTTTTGAGCACTTTCCTTCGTGAAGAGTTGAATAAATGAATGCAAAGAGAGACAGAAGGATAAAAATAAGCTCCTTAAGTGGATGGACTTCAGAAAAACAACAGTTGGCATCGTTCAATTGAAATTGCAACTGCGGCACATTATGACGGATTTTTTCTTAAAGATCTTCTTATTGCCAGGATGTTTTTATTATCCTTTTTATTCGAAAAGCCGTCTTTACCTTTTGATGGGCCTCGGGGAGTTCAACACTCTGAATAAAATTTGTTTCCAAGAATACTCACTCTTTCACACTCATATGTTTGTTTTTATTGTACTACTCATGTCAGGGATGGCGATTATTATAAAAATTTAATACAAGATAAATATTTAATGAATTGATGGACGGTGTGACGGCGGGCAGAGGAATAAAAATAAACCAAACAAATATCATTTCCTCATACATGCATGTAGGCCATCCGGTTCCGTTGTCGTTGCCATTGGCGCGGGCAATCCAAAAAGCCAACAAAACGGAATTGTTCCGCTGCGAGATTTTAATCTAAAGGAATGATTACAAAACAGATACATTTCACATTGGATTCTTGTGTCGGTAAAATACTGGTCTACGCAAATAACGACTCGAATTTATATCCTTGCAGGATAATTTATACGCAGGGCCTATATGAGATATTCGATATATGTTTTTGAGTTGTGTGCCACTCGATTTGTTTGTATATGGTACAGTGGACCATTACTGCACAAAATTTGAAATAAAATTCAAAAAATAAAAGTCATTGTAAAATTTTCCAAAGTTCCTTTAGTGCTCTTAAAATTTGACAAATGTGTGAAAACATCAACAACATTGTGAATTTTGATTGTTGGGTTTGAAGGCAGATTAGAGGCTGATGAATGGTAGTATTTGACTTTGAGATTGCTTGGATTTAGTCAAGGGTTTTGATTTGTTTAAGCCTTCTGTACCAACGAAAAAACTTACTTACAATACGTGGGAGGACTAAACAAATTTTTAGTGATGAATCAGAATATTGTCTGATGAAAAATCATTGCATATTTAATCTTTCACTAACACAATTTTTATTATATATTCATTATGTTCACTGGGTTTCATCGTAAAAAGAGTAACTAATTGATCAGTAAATAATTTTGTTTTGAATAAATTATTTTCATTACGACCGATTACGAAGTATAATTCAATTAATAGAAAAAGACATTTTAATTGTATGGCCTTGAAAGAACTCAGCATTAATTGATTTACGAGCAGTTTTTAATTGTTTTCAATATCTACATATTTTTATTTAAATCGATGACTAAAAATCTTTTTTTCGCTCTATGAAACAATCAACTACAATAGGCAAGAAACTCTTCAGGAAGTCCGGCTTGCATTTCAAAGTACCACCTCCTTCTGTGACCTTGTCTATGTTCAATAAGTGCATTGTAATACTCTGAGTGTCTGCATTTATGTGTAATGTCCTCCAAAAACCACATTCGCACAAGCACCACACCCCTTCTCAATCTCAACAAAGCTCAATGTGCTTGCAATGACACTTGAACATGCAATAAAAGTCGTTAAAAACAAATGGGTTCTCACATATCTCACACATTCTGGTAATTAGTGCTACTCGCACAAACAAGGCATACACGACGCCAACGAAGGGCCGCTTTCAATAAAGCAATAAATCATAATAAATTGAGCAAAGTTTATCGTATGTGCATTAGCGAAAAACAATGTGCCCCTTCTCTTCTTAAACTGTAAATCGTTATCGTCTCTTGCTACGATTTAAATTTGCCAATGTTCTTTTTCGTTATGGAGTCACAGTTGTTGTCTCTGCTGACTCCTGCCCAAGCAAATCATTAAAACTTAAAGTCACTTTAAAGAAATTAATGAGAATTATTTCATCACTATCGGTTTCGTTAGTTTTTAGCTTTGAAAGGATGAAAATGATCCACCTTGCTGACAAAGGAGCCATTTCGCAAATCCTCATTAACCTTTAAGAGGGTCCTTAATACTACCTCTACTACCCTTGGCGGAAACTCTTCCTTTACGATATTTAATCCTTAATCTTCTTCTCACTAAAATGGTTTGTGTTTCGTCATAACACTTAGTACATTAAATTTTCCACCTTTAACAAAAGAAACATTGAAAACTTTTCGTCCAGATCGAGTTGGGATTTGTTTCTTCTGGGAGCACAATCTACTCATAGAAATGACTTCTTCGTCTTCTAATTCCCAAGAACACTCTTGATTCATGAATATTTAAGGGTAGTTATACCATTTCTTCCCTTTTTTTGTTTTTTTTTTTTGTTGGCGAAAAGAAAATCCTTCGTTAAGTTGTTTATTCAACTTCTATTTCTTTCGTTTGTCAACCGAGGACGGTTGAGATGGGCCAAAAAAGTTAACAATTCCTTCTCCCATGAGAACTCTTAATATATAAACTCCGTTTTTCATTTCGTCCTGTTGAACCACTAGAGGATTAGAAAAAAAAATAATTTCAGTCTTAGCTTAAATTAAAAGTAAACATTTTTCTGTCTTGAAGTTCTTCAAATGCGTACATTCCTTCCTAATGTTCATCTCCCCAATTGACAAGGTGTCCCTAAGGTAGTTTCATTTTGATTGTTTTTCTTTCTTTTGAACAAGAACTATCTGTCTCTTTGTGTAAGAATAAGAACCACCCCCATTACCCGTTCAAAGATCAATATTTGCCATCAAAGAGAATAATATGTTAGATTTAATGTCCTTCGAACCCAATTCAGGGAGTCTTATTTGTGAAGCTGGGGCATAACAAGCTTTTAAATTGCAATCATGTCCTCATCACACAAGGTTATTCATGTTCAGTTTGAAATTGAATCATTTTGGGGTCCGTGATTGAATTGGACAAAGGACTTTGTTGTAAATTAAGTATACCATTATTTTGCCAGGGAATTGCTGCGTGTATAGAAATATTTTCTTTGAAAAGGACGATACCACACAACAATGTGTCTTCCTCTTCTTTTGTGTTTCTAACTCACACATACAGAGTGAACAAAAAAAAAACTGCTGAACTCGAGAAGAAAACAAGCAACAGGATTACTATTATCTAAACCAGAGAAAGCACAATGCTAAAATGGCAGGATTTACTTTGGCTGAATAAGGAAAACAGAAGCTCATGCATAAAATGAAAAGGTCAGTTTGAATTAAAATTCACAGGCTCACAATGATGACTACCTATATTGAGGATTGCTTCTCATCTTATGGAATAAATTTTATATTTCTCCTTGATCCTGTTAAGGTAAAGCAATTAGACTTTATTGCCACAAAAAGCCTGGGGATATTTTGTGTTTTGTAATTTTTGAAAACTGTTTAGTCAACCGTAATTTGTTTTGATCCTTGAACGAGAAAGGACTTTTTGGTTAATGAACAACAAGTTTTTGTTTTGTTTCCCGTAACAAACATAAAACGAACAAAATGGCAAGAATTAAGTTTTTCTAGGAAAAATTGTGTTTTTAATTTTTATCGTTGCCTGGCAGTTCCTTAAACAAATTGTAGGGCGGAATATTCCCTTAGCTATGTAGGTAGACAAAAAATTTCCTAGAATGTACTTTGAGTTATACGTATACTTAAATAGAATTCTTGGTAGCATGCATTCCTTTTGTTGCTCTGTTTCAATCCATTCTATTCAAGCTCACAAAAGCTAACCCCCGATGCCAATGGAATGGAATGTACTTACTCAAGTTAAAATTGAAATTCTGGAGCTTGTTCTTATATGTACGACCTTCTGTCGTCATCGTTGGCCGGTTGGAGTCGTCCCCCAGAGGCGTCCTTCTTCAGTCGCAAATAGAATTAAATGCAGGGCAGAGTTTTTTTTTTGTTCACCCTGCCAACCGGTTTGAAGTCTGGTGAAACTTTACGTTCAATATTGATTCAATGATGTTTGATGGACAAAAGCAGCCCAGAAATTTAAGGTGGTTATGGTTTTGTTCAGGAACTGCATGCATACAGGTGTGGTTTTTTTGGTTTTTAGTCCTTTTTTGGTTGGTTTTGCTCCAGACACATAGCTCTTTGATGATGAAGTGCAAGTTTTTTTTGTTGGTTAAAATTAAAGGTACGTTCCATGCATAAATCATAAGTTCAAATGTGCATTTGTTTAGAATTGTTGAAAAGTATATATTAAGGCAAAGCTGCCAAAACGTCTGGGAACACAGAATATGTTGGTTTTTGCGGTGAAGTGCCCGTTTAGGTTCTTATTCACAAACTCTAAGAAAGGACATCATTACAATGAAGGTTGTAGAGCTTAACACTGATTTTGCTTTGAGTTTTCGGATTTTTCACCACTCTAAAAATACTCCCAACTTTTTTCTTTATCTGTTAATTCACTTCTTTATCGTCAATAAAAAATGCCAAATGCGATTTTTCTAATCCTTGAACATCTCAGACATCCTTCGAAAGAAATAAGCAGGTGAGGTCTTGACAGAAATATGACATATCAAACTAAGTCTTGGGAGTAATATTTCGTTGGAAATGTCAACAGATAATCCGAGAAAAAACTCCAAAAGTCAATTCTGAAAGGGGTAAATTTCTTTGGAAATAAACAAACAAGAGGATAATCCTCGAAAACATTTTGAATTTCAATAAATTGCGCCACCAAACCGCATTGCCACTTTAAATTTTATTGCTCGGATCGTTTTTTACACTAAGTTAGGTAAAGTCTTTAATTTTCTGCTCAATTACACCGCTTAACATCAACAAAAAGGGAAGAAAAGCCATAATTCGTTATCCCGTCCAAACAAAAGTTTGCTTTCTTTTTTTCAAATGAAATTCAAGCCATATAATCCACCCTAAACTGCGCCATTTTGCAGCAAAACCCACTACTACCACCCGCCGCTGAATGAGCGCCAGCCAACAAAACCGACAAGTTGTCAATGTAGACAAATGCGGCATTTTCCATTTAATTAACTTTCAACACATTTCATTATTTTCTTCTGGTATAATGTAACTACCAACTTTTTCCATTGTACAAACATAGAGTTCTTGATGGAGTGAATAAACATTAACGTAACATGCAACTTAGTCCTTTGGGTGGTGCCGTGCCGTTGCTTTATGGAACTATCTCCCTAAATTTGCCATTACCACAAAATAAAAATGTAATTGTTGCCAAGCAAATATGTTTTACCTTGCATCAATCTTGTTAGTTCGTTTTGCGGCAATAAAATCCTGAATAATTGAGTCGATTCATTTTGATCCTGACCTTCTTGTAATAGGTGTATACGGTACACTCGTACACTCTTGCGTATCCTTTTTTGGTTTTTGGGACATTTTGCTTGCATGATCTCTGGAAAGGTTGACAACGCACGGAAGCAATAAAAATAATGAGATGTGCGTCTTCGTCCTTTGAATGTTTTCTGACAACAACGTATTCAATTACATACTGCAAAATCATCAAAGATTATTTTCTGCTGTTGTAGAAAGGGTCTACTGTCAATTTCACCTCAGGAGATTAACAACAATAAAGGATATCCTCCGAAATTAAATTCATTTCTTTATGCTTTTGAGAAAAAAAAAACAAAGTTCGCTTTATTTTGATCCAGAGGAGATAAAGGAACAATACCTAGGCAGGAAGTATAAGCACATTTCATTATTTTGCTTCCTTGTTAAATGTTTCTGCATTGTGAATGAAATTCTTCAAATCACTTCATTGGATTGACCTTCTTTTTTGTTCTGCCACAGAGAGAAAAACATAAAGACAAAAGCGGACAAATAACTAGATTGATCCTCATGCCAAACACGTTTTCCTTACATAAGGAATTTTTGCTTTAATGCGGTTATATATTTTTTTTGTCCTTTTTTAGGTGAACAAAATTGTGTCCTCTCTTCTGCTTCCAATTCCTATAATATTCGTTATGTACTTTTATCGCCAGGACGTTCAAACAACTATTAAATAAGCCGACATTTGATGTTTTTGCGCTTTGTTAGCAGAAAAATGTCTCAGAAAAATATCAAATGATTTTTGCACTTTAAGGATAAATTGGAAAATTGGACAAGAGACTCAAGTACTCAAGTATTGTCGACTGAGCTGTCGATGATTAAGAGAATAAAGAAAGTTGATTTTTTTTTGGACAGTTTATTGGTTCAATATGCGAACAAGGTTGCCAATATCATAACAAACAAGAATCCTGTTAAAGGCGAAGGAATCTTTTGAACAATAAATAAGCATTGACAACATTTTAAAATTCTATTCTCATACTTTCTTCGACGGGTAAAACTTTGGTCTTCCATCGGTTGTGACCTCTATCTCTCGTTATTCAACCGTCAAATTCAAGAGCTTCTCAGTAAGGCGAAGCTTCGGTCTTCATCGTCGCCTATTCTTGTCTCCTAAAAGGATATCCTTATCCCTTTTTTTAATAGCCTCCAAAAATGCTGTTTGAGAGAATCCTTAAATTCAAGGTAGAATAATTTCATACAAGTATACAAGTCCACTTCTAGATAAGCTTCTTGCATTTCAAATCGAAGAAATCTTCTTTTGACCCTTCCCTTGCTCAACTAACAGACAAAAAAATCAAAAACAAAAACAAAATCCTTATTTCCATAAAAGCGTCCTCGGTGGTGTCGTCTCTCGTGACAGAAAACAACTCATTAATGTAGTCGCATTCATGTAAATTTCAAATAATAAAAGAGAAATCCTTTCAACCGACACTTTATATCCTACTCTGATGTCCTGAAGGGGATTTTCGTTTTTTTTGCTTGCCATGCAATAAAAAAAGAACTCAAATTCCTGTGCAAAAATTGACCATTTCACACCCTCAAGGTGCATAAATATAATGTTTTTTTTTCACACTATGCTTTTGCAGAACTTCAAGGATTTTTGGTTCTCTATCTGGTGTCACCTTTCAGAATCTCTTCAATGGCTTAAAATAGAAGTCCTTTTTGCTAGGTGTTGTTGTTATGTTTTTCTTTTTTGTTTTTTTTTTTGAATTTCTGCTTGGCATAAATTTGAACTTATTCTATTCAGGGAAGCGTCAAGCCACATTACATTTTCAGTATCTCCGTGTCCCGTATCGTTGTTGTTGGTGTATGCTTTATCCCATCTACATCATTTGGATGGCAAGTGGAGCATGAAAATGCAGTGACAAATCCCACTCAGTTGAATAACTTTGTTTGTGCCTTCAGGCGTAAGCTTGTTTGTTGGGTGCAAGTGCTAAAGCGACAACTACAGCAGCAGTTGTGGCAGTAGTTTTTAGACATATGAATGGCTCTTCTTTGGAAATTAAAAATAAAAATTCCATTTGGTTTATGTATTTATTTTCTTCCTTTGGCTATAGGCGAGTTAACCTGTGGAAACGTGACGCATTTTCTACAAACTTTGTTTTTTTTTTTTAAGTGGCCCACTTTTATCTATTCAGGAACTGGTTCAGATCTACATATTCACCTCAGTATCCTTAATTTGCTCCTCTCAGTTACGACATGATTCAAACGGAGTTCTAGAATATCACAAACTGATTGAAAACATGTCACCTTAAATGTGTCAGTTGTACTGAGTGAATTAAATTGTATGTACCTAGAGCATATATTTCTCATTTTCACCTCTTTGTGTTAAGGAGACATCCATTAAATGAATTGAAAACAAAAACTTTTCTACTTTTCAAAAAAACGGCGAAAAAAGAAAATCTCTCAAATGATTAAATATTTCCACACAAAATTATATACCCCCACACACACCCATCGACCGTCTTCATTCGTCTGTACCATCACACCATACCGATGAGAAGTTTCTTCGCATCAACAAACACCAACCAGCCAGCGCCAGTGTCAGACCGTACAGTTCATTGAAATGGAAAAAGTGCGCAAGCAAGGATAGAAAATGGTAAATCCTTAGCAAAATGACACAGCACAGAAGACTATGCACTTTATTAAACTAATCCACTCAGTTGCGATGGGAAAAATTTCATCTTGAATTTAAGTTAAGAGCTCGAAAATCGGTTCTCGGCGCGCTTTTATTCATGGTATTCCTGTTTTTTTTTTCTCTCCTCTTTTGGCTGAATTGAATTTTATGACGATTGAAAAAAGATATTTTTCGTTTTTTTTTTTTTTGTAGAAACTTTCCTTAATGTTGATGATGCTAAATCGTCGTTTCTGATGAACCACAATGTCATTTGGCAAAAAGGGAAGGAAAAAGAAGGTACATTTATGCAAAAATAAAATTTAAGGATAATTAGAGAATTTTATTTGGAGTGAATTTGTTGGTTCTTCGTTGAACAGCACTTTGAAGAAGAAGGACACGAAAAGTGTATTTTACTGAAGTTTAATCAATTTGAATGAAACAGGGGTTGTTCCTTATATTTTCGCTCCACAAATTTGCACATATAAACCTTAGAAGTGTGCATCGAATGGATATCCGACAATCTTGAATCAAACAGGCCTACACAAACTCCCAATTGTGCAAAAGAAAACCACCAGGGGGTGTTTCAAGAATGAAATATGAAAATCCTTACAATCATTTTAATTAAAAAATCAATTTCCTCGTACGATAGCAGATATCTACTCAAAAAAATCAGGGATGTTGATTCAATTCCTGTTTGTGACATAAAAAAGCCTCAAGTAGTATAAACCTAATTATATGGGGAAAATGTTTTGTTGGCTAAGTTCGATACTTGAAATTGATTTTGGGGTCTTTTTATCTATAAGCAGAAATTTCCAGAAATGTAGAGTTCGAAAGAGTAACTAAGCTTGCAGCCCTATTATTGGGTTATTAATTAACAATTTGTCAAATTTAAATAGTATTTCTTTATTTTCCGGTGTCAGTCGAGAGTGAAAATTGTAATTTCAATAACCCCGGGCAGGAGTGTTCTTTCAGACTAACCAAAATTAATTACATTCTCTTCTCCTTCTTATAACATCCTGATGATAATAAGCTTATATACTTAAACCTTTTAATAAAATTAAATCTAATGCCATTCAAATAACCATAAAATCACCACTGCCAACATTTCTCTAACCCTCCAGACTAAAACCTTCCAATATGACATTTCCCTTAAGCAAATACACAAGCATCCATCGAGACTCGAGAGTCGTCTATTCAAAGAACGAAAAACCATCCGAGCAAGTTTTTATCCCACTCGGGGACCAGTTCCAAGTATGCTTGTCGCAAATTAGAATATCCATTAACACAGGGTTCCCTCTTTGTTGCACAGACGAACAGAACTTCTATTCTCAGTTCTGTTTGTTTAAGGAAGACAAAAAGGACCAGAACTTCAAAAACAAAATGTAACATTTTTTTTTGCATTCGAACAGGGAAACAAATCCGAAGAAAAATAAATAAAAATATTCAATTACTTTTACACACTTTCATTCGACTAACTTCGAACAATACTCTTTCTCTCATGTCACAGAGATCCGCCGAGATGCGAGTCCTGCTGGGATTCTGGTATTCGTTGGTTGGTTCGATTCGATTCCACTCGACACGACCCGACCTCCGTCTAACCACAAGAACTTATAATGATATGCTAACATTCGAGATCGAGCATTTTAATTAAACTGAAACAATGTTGCTCCAGAAGGGCGAGATATGGCGTTTCTATTGTTTGGTTCTTGAAACGAGATGACAGAAACGAATCGCTATTGTATGTGCTCGTTTGGTTTTCGTATTTAAAACAGAAAGGGACGATGATGATGATGATAGAAATGACGTTTTGACGAGGGCTTCGAATTGTGCTACCGACCGGAGAAATCGAGTGTACCCCTATCAACAAAGGAGGGAGCTTCAAGAGCAGCGCTATTCCATATAGAATTTCGTATTATTTTTCTAATATCCTCGTTCGAGTGTGTTTAAATTGGTAGGGGGTGTGTGTTTTGTTTGAATGTTTGCTTTATTTAACTAGTTGACGTTGCTGACGGGATGCGCACTGAACTCGCTCATTCTCCGGGTAATGTAACGATTTGGGGATCTCGTGCAATCTGACAATATGCATCTAGGGGGATTCTGATAGATGATGAAAGTTTTGTGGCATAAAAAATTTCATTTTAATAGGAGGTTAAGTTTTTGGGGGATTTTAGTTTTTCTGCTTTGCTTGAAATATTGCCAAATTTGCTGATGACGAAAAATGTGTGGGTTATTATAAAAAACTTTTCGGACTGTGGGAAGACAGTTTAACGCTGATATGTTGACGGAAAATTCTTTAAATGAACTTTTGGAAGGGTCTGTTTTTGTATTTAAAAAATGAAGAATTTGGTAAGTTATGGTCAACTCGCAGAACACCCCTATTTGGCAACAAGGACATTTTTGTTCTTATTTTGATTTTTAAAACAATTTTTGAATTTTAATTTTGCTTATATGTAGAGCTAATTTTTTGTGGGTTGTTCTTAAATATTATAAACAAGTTAATAATAAAAAAGTTTGTGGTGGATGGAAAAAAAAAACATTTATCTTTTACTGTTAAGGATTTGTATTGATTGAATTTTGTTAATGAAATCGCATGTATTTTCTAGAATTACATTATTAAACCAGAAAAAAACCTTTGAAATGCAAAGTATATTCATTTATGTAAACATTTGGTTTTTGTTGTTTGTTGTTCACCTTATCACCTGTGGTGTGTTTCTTTTCCAGCAGTGGGAATGTAACGCTTTGTTCTATCGCAAACATTTCTCTATACCCATCCTTTGTCCAATTCAATTTGAAATCAATTTTAATGGATATTTTTTTGCTTACAGTCATCAGTATTGATCAAAACCGAACCGGAGTTGAATGCTGGGCAAAACAGCACCGCCGGCTCGGCCGGTGGCGGTGGTGGAGGAGGTGGATCAACACCAATAAGCATATCAGCCGCACAAGTGGCCGCCTCAACCTCATCAGTTGGTGGCAGTACAAGTCTTGTAACTGGCATCACTATGGGCGTCAATGCGGCAATTTCCAGTGCAAATACGTCATCGTCGGCGGGCGGTGCCACACCAACAACCAATGGCATAGTCACCAGTAGCGCAGCCGGAGGCATGATCGACATGAACAGTGCAAATCAATCAGCTGTTACCACACAGATGATCCTCAACAATACAAATGCTGCCGCCGCCGCTATGGCTGCTGCAGCTGCAGCTGCATCACAAGGCAGCAATATGTCGACAGTGACAACAAGCACCCAACAGATGGCGCCCTCTGTGGTCGCCAGTGGGATGGCTGCCGCCGTTCCTGGTAGTTCGGCCGCCACATCTACAGGTCTCGATACTGCCACAATTGTGTCATCCATTGTCAGTGGTCTTCCATCCAGTTTGCAGGCAAACATCGCCGGGCCCACAGCCGCCTCCTCCAGTACCGTAGCATCACAGACAACATCACAGGTTATAGCTTGCTTAAATGCAGCCGCTAGTGGTATTATGACATCAGCTGTCCAGACAACACCCGCCGCATCACTGGCCTCAGCTCTAGTCCCCATCGATCACAAGAGTCAGCCAAAGAGACTTCATGTCTCCAATATTCCATTCAGATTTCGTGATCCCGATCTACGGGCAATGTTCGGGGTAAGTTATCATCAGCTCTTCTTCAAATCGAGAGATTTAGAGTTGCTTTAGAGAGAGACATATAGAGTTACAAATGTTTTTACTTTTTGGACTTTTGAATGTTTTGTTGCATTCGGAGTTGAATTTTTGTTGGAAAACATTTTGTTTCTTTTTATTGTTTTTGTTTCACATTTTTTAGTTGAAAGAAAAAAAAAATAGATTTTTATGAATTTTCTTACTATAATCTTTCTTGCTCTTGATTGTATACCGAATTTGTTTTCAATATATTGAAAAACTATTTTCTTTTTTTTTCTTTTTATTGATCGTTCCTCCCTCAACTGAAATAATTCAAAATAAAAATATATCGAAAAAAATAAAAACAAAACCAACCCCTTGATTTGTGGTCGTTTTGCATCCGTTTACACATCCAAAAATCATATACAAAATAAAAAAAAATATATCCCCTCAATATGAAAACTGAAATGCGCCCAAAACCAAAATATAATTAGCAATTTGGAACAATACTTGATGTAGAAATTATTTTCAATGAGCGTGGCAGCAAGGTATGTATTTGTTTTCTTAAATGTTGTTGTTTTTTTTATTTAATCTATCGACGAAAAAAACCTTTAAAGTTAAGAATATTAGTTAACAAAAAAATAATTAGTCTGTTTGTCCGTAAATTTATTCCATTCACAAAAAAAAAAAACAATATTTTGATTCTTAAAACAAATAAAATCGTAATTAAAAAAAGAATACTTTTAAATAAAAAAAATATTTAAATAGACCTAAAAACAAAATGAATATTTTATTTGCTTAAAAACAAGTTGCAATTCAATATAAGAGATTTTTATTACAATATGCAATTCTTTTTTTTTTTATTTTATTGATTTTTTTTTAAGTTCGCGATTTATTTTTATTTTTTATTAAAAAAATAAATAGGCTTATTCCTTGTTATCAATTCTCATTAAAGTTAGTGTGATAATACAGGCAAGTTTTTAACAGTAAATAAATAATGAAAATGAACATCTTTCCTGCGAGATATAGGTGTGCTGTCTTTGTCAAAATTCCATCCTCAAGGATTTTAAATTGTGACATCTCCAACTTCACACAAAACTATCGATTCAAATGAAATTTAACTCGAAAACAAATCTGCGTATAACTTCCTTGACGAAAATTTAAGCTCCCGAAATTTCTTCGCCCCCATAAGAATATAATTTTACAGTCTTCGGAGCAATATAAAGTTTATAACACAAGCAAGTTCATTGCTGAGTGAAAACATTCCACAAAACTGCATCATGCTGCCATAATAGTTATTCTGTTAATACCCTTTTTTTAAGATGATAGCAGAATGAACATCCAACACAATGCATATGTACGACATTACGAAGCTGGTGTGTGTGTTTTGTTCGAAGGAAATGGTAATTATAAAGCATCCTTGGTTGCTTGCTTTTATCCTTAATTTTATTAACTCTCAAGAAGATTCAAACCAACTGACAGAGCACAGAAGAAAGTACACACAAATATCTTCTTAAATGTTAATAGCCAAATAAAATTGTATGGCCATATTTCCATCCGGTTCGTGTTTGGAAAAACCAGGAGCGTTTCAAATGATACTTTGTTGAGTGGAGAACCGAATACTAACATTCAGCGGATCTCAAACACTGTCATAAGGCTAGCAAGTTACTTGGTTGTAGTAAAATACTAGCGCTTACAAATTCCACATAAAACTAATCATATTCAGCACAATTCAGCAAGTTTTATTTAAAGAATTGTCAAACTGAACTCAAGACAAAATTCATGAAAGAAATCCGGCCCTGAGCAAAACTCATTCACTCCCATCTTTCACATAGCATAAAATACAAAATATTCGTAAATGAATATTTTCTCTGAAATTTTATGCAAACGTCTTTATCTTCGTTTTAATATATTCGAGCAAAAAGTAGCAATAATGAAATTAGTGCTTCTGCTTCTCGGGCTAGTTATAATTTACTCTCAAAGGCAACGACATCTCATCCCATGTCGCTCCGGCTCCAGCCTATGTTCTTCCTTTTTGGCACCAAATTTAATTGCAATATTAAAACACACTCTTACGCTTTTACTCTTACTTTCCTTTTTTTTCATTAAATTTTGCCGAAGCGGAAAGTTCAAGTCTGAACTTATTAGACACTTTGAGAACTACTTCAGGTCCTCCGTACGAGAGGGTGGGCAGATGATAGTGTCTCACTTGAACAACTTACTATTCGGTAACTTTGAGTAGAAAAGAAACTTCTACTTCATCGAAAGAGAAATGACTTGGGATGGCTTTAGCTTCATTTCAAGAAGTACACTTGTGATCATTGAGGTTGCCCTCCTCTCATTGCTTACAAAGAATACGAATTTAGAGTCCTTGTGCGCTTATCACAAAAGTAAACCAGAACAGATGTGTACGAGTGGTTTTTATTTGATTTGAGGTTTTTTATCCCTCAAAGAAAATATTAACTTTCGAGTGAAAAAGTTGTTCCTTCCTTGCCAAATAGAAATGAAAATGATTATGATCCTATAAAAGAGCAAAAGTGATGGTGAGGGCGGCGATGTTGTCTTCTTATTGCTCTGTCACAATTTTAGCTATCAAAAAGCGAGAGGATGGTTTTAAAAGCATAATTTAGTTTTAAAACGTGGCATGGAACTTTTGGGAGCCAATATAAAGCGAAAGAGAGTGAAACATGGGGTTCTTTAATGGAGTTTATGTGTATTTTACAGAAATACAAAATTACAAGAAGAGTGGGGAATTTGATGTTTTGTAACAATCATTTTTGTAAAAGGAATTTATGATATTTTGGAATTTCTGGTTCATTTGATTAGAAAACAGAGAATTTGGATTTCGATTACGAAAGAATGTGGAGGATGGTTGGAATGTGTTCATGTGATAGGTTGCCTTAACAACGAGAATAAGCGATTTTGCTGATAAGTCATAATTGAATTTTGATATTTGGCTTTTAATTCGAAAGGAAGCGATTTCAATTTAGCGAATCAATTACTCTTAATGATTTACAAAGGGAGAGACTCTACCAACGCTTATTTGTTAAGTAAAAGTCATAATTATTGCTGTCAATCCCACTTCAGAAAATGTAAGAGCAGTTCTATCTCATATCAAAATTCTTAAAAATTCAACAAAATGAGTCCATGGAAAATTATTAATGTCTAGCCAAAACATGCTTCTGCATAAATTTTGAGAATGACATTTCAAGACCCGATTTAAAATATTCAAACAACTCTCAAAGTATCATGACTCTATCATAACTCTGTTAATTATTTCTTGAGACAACTCGAAAATAAAAACTCCTGAATAAACTCTGAAATAATAGTCTTATGTCAAGTTTGTTTGCATATCGTCTGAACTTCATTCTCTCCTTTTTATTTTCGTATACATTTTTTTGTGTCTCATCCCCGTCGAAATCATCTTTTCTCTCTCACTGTGCAAATTGCAACTTTCTGCCATGTGCATGTGCCCATGCATTTCAAATTACATGTTTCCTTCTTAACATCAATGTCAGTAGGAAGCAGCGATGGCACAACAACACCAACTCAACGGAATGAGCAAAAAGGAGATGAACTCCTTTATGAATATTCAATTGCCTAGCTGAGAAGCGACAGGAATTTGCCAGAGTTCACATCAGGCCGAGTACACAGTAGACATAACCGGAAGGATGTACACTCCATACACCTACTTTAAACCTTCTGCTAGGCATTTCATTTTGCTACGAATATTCCTGTTGCTGATGCTTCTGATCCTGCTATGACTTCTTTAGAATGAGAAGAACCACTCGATGTGACTGCTTTATATATATATACGGTTTCAGTGTGTAGTTGTCCTCTTCCCATATCGGGGTCGTGTCTCATAGTCATCTTCAAATTACAATAGCATTGTGCCTGGTTAACAGACCTCTCCCAGTCAAGAGCTTTGCCAACGCAAATACCATCACATCCTGCAAGTTCTAACAACTCTAAGGTGGTTTTAGGTCGATTGTCCTTCTTGGTCCACTTTGTACACATTTCTCGAATTCAGAACGTTTCTAGATCAAAAGTTGTGTACGATTTGTTTTGTAAAGTCGACGACGACGTGTTGTCCTGTTTCGAGTTTACCTTTGGTGAACTTTTTTAAGGACATTCAAGAAAATTAAATTTTCCACTTCAACTCTAGGAGAGATTAAAATCTGCTTGAGGATTGGAGAAGCTACAAAGTCCAGACACAAAAAAAGACTCGCTCTTGCCTTATTATCTAATCCTTTTTCCACATGATTACTTGTCCTCCTAGGAGTCAGTTAATGTAACAAACAAAATACATCTCGTTGTTGTTTGGTTGTTTTGTCCTGTTCAAAAGCTAAACAGAGTTCTTATCTCGAAAGGACATACATCAAGTTCTTCGGTTTATGTGAATGCACTTAATCATTTCAGTTCGCATCCTCTGCAAACGACAACCAAAAAATAAACCTTCAACAAAACACAACAGAAAAAATACCGTGCAGATAAAATGTTTTGTTCTTCATGCAAACTGCATGTGTTTTATCCACTTGCTTTTCGGTATTATCTCACACAAACATACAAGATACAAAGGATGCCTGAAAACATCTCCAACATTCTATTTTCTATCCCCGACATAACATACGGGATGCAAATAAAATAGCGATAAAAAGACCCACCATCCTTAACCAGAAAAAAAAAATTATAATAAAAAACTCTAAAAACAGTTGTTATGGGAATTAAGAAGGACACTAAAATTTGCTAACAAATCTTAATCTCCAACAATAGGGACAGAAGCTATGCGAGTACATGCAAGGAGCCAGACTGCCGCAAAAAGCCAAAAACTTTAGACATCCTTCAGTATCGAAATGATACACAAACGTATATTGGGAAGTTTTAGTTCGGTGAACAGGAATGTGGACGACGAGATAAAGGACTACAAGAAAAATTGTATTTTTTGTTTCCCTATTGGAGATTCATTTGGAGAGTTACCCTGAAGTAGGAAAGAGTAGGTTGTTGTTATTTTTTTTTTTGTAACTACGAAGGGAAATAAAACTGCAGGATATAAATTTTGTATTTGTTGTTTTCGAGAGTCCAGATTAGTCTAGAGACGACATTTCATGTTTTTCTATAGTTTAACAACAAAGAAAAAAAATGTTAAAAAAAAATGTATTTTGTTAACCCCCTTCCAATCCTTATCCTCCTTGGAGCCTTGGTCTTGCAACATCAACTAGCAAGTGGAAGTATTCACCTTCAAGAAAACCTGTGCATTGGATCAAGAAGATTAGTTAAGCTGTAAGTCTGAAACTTCGAACTTTGAAAACAAGGACTAAGCCTAATAACCAAAGTATTTAAATACAAAATTATAACGAAAATGTATTGCACTTTGTTTTTAAGCAATTAAAAAAAAATTATATCACTTGATTTATTGAAGTATTTTACGTATAATTAGTTTAAGAAATACTATTTAAAACAAATAGAAAAAACCAACCAATACAAATTTGCATGTATCTTTGTTCTGTCCTTTGCATGTAGGGATTCGGTTTTGTAACATTCGCTAATAGTAGCGATGCGGAGAGAGCACGCGAACGTCTTCACGGCACTGTGGTTGAGGGACGCAAGATTGAGGTGTGCATGAACAATTTTTTTACTTATACAAAATATATATACAAAATTTATTACAAAAAAAAAAAAAACATATTCAAAAATTATAGTGTTTACAATTTGTTACTTTTGAAATTCTAATTTTTGTTTTAGTAATTTTAACTTCAAACATTGCAAAAAAAAACAAACAAAACAAATTTGTTTGAAATTTTTAATGAAAAAAAAACTATACACATATATTTTAGTCGAAAACTTTAAAACCTCCAAACCATTCGCATTTAAAATTTGAAAGTTGTAAATATTTCGCCGGGTGTTGAAAGGACCTTTTTCATAATTTTGATGGTTTTACAATTTTACCGCTTTTGTTGTAATTGTTATCGCCTGAATGCTCATCATTTAAAAATAAAGAAAAAAGAAAAACAAACAAAAACCATTGCCAAAAAGTTGGTGCATTCAATTTTTGGATGCAAGGATTAACTTTATCCTTGCCAGCACTTACCACTTAGTCCGTCGTGGGTATTATTATTGTGAACACATTTTTGTAAATGAAAAGTTGTTAATTGAAATCTGCGGCCCTGAGAGTTCCTGGAAAAAGGTTTTCGATGTGTTTTATGTTTTCTTTTCCTGGGGAACATCATTATTTAAAATTATAATTGGAATATTAAACGATTAAAGTTTACTTATAATTGAAAGTCGGTTGTGAGTTGTGTAAAGAATTCGCTTTAAATGGTGTGTCGATTTTTTGTTTCATTCTGCCCTTCAGGCAAAATTTGTTCACTTTTTTGTATCGAGCTTAATGGCCCAACCACCATAGCTCGTCGGGCTGTTCTTTCAAAAGACAATTCGCTGAATTAATTTATGTGTTTTCTTTTTTATATTGTTGTTTTTTCTGTGTGTTGATTCGCAATGATGATGGACTCTTTCCGGTATGATGCATCCTTTATCCATCAAAATTGGATTTGCACGTATACACCCACACAATGGACCGACAGACCAGCACCAGGGGTAGCAAGAGGAATGTATTCTATTTTGAATGTGTATTAATTATAACGGTAGCTAGTATTCAATTTGCTATGTGCGTTTCATGCAAATTAAGGCGGATGGTATATATACATTTTTTTTTTTTCTTTGTTTGCGTTGCGCGCTAGTTCCTTTTGATGCTGGTTCTGGGATTCGTTATTTTAATTGCTTGTGGAAAGTTCTGTTCTGATGAATTCAGGCAAGAGACTATCTTTCTTTCTCTTTCGCTCTGTTGTTTGAATGGAAATTTTTAATTAAATTAGAAATTGTCTGGGTGTTTTTTTTTTATTCAGTTTCGTCCTGGGCATATTTTTTTCTCCATTGAACAGAAAAAAATGTTGCAAATTAATGTCCATGCTCTTGCTTCAGTTAAAAAGGACTTCAGTTTTCATTTCAAGGATTATACGTTCTAAAAGTCTAACTCTTTATAATTTTTCATCAATGTTGAAGCAAATCCCTCCACTCCCATGTATACAAATTCAGATGTTGATTCAATTGCAACACCCTCTGGTATCCTGCCGAAATTTATTGGTTTAGTCACATGTGTTTCAACGATTTTGTAAAATAAGTCGCATACAATTTTTCTCTATGAACTAAATTCCCTCTAAGCCTTTCATCGATTTAAATTTCACCTCGTAAAAGGTTAGACAAAAAAATCCACTATCTAAATGACTTTTCTAGTTTATCATCCCAACCGTATAGTGAAACCAAACAAAAAATCACACACAACCCGCAAAGCATATTTCGTTGGTTTTAAAATTTTACAAAACTTAAGTTCAACTGGGGATAGAAAAAAAGTCATAATCCAGACAAAAAAATAAAAAATTGATCCTGTGTGAGCCCAAAGCCCTAGTGACATGGCATTTATATCGCGCCGGTTTTTATAAATGAAAGAAAAAAAAAAACGAATTTTTATTTAACTCTATAGTGTGCACTAAAATCGTTTATTTAGGCTCTGCGTGGCTTACTATAGAATCCACCATGAAACATCGAAACACCCAACGAACGCGACGACGCCGACTATATGAGAACAACAATGAAAATAAAAATCCACCATCATTGTCGAAAAACGACCGAGACGACGACGGACTGCATTTACATTTCAAATAAAAACCCCCAAAAACATGAATGCACAATGTTATTTCATATCAGCATGTTTTGTTTTTTGGTTTGTTTTCGTTTGTTTTTTTTTTTTTTTTTTTTTGACTGTACATTCGGTACAGATGATGCGGTAGTGGGCTCCAAAAACATGCAACCATTATTGGGCTTCGGTCCACATTGAACAAGTTTTGTGTGCGCTTCATAGCGTACAGCAAGCAATAAGTTGAACTAAGTGCATTTTATGCATTCGATGGTTTGGTTTTGGGGGTTTGCTGGGCGATTGACGCTAAGGGAGAATTTAGGGATAAAATAGTTTATCCCCTGAATCTCGTTTTGTTTTTTTTTGTATTTCTTTCTGAAGGTCTGAAAAATGCATAGTAAAATTTATTTTACAATATCGCACACAGAAGAGCATTTACTGTAGACGTTGTGCCAGTTTTTGAGTGGTAGGGCAAGGGAAATGCTATTGTGGCATTGCTTTTGGGAGGTTTTAGTTTGATTTTGTGGAGTTCAAATCATGCATTGAAAGCAAGGATGAATTCAATTGATTTTTAAGTTCCTTTATTTTTTTCCTGTTAGGTGAACCATTAGCAGTTTGAAGTTAAACAAAAAATGCAGCTTGATATAAATTCTCTAAAAGCAAAACAATTTAGTGTTCAATGAATCTTAAATTGAATCAACATTTTTTCATGAAAACGAGTCCGAGAAAACATTTAATGAATAAAGCTCTTCGTGGAACAAAATCAATTTGGTTGCCCATAAAGTTTCTTACAATGAAAAAAAAATACGTATTCACTATAGTGAACTTGTTCTTAACGAAACTCTACATATTTATTAGTGAGACTTTTGAGAGTTCACAAAATTTAACGCATTCCCAATTTGAACGGAAAATATGTTACGTATACGCCACAGTTTTCAAGTTGTTGCACCTATACTGAAATGCACTTTTTAGCTTGAAAGTAAGCTTATCCAGACAGTTATCAAGATGGCTATAAAAAATATAAAATATATCCGCGATCTCTCAGTTATTTTTCAATTTCATTCAATTTTCACAAAATTACTTATTCGAAACGCATAGCTCCTGCACCGTACCCAAAATGAAGAGAGGACTGAATGTTGTTGACTTTATTGAATTGGTTGCATAGCAAAGAAAAAACCAGGATGATATCGAGTCCTAGAAGGACGATGTCGACGACCAGGAATTTAGAAACCCCTATGGGAAGAATCCATCAAATATGCATTCTTAACAAAGTCACTGAAATGGGATATGCATACTACATACTTCTATGGAGCTTTTATATGTGTTGCTCTTCGTGCTACCTGCAACAGAGTGTGATGGGTGTTTATCTTGGTACTAGTTCATTCTTATTGGTTTTTCGTGTTCGATAAAGTTAAGGTGTTTGTTGTACGCCTTGGGGATATGACATCCTGGTGAAATGTTTTTTTTTTTTCAAGATATTTTCTGTTCGATTGGGAAGGTTGTCAACGATGACGATGCGTTAGGATAAAATGAAAATGAAAAATTGAAATTGAAAACGATTTTTTTTTTTGTCAAATCAAGTGGGCGGTGATTTGATTGAACCAAAGTCAATGGCCGTTGGTTGGAAGAAGCATGAATGTGGAAGAGAAATCAATAACTCCAAGAAAAAGTCAATATTCGAAATTGGCTATTTAGGATATTCCGTGATACCCAAAAGCAATCATTTCGATTTGGAGATTGGATTTTATTCATGACATCACTTACTGATTTTGTAAATTGGCCAGAGAGGAGACTCAAAAATATTTTCATACAGAATGTATTTCAATATTAAATTAAAAGTATAGGTCCTAATTGGTTTCCCTGTGGTTCTCTTATTAAAGTCTGCTGGAAAACTAACCTCGCATTACATCTTGTTCGTCTGACTGTTATTCTCCTCCATTTACATAAATAAATTATGTTCCACGAATGAAAACAACTCGTTAAGCATACAAAACAATGAAAGCGAACTATAAATCCTTGAGGATATTGTTCGTTTCATTTATCCGCAGACCTCGAGTGAGCATCCTTATTCAAAGTTAACCTCGCACACAACAATCGCTTTACGTATAATTCTTAGGAGATCACCGCACATAGTGAAAACTCAATTGCTTTTCTGTTCACATGTATTTTTTGAATTAACGACAATGTTGTTGCCCATTACCTGCAATTTTATGAAAAAATATAAATTTTCTTTTTCCTTTTTTTTTGGTCAGTGTGTGGTGGTCGTTCTGTATTCTGGGTCCTGTTGTTCGTTCGAAGAGTCTCGCCTTTAAAAGCGAATTTTTGCTCGTGTTGTCTTTTTTGCATCTCACTTATTGCTTTTGCCATCGTAAATTTGCATTTATCCATCTTTAGCAAGGAAAAGTCCAACTTTATGTAAGAACCTTGGGAGAGGCAAAAAAAATCTTTAAACAAAACGAAAAATAAAAATAAAATATAAAACTTAACAAGAACAATTTTTAATTATTTCGGAATTATCTTGTGCGCCGCGGCTGATGATGCAGGTGCTCTAGATCTCTCTCCTCGTTATATCTATAAACCGTTAGTTTAGGTGGATGTTACATAATGGCAAGGAATAGCTTTTCCATCGGTAAACTAGCAGCTGTAGCAGTTACTGAAGCAACTTAAGCTTCTTATTACCACAAATTGATATTTACTACCAGCTTATGGGTTTGGGGGTTTTAAATGGCTTTTAAAGAGATGCCAACGGAAACGCAGAAAAAGGTAGATAAGAGTAGTTGTGTGTGGGGAGGTGAGTCAAGCTGGCAGCAGCAGGATAACAACCTTTGCTGGATCATCAGCTTTTGTGTCTCGCTTTTGTATACTTTTCGTGGCAGGGTTCCCGTTTGCAAATAATTGAATTATAAATAGGTTTCTCTTCATTTGTATTAGACGAGTTTCTGCTTTTTCTTTGTACACCAAAGTGTATTTTTTTATAATTGAAGAATTTTCTTTTTCGAACTGCATTTTAGATAAAAGTAACATGAAACGATGGCAACCCTCTCTATCTCCTTATACCACAGATTCAAACCGTATTTGGTTAAATGATATCCTTGTAGTCCTTGGTACATAATTTAATTCAGTTAAATACCTCGTCATGACTTGCTGGTGGAGACTTGAAGTCTTTTGTTTTGTTTTGGTTCTATTTGACTTTTTGCGTTTCAAAAACAACAACAAGAAATTATAAACAAAACAAAACGAGGTTAACGTCCTAACTTTAGCTTATTTTTCATTATTATTTTTGCCTTCTCTTAAAGTTCGAATACGAAAAACCATCGAGTTTGTAGTTGTTGCAGAAATCTCCTAGAAGAGAAGCTTATGAAATTGAGGTGAAAATTCTTTGAAGTGGTTCGTTTTTTATTTTCTTTCCTTCGACACAGAGCAGCGAATCAAAAGAGGTTGATGATTTTTTCTATGTTTGTCGTTCTTATTTTGTTCTCTTCTTCTTTGACGCTGTTCTTTGCTATGACATTATTTAATCGCGGGAGCTTCGCTTCGAAGCTTTTTAGATAGAAAAAAATTGTTTGTTAATAAAGTTTTAGAGTCAGGTACTGGAAAATTTTGAAAGTCAAAACTTGAAGAGGCTTTCCAAATTTTCTCTCGATTTCAAGTGGAATGTCCTTGAGTACATAAGTTGGCTTTTAGTTAAGCAAAACAAGAATCCTTTAAAAAATATGTTCTATGAGCAAAAGTTTGTAGTTTCAGTTTTTAGATTTAAAGTCATCGAAAAAACAATTCGAATCGGTCGAAACTTTGTTCAAGTGGCGTGTCGATTTTCCAAACTCGTTGCATTCGACAGTTTCCATTTCATGAATTTTAAGCTCGACAGCAACAAGATCAAAAGAAGAAAAATAATTAAAAAAAAGCAAAATTTTGTTTTGTTTGTAATTTAAAAAAAAAAGGAAAAAAAATCACAAATCCATAGTCTGTTTGTGTTGTGTTATGTTTTGGTAGACAGAAATATTTGTTTAAAAACCACAAAGTAATCATTCATAACTTTAGGCACATACTTAATTTCCAAGAACTACTACTTACGAAAACAAAATTTGTTTGATGTTGAATGTCATGAATCCAAATATATATTTCTGTTGAAATTGCTTAATAACTCCTTTGACTCGTAAGAAATTTGTATACAGCATGAATAGTAAAGATTGACAGCAAAATACAAAAAACAAAAAAAAAAATAGAATTGATAATCTGGGTAATGGTTTCTTATACATTTTGATACAACAAACTTCATTCACATAGATTTACATACTTGCATTGCTGTATGACGAACTATTCGTAAATTAATTAAAAACAAGAATATACCGCTTTTGATTGACACAAATAAAATGAAAACTATGTACATTGATTGAATGTCTGTATTGTTTTGTACTTCTTCAATAAATTAGGAAACTAGTCTCGATTTTAGCGAAACAAAATTAGTTTTACTCTTGGTGGATGTTCTGAAGTATGTTTTTGGCTCTTAAGAGAATGCGCTGTTTGTTTAAAAACAAGTAATTACTAAAATAAGGAGAAATTTAAATTTAAAGAAACATCCTGCATTGAAACTCCCAATATATTGAAATATTTATTTATAAGGATATTAGCTTTAATTCGTGTGTTACTCTTGAATGTTGCTAGAAAACACTTTTCTCATAAAATAACTATACTGTTTTTTCGACTTCAAAAATATCCACAGGAAAACAATATACATATCTAAAAAGGACACTTGGAAGTTCTCAATTTTTATTTTATTTTTTTTTTTTTATCTAGTGACCAAAAATAATTAAAACATTAATGTATGAGTTTTTCAAAATTGAAGCCCATAGTTGAAGATTCAAAAACTTATGAGGCAACTTGATGGTTTTCAAGGTAAGATTATTGATCATTTGCACGAAATGTTTTCAGAATTTGAATTTAAAAAAAATCCTGTGTATATACATATATCGTTGATAGCCAGCTATTAGTTTTATGATTAGTGCCACCCTTTTTGAGCGTGAAACACACAAAACTAATAACCTTGTTTTTTTCACCTTTTGCAAATCAATGTTAAATTAATTTCAAGGCAACATTTTATTAATAAACTAGAATTGCCTCACTTTAATCCCCTTTTTCCGCTCTAGGGCAGGGATTATTGCTAATGAGAAAATGTTAAACCTAAAGATTAACTTCTGAAACGTCCGGATTTGACCTAGATTCTTTAAAAACGAAAAACATGATCTCTAATCTCTTGAACAGAATTCAATTAAAATAAGATTATGAACAAAAATTAAAATTTATTTTTAAAACATGACAACATTGACGTGTTGGAAAAGTAGGATAATCAATTTCCCTTTTCAAAGTCGATTGACTAACCAACTTCCAACAAAAGAGAAACGAGTCACAATCTAACTTAAATGCTGGCCATTCCCGGGAACAGCATTTCTTATTGTTCATTAAATTGCTTTCAGTTCTCTACGTTCTCCAAATAGACATACAGATTGCCATTGCACTTGGTGGTCCAATTAAACTAGATCAGAACTTCACTTTAGAACAAAGGAAGAAAAACAGGACGTATGTTCAAGACAGTTAAAGTAGTGATTCACTTACACATCAGGCATCAACGATGCTGGGCGAAAAAAAGTGTATCCATTAAGGATAACTGTGTATTTTCGATGTTAATTGACTTGTGAATTCTTGAGGTAGTCTTTTTGTTCTCATCTGATGCATGTGTGATTCTGGAGTCCATTAAACTGAAAAAATAAGTAAAAACGTTCTAGTGGAAGTGAATGTGAGATACAGTGACAGCTTAACCTGATTGCAGTCAACTAATGAGTATCCTTATCAAACGGTTCAAATAAAATAAAATGTGCTCTAATTGAGGACGGATGGATTTCAACTGAAACACGAAACAGAACTTTGAAAATCGAATGCATTTCATTTGTTACATTCAAATTTTGTTTCAATGAACATGTCTAGTAATAACTGACCTTAAAAATATCGATTAAAGTTTTCCAACGCATACAAGATTACATCCTAAAAATAAAGGATAACAAGAAGCCAACATGACATACCTTTCACGTCGCTTTGTTTGAATTTAGGAGCAAAATGTTTAGTAGTTCATGTGTGTTTTCATTTTACAAATTTCAATTTCTTGTTCCGTCCTAAATACAGTCTGCAGAACATACAGAACAGTATCTCTTTTGATCGTCTAAAACTTACTCAATATAAGTGTGTTTTGTGTGTCCCTTAAAAAGGACAAACTAGAAATTTCGGAGACAGCAAAAACTAATTAAAAATAAAACATTCAAACATTCAATGAAAGGAATTGTTCAGGAATGAAAATAGAGCGAGAAGCTTCTCTTTTATTTTGTTTTGTTTCAAACTTTTGTTTTGGGATTTAATGTTATGGAAACATTTCCCATTCCAATATCCTTATGGACAAACTTTCATTCTTGTCCTGCTGCTCAAACCCTCTCTGATGCCAATAGCCTTGTTGGAAAACAACATCAACATTGTTTTACAAGACTTTTATCTCGTTTAAATGAGAAACGGATATTATCGTGTCATCGAAAATGGTTGGCAGGTATATGTAGGGTAAAGTGTTTGTGTTAGTCCTTTACTCTATAAATTGCGTGGCGTGATGTTTTTAAGTAATAAGAAAAAGTCTTGTTGTGCCACAAGGGCTGCCATTAGACTTTCGAAGCCCCTTTAACGACACTAAAATTACAGCAATAAAAAGCAAAAGGAGAAAGTTTTCAAATAAAAAAAAGAAACAAACAAATAGAAAAGAAGGTTAAAACAAGGATTTACCTTTTCGAATTAGAATTAGAATCTACTGTCACAATCCATTTTAAGAAGTGTTAAGGCGTTTAATTTGGTTCTTAACTGTCAAGTAGAATAAAAGTGGAGAGCGGAAAAGCTTAAAATATTTGAGGAAAATTGTTGTTTTTGTTATTTTCTTAACTCAAATAGTATTTATCCCTAAACAAATAATTCTAAAACCGTCACTTCGTTCATTATTTTTTACTGTTTTCCGTTTTTCCAGAGTTCATGAATCATATATGATTCAAAGTTGCGAATCGTATATGAATCAAAATACGAAAATTTTAATTAGAGTTCTACTAAGTGACTTGGATTTGAATAAACAATTGATAATGTTTTTTTTATTGTTGTTAGTCAAACCATAAAATCAATTTTATGTTCATATGTGATTTATTGATATGATAAATGTTTATTCCATAACAATACCTTCAATGAGACTCTTGAGTCTTGCTTGGAAGTTTTCACAGAAAACCGACAGTCGATAGATATTAGTGATACTAAAATCATAGAATCAAATGTCACTTAGGACCTGAAAAATAAAACTGTTTTGGAACATTATGGTCGTATCAGTTCAGAGCACGTCAAGTTGGTTCAGATCCTCTACCACCTGTGTGCTCCACCTGGGCTGCGGTCTTCTTCTTCTGCGATGTCCTTCCGGGTTGGATTCAAAGACTCCACGAGCCGGAGCATTATTTTCCATTCGCTCAACATAACCATCTAAGTCGTTGGACCTTAACTTTTCTGGCTAGGTCAGTGTCGTTGTACAGCTCGTACAGTTCTTGGTTCAATCTTTGTCTCTATTCTCCATTAATGCAGACAGGACCAAAAATCACTCGAAGAATTTTTCTGTCAAATTTTTCTGCAGCCCAAAGTGTTTTCATCAGATGTTGTCATGGTCTATGTCTCTGCACCACACATGAGGACCGGGATGATGAGGGTTTTGTAGAGAGGACTTTACTAGTTGAAGTCCAAAGAAGCAGCGATTGGCAAGAGTGATTCTTCGTTTGATTTCAGCGCTGGTGTTGTTGTCTGAGTTGATAGCATCCGCATCCCAATTACACAAAGTCCTTAACTACCTCGAAATTAAATCTATGTTGACGTTTGCTCCAAGACGTCGATGTTGGTAGTCCTTTCTTTTCGACAGCATTAACTTGGTCTTGCCCTCGTTAACCGCTTGACCCATCTTCCTGGCCTCCGTCTCAAGACTCACAAACGCTCCACTGACATCGCACTGTGTTCTTCCAATCATGTCAATATCGCCCACGTATCCTAGTAGCTGGACGAACTTTTGAAAGATAGTGCCTATGGTGTTGACGTTGGAGCTTTGCACAATCTTTTCAAGAATGATGTTGAAAAAATCGCAAGACAACGCATCGCCTTGTCTAAAACCTTTTTTGAAGGGCTTCAAACGTTCACACAGCACGGCAGACAAGTTCTTGTAGGTGATATTAAGGAGACTTATACCACTGCAGTTGGTGCAGTTCAGGGGATCTCCTTTTTTGAGGATCGGGCGTACGATGCTAACAATTTAAGCCGGAAAATAAAAAAAATCATGAACCAACATTTTTTGTGGAAATAATTCCATAACATTTTCATTTTAATTGGCATGGCAACCCATAAATATTCAATGTTAATTGGATCTCCACACTTCTATTAAGTTGCCATGTCAAAATATATTATGCAAGTCATCGACATGTTCTGCAAAACAACACTCCATCACATTTTAATTAAATGGCTTAAAAAAAAAATAAACACAATCAATTGAAAATTTTGAAAATTTTTTCATTCTATTGCGGGCATTTCCAACGTTGAATAAAAAATACACTTGAATGTAACATTTGTTGGATAGCATCCAAAAAACTATAAGAGTAAACCGCACATTCTATAGGCCGGCCTTGCTCGTTCCTCTCCAGCAACGTTTTGAATATTAAAATAATCGCCACAGAATGCTAGAGGAATCCTCATTCATAGTTCAATGGAATAGCCTTATAATGATAAGCCTTGCCGATGTTGCTGTTGCTGTTGCAATGCTGCAAGAGATGCACTAAAATTTCAAAATTCAATAGCTCTATGCTCTCCAATAGCCCTTACGTAATTACCATATCTCTAAAACTCCCACCTGCAACATTGTATATCTGCAGAACTAACTTGGGGTGTGTGAGTTCACATCTATAATAGAAAATGTTCTGCATAATCAATATATGTACAAATGTGTGTCTGTCCTCGCCTGGTTCAGGGACGTTTTACTGTCAAATCTAAACAAAACAGACTCTGGTCAACCGCAAAACCGAAGTCCATTTTTTGTGTGTTCCGTTTTTAGGTTCAACCTGAGGTTAGAATATCGCAACGAACTAATCGCCCGTCACTGTTTGGGGTCACATAAAACAACTGGAATGTATTCTCTTCATAAATAAAATTTTCTCTATTCTAATTTTACAATTGTATAGAACTATGCATATTGAACATTCGAAAATGCAGTTTTAAATTGAAACTCTCCACTTTGCAGAATTCTACACAAAATTTATCGAGTTCACAAATAGATTTTGGGCATATTATATGAATCTGGATATTTGTCATGGCAAATTGTTAGGCACAGGAAGCGGGAAGTATGTGGTCGTCGAATGGTATTCATAAACTGCGTACCGCACAAACTACGAGCATGATAATAGAGTGTACTCTCGTTAAAGTGCACAGATTCGGAAAACGTATACAATTGGGATAGTGGGGTTTAGGCGAACTGAAGAAATATTTCAGATAACTCAATGTTTTTGTGTAAATTATTGAGCTTGAGGGGGGCCTTTGTGTTAAACATTCATAAATTGTCTAAAGGTTAGGTATAGGAGGCGAACAGACAGTTTAAATTGTTTAAATTGGAAGTTTGAAAAAAGAGCATTTTCAGTTGTCTTTTTGGTACCTTTAATTTTTTTTTTTTGAATTTGTTCACCCTAATGTCTGAGAGAATGAGATTTTATCATGTAAATCGTACGAGTATTATGTGGGCTCGACATCAGTCCAACTGGGAGAATCCATAAATTTAACAAAGCCTTGCAATCCAACCATCATCGAGACGATGTTTGGAATTATGTCACTAGCTTTATTATTAGATTTAAGTTCTAAATTTTGGATTATGTGAGGAGATTTGATGATATGGTAATTGAAACAAATGACATGACAAGCTACATGATTAGTTGTGGTTTTAATTCAGAAGGACATGTCTGAAACTGAGAGGGTTTTGTGTATTAATTTTAGAGAGACTATAGCTCTGCACCTGAGAGGGGAAAACTTGAAAATTAATTAAGAATAGTCAAAATGATATAAAAATGTATGTGTATAGTTTTTTTTATTTAGTCCGTTCGCTTAGTGAAAAAACAAAATTGTTTTTCTTAAATTTTTTTATTTTTTAAATTTATAAAATGAAAATGACTACAAAATTACTAATCTATTACTTTTCTTCTATTCATAAAACCACAAACTACATGAATAATAAAAATATTTCAACGTCCAGGTGAACAATGCAACTGCTCGCGTACAAACCAAAAAAGTGCCAACAGTTCCAAATGGTAAGTTTTAAATGAACCGAACCAAAAAAAAAAAAATATAAATATTTAACAATTTTAAAGTTTTATTTGTAATTCTTTTTCCTTTATCGCTTATATAAGCTTATATAGTTTGAAATATGAGAATTATGTATAAATCCTTAATTTTTTGCATTATTTTGAAGTTTTTGGATACGAAAAATATTTTGTATTGATATTTTAAGAAAATGTTTATTTTTCTATATAATGAGTTTAACTTAATGCTTGACGATCGTTTTTCTAAACAATAAAAAATATTAACTTTAATGTTTGATGTCCATAATATGTTGCAAACACAATTTTAACAAATCATGATGTTTTTTAAAATTCGGAATTGCATATTATGGACAGTTTAATTTTTTTATTCAATAATTTAAATATGAATTTTTAGTATTTAAACCTTCAAAATGAAATGTGATTTTGTTTTAATTTTTTAATCTTTTTTAACTGTTTAACCTTAAATTAAATATGTTTTTACACTTTTGATATAAATATTTGTTTCGAATAATATTTTTTTTGCTTTATAACAACTTAAGAAAAATCAATTAATAAATAACTTGCTGCAAATATAACAAAAATTAATATAACCCGGGAACGCCTTCACAAATTAGAAAATAATCTTAAAACGCACCATAATTTCCATCTACAATTAAATTAAAAAAATAAAACATTTATTTTATTTTCCGTGTTTTACTTATTTCGACTTTTTAAACTCAACTGTACAAATGTTTTGTACTTCAAAAAGCTAAACACTTTGGGTTAACAATTCAATTTTACAAGGCTTTGCGAATCACTACCTGATCAAACATAATTTCAAAGTTAATGATTCGTCTTGAACCCAAGCCATCAATTTTGGTTACTTGCCTCCTAAGTGAAGACATTCAAATTGAATTTCTTATCTACTCAAGGAGTCTTCATGTTCATTTGAGAACCCTCTCGAATGTCATTAAAAACCCAATCAATTACGAAACCAGAAGAAATAACAAAATACTTCATAAAGTCCATCCGATTAGTTAGGACCACAAACTTGAAGACTTCAATTAATATTCAAATTGTTTCCATTGGCTCATTTGACAACATATTATGTCTACCAAATGACATTCAATTAATATCTCTCCACTCGCCAACATTCGCACATCTCAACTTAGTTAACCGAAAAACCCAAGACCTCCTCTTTAACAAAACTAATAGCCAATTTCCCTTCGTCAATTGCCCGAACTAGAATAGAGACAAAGTTCTATGTCCAAAAGTATAGAAAATCCCAAATAAGCTACGTTTAACTATGACAACCCACAATGAGACCTCCTCAAAAGTTAACTTAAAAGGATTCATGCATCAATGCGCTCATTAACAGTTTTCTCAATTCTTTATGAGAGGGTTTTGTGTCAATGATGACGATAGCAATGGCGGGCGGTCGTCCCTTAACCCGAATAGAATCGAAGGCAAAAGCAATTTGCATGGAACATCATTGTCGCAGTCGGTGTTGTTCTTGTCTAAAACGAAAACGAAAACGATCCCTCAGGCTCTCAAGAGAAGTCCACCGTAACTTACTTATTTTTTCGTCCTTTTTTTATGTCTGCCATTTTCGTTTTTGCCTGCAAAAAGGATACATTTTGCTAAAAAGGAAATGAAATCATTTCCATTTCACATTTCTCATTTGACAGGAAGAGGAAGATTTGAAATCAGCCATTTTTGTTTATTTTCCTCCCTTTTTTTTTTGTTATTGTTGTTGTTTGGCTCGCTCCCTCGAATGATGATTAAATTATTAGTGAGCAAAAAATTTTATAATTTGAATTTTAAACACACACAAACACACTGACGAAAAACAATCAGAACGCATTGTTTGTCGTTATTGTGTTTAATTGAAATTATGTCTTGTTTGTGTATTTTGCCACGCGTGGCGTAAAATTCCGCTGAAGTCAAGCGGAATTTTATTGAAATTAATTTGAATTTTACATCCTGCTTGTTTGTGGGAGCAAGTGGCGGGAATATAGTGTGGAAAGCCTAATTAAAAGTGTTTCAGACGTCACGTTATTGTTGTCGTTATCATTCGTACCGTTTTATAATTAGAGTAAGTCATCAAATTAATGCCTCGCTTACAGTTTATGCTCTTCGTTTTAATTTGTTGAATTTAAAAATATTTACACATACATTTTTTTTTTTAAGTAGCATGTGTTTTCAAAATTTTAATAACAGCCGTAATGGTTGTTTTCAGAGGCGTTTTCTGTTTTTGTGCAGCAAGTTAATAGTTGAATTGATGTAGCTTAAAAGTTTCGTTTATGGTAATTTATTAGTTTTAATTATAATAATTGTTATTAGGTAAGCTTATTTTATTTTTTGTTTGCATTTAGTCGAATGGATGGTTTTTCAATAAAGAGCAATTTGATGGATTTTAATTGGATTTCCGTGTGCCATTGAATTGTTTGGTTATGTTTGTCAATATTAAACGCAAATTAATCCAGGTATTAATTACGCTTCCTCATTTGTGGTTGGTTTTCCTCCCAAATCCTCCAGATTTTTGAACCAATCGATCGTCGTTCGAATTAAATAAATAAGGGTTGCCAAAGAATGACTTTGAAAAACCGTCCAGAATTATGAAACACAACTAGTAGTTACATATTATTGTTTGCATAGAATCCAAATTTTTAGTTAGTTGAGATAGTAGCAATCAGGTGAAAGAGAAAAAATCAAATAACGCTAACAGTTTTATTTTCGATTTACTTTAGTTTACAAACACAAAAATAACCAAAAACTTAAATTTTAAAGAAAAAAAAAAAGATGATCATAAAAATTTTAATTTTATTTATTATTTGTTTTTTCTTCTTTAATTTTTTTCCATTTTAATCTTCGTTGATCACCTTACATCAGTTTGTCTAACAAAAGAAGGTGCCGTTGCGGCCCCAGCTCTAGGTGAGCAAAGCAAACAACAATATTATTGTAATTCAAATTTTTTTTATATTTAGAATGAAACGAAAACAAAATATAAATTAACAAAAAATCAAAAATTGCTAATGAATAAATTAATCAAAGTAATTAACACCAAAAATGTTAAACATATAGATTAAGCAAAAAAAAATCAAATCTACGAAAAAGTTAGATTTGTTTTATAATTTTTTTCGATCGTGAATGATTTCTTAATTAATATGAAATGTTCAGGCATGTGCATCCTCAAAATATTCAAGCACGTTTTAGATTTTGAAAAACAAAAAAATACAAATATACTCGAATGGAAAATGGTTAAAAGCATGAATAAATTAATTTAAACAACGCATATTATGAAACTTTGTAGACATTTGAAACTGGTGAAGGTAATGAATTTTGTTAGATAAAATTATGTATTTTTGATTTAATTAGGGACAATAATACATGTATAAATTTTAAATGTTAAATCGCGGTTCCTTCGAAACAAATTGCTTCAAAAACTTTGCATTGAATACTGCTGCATATTTATCAGCGTTTTTCAGCAGTTGTATAATTTCCCTGAACAAAAAACATAGCAGAAAATTAAAAACATAAATAATTTGCATACTTTACGGGGCATAATGCAAATTATAGCAATTTCCCTGGCATCCCACGCTTTCTATATGCAATTTAGTAATTCAAAAAGTTCTATCTTTCTCTTTTGCGTCAAGTTAAAAGGAGCCTTGGAGTGCTGGACTTATTTTCCAGGAAGATTAAGTCTTTTCTCATGTCACAAGAAATAAGCTATAACGAAATTATTCTACCAGCACATGGAAGATATCCTTAAGAGGAAACTAGTACAAAGAAACATGAGTTTGTTGCTTAATCCTATCATATGTTGCATCTTCTTTCGGTGCTGAATAGTCGTTTTTTCTCATCTTTGTGTAATATTCATATTTTTAACTTGAACTCCCAGCTAGTGCTGAGCCGGCAGAAGTACTCACACTTAAATCAGTCTTAATCCACGTGTGCAATATACCTATGGCGCCATACTGCTAGCCATACTGGTGCAGTAGTTTGTTCATGCTGTGTAAAAAGGTGCTGTGGAAACTTCACACCTTTGGCCTTTTTTAGACGTCATCGTCATCGTGATTCGTCCCGTGCAGAGAAAAAAATAACATTCATGTAGCTGTGTCTGCATGAGAAGGTTTCTGCCGCTAAAGCAACAGCATAAACTAGATCCTTTTTTTTTTACAAAACTAGTGCAAAGCGAAAATACAGCACAGGGGTGAACGGCACAAGGGTGAATGAAGTTTATGACGTTAGCGAAATCCACGGAAATTGTCCTTTTGGGCTAATGCGATTTCCATATAATCCTTTTGGATCATATTTTAACTTCGCTTATAGGGTACATGTGGAAAGGATATTCTATGCTGTTGCCAAGCTTAGCCGGTAAATGGCGAGAATCGTGTCGATTCAGGAAGAACCGGAAGAACCCGGTGAAGTTGTGATGTTGAAAAGTAAAGTAGAAAAGATTAAAGTTTTCTTTTAGTTTCTATTTCCTTTCGTCAGATATCCCTGCGCTATTATAAATTGAAAGGATACATTCTGCACGTATTAACTTTCGTCTAAAATATTACGCTCCAAATTAAATACGATAAAGATTTAAAGAGCTTTGACGCCCTAAAGTATGCTCTAAATTTTTACTTTTAAAGAAGATCATTTCTAACAAAAATTGAGGTTTAAGGGATTTTTAAGTAGTTTTGAAATTGGTTACATTTTATTAATAAAATTGTAGTTTTTGTATTTGGTAAAGTAATTAATTGAATTGTGTTAAATATTAGATGATTGTTATTAACTGCAAGTGAACGTGAGAGTTTAACTAATTACATGGTATGCCTTTGGATGTTATAAACAAATATAAGCAAATATTTTCTGTTCTAAAATATAAAAAGGATTAATCTTATAACAAAATTTGTTTCTTTCTTTTTTCGAATGTTATTTCACGGACTACAGTTTGCGTACAATGGCCAGAGGGTAAGTTTCAAGAATTATACACAAATTTTTCATATCATTAATTATTTTAACTTAATTATCAACTAAGGATTTCACTATGTTTATTCAGTTTATAAAAAAAAATAGGGCAATGCTAACACTTTCAGAGTTCAGTAGGTCTCAAAATTAGTTAAAAAGAACATGTAGATATTTTTCTAAGTTTAAATTAAAATAAAAAGCAATCTTAATGTTTTATTTGATTTTTTTATTTGCACCGTGATGACAGAAGCCAATATGAAAGTTGTGTTTTTGAGAGTTTTGTTTTTTGTTATTCTTTTCTTTTTCTTTTTTTTTTTTAATATGAATTAATTTAAAATATATTTTATAAAAAAAGCATCTATATATTTATATGTTTAAAAATAAATAACTTTGATTTTTGAATATACTTAAAATAAATTCTTGGATTTGACTTAATATAAATATTAAACAAAAAACTATTTTTAACTTGTTTTAATTTTTTTTTTTAACTTTTTATATACACAAATTTATATAAATATGTAACTGCTTTTATACTATATTAATTGTTAAAAGAGTTGTAAAAGTTCCTTAGTACGCCGCATAACGAACAAGTATTTCATCTTATCAGAAATTAATCGTGTTATTGGTTTTTGAAAAAAGTATTTTTTGTTTTCCTGAATCTAAAAACGAGTTTCTCTTCTCTTCTGCATTCTTAAATTTTTTTTCCTATGGGGGGATACATATTTTGTGTTATATTTTTCTTGTTTTTGTTGTGCTGTAAATTATTATTTATGGAGTTGTTTTCATGTTTTGTGTTATTTTTAGTTTATTTTAAACATTTTTCTTAAGGAAACACAAGTTGTTGGGAATGAACTTTTATCTGATCTTTTTGTCATTTGCCACTATCATTTTCGAAAATGTTGTACCATACAGGCAAGGGCGAACGCAAAAAATGTTTTCAGGGGGCGATTCGACTATACATTTTATTTAACACTCAGTTCGGCGTGAAGGTGAAAGAAAAAATGAAGGTGCTGGAAATCATGAGCTGTGATTTGCTTTAAGTAAACACGTTCATTCAAATAAAAATTTTGATTAAAGAAACAACAGTTGTGTATTAAAAATATTGTAATCGTAAGTGTTCGCAATCAGTAAAGAAAAGTGAAAATATTCTTATCTGACACCATATTTACAGTATTATACCAATTCATCATGGCCTTTTACCCATAATATTCAAAATCTCCTCAGTAAAGACATCTATATATCTGTGTATGTTGAGGAGTGCTTACCCATGCAACCTTTGCTCTCCTGATTTGTTACACACATAAGTCTTCGGCCTACGGAGAGTTGAAAAAGAACGTTCGCTTGAAGCCACTGTAGCCGGCAGTGTTTCTCTAATCTGAAGAAATCGATGAATTGATTGGAAAAACGTTTTTTCGCAAATGTCCAAAGCACTGATACACGTTGTTGGTCGTTTTTCCTTTGCGCAAGCAGTGTCGTGTCTTTGATTTTATCGTGCAATTGCGCAACTGACGCACTTGCTCAAATCACAATCTTCCTTTTGTAAATATAGGCTCAAATTTTTTGTGAAACTAAAAACTGGTATTAGCACTTTTAGCACAATGATTAATTGAACTGTACTAATTGAATTGAGCCAGGCATGTGGTTGTTCGCCATCAAATTTTGTGTTCTTCTCGTTCAATTCTTCCAGTGCCAAACAGATAAATACCAGTGACTCGTCGAACAAACCGAGAAACACCAAATGTTCCACCCAACGTGTTTCACAGAACTTGAGTAGACGGGTTTGCTTCGGCCCGGGGTCTGCAGTAATTATGTATTTTTTCTAACACGTCACGTGCCTTGTTTGAAAGACGAAAGAAGTTCACTATCGTTTTGACAGTTGCGATGCAGTTCCTGATCAACGGAATATTACACACATGCATGATGGCTAAATGACACAATGAACATAGAGAGCATCCGGGACGGTTATTCTTTCTTAACTGTGCAACCGTTAAATTCTCCGCTCATAGCTCGAACCCCATTATAAACCTGAAAAGAAATGTTTTTATCAACTCGGCTGATTTACTCTTATACAAAAAAATACTGGACTGACATATTCAGAGCGTGCTTCCCATCATAAATGAAATCTTATAAAGAATGGACAATCTGCAAGTGTATCAATTGTATTTACTATTTGAATAAAATGGGAAAAACGTTTTGAATGTGGTCGTTTACCACATTCAGTCTTAGAGTGCTATTGCACCTTCTGACTTTACCTTGCCCTTTCATGAAACGCATCTCCAATTCAAGCTCTTCCAATGTGATCAGTAGAGTCTTCGCAAGGCCCAGTTACGTCTGTCACAGAGACGAAACGCAAGAAATCTTCCCGGATGTTATACATTTTTTCAATTTTTTCGATGTATCGAACGCTAATTGTAAATCGTTCAACTCCTCTCCACAGTGGTTACTGAGAAACAACTTGACTAATTGACGCGTTTTATGATGTTTTCCATAACTATTTCTTCTGTCGCTTCAACGATTTCATTTTGGATGCGAAAAATTAGATAAGTAGCGTTGGCGCTGGCTGTTTTAAGATGCTGCTAGAAAAACATTGCTCTCTCCCGCCCTGCGCATGAGCTCTAGTTGTTGAGTTCAAATTTTGTCTGGACATTTTTTCTCAAGGATCAGTATGGAGTGCCCATGCCCAGCCTTTGATGCCTTACGATATTGATACATGTTGCAGAAGCTAAAATTGGAAATATCCACCTTTTCACTGTAAACAGCTAGTTCTTTATTTTGAAGCTAATACCTATGAATTCGTTTATCTAATTTCCCTAAAATTTCGGAGGGGTTTGAACCCCCAAATCCCACCTTCTGCGTTCGCCACTGCCATACACTTAAAAAATAATAGTCTTTCCTAAAATTGGTATCTTTTCAATGAAATATGAGTGCGAATTTAGTTTGACACTCACGATATCGTTGGTTTCTCTTTCAAAAGTAAAAAAAGCATCATTTCAAAAACCCACTTTTGCACTTGAATTGCCGACAGTCAAAATTCAAGAACTTTAATGCTTAAAAGACAACACAATTCAGATTAAATGTATACTATTTATTTATTTTTTAATAAAATGATGGTCCGATAAAAGTTAAACTTCCAAAAGCTTTGAAACGAACAGTTTAATTTGAATCAGGCATACGTGGCGTATACGTACTTTTTTGTCGATTTTTATAAAATGAAGGATTTTTTTTTGTTGTTTAATCTGTTGAATATTCTCAAACATAATATACTAATTTGATAACTATAAAAAGGTTACCGACTTCCGATGACTTGGCCATTCTTAGGCGCTACTGTTGGTGCTTCTCCAATGAATCCAACAGCTGCCCCAGCTGCAGCTCCTTTAGCTTCAACAACACCATTAGTATTAGCACCACGCGCCGCCACTCAAAGACGGAGGTATATACAAACAAAAAAATCTCAGCGCAGATTGAAAAAAAAAGCAAAATTCAAAATGGTGTTTACAGAGAAAAACCAAATATTTTGTTTCGATTTTAACTTCTTTTTTAAATTTTATTTTTAATTAAGTTTTCATGAATTCAATTAATTTGTTTTAATTTAAGTTTTTCGCATAAAACGAAGTTTAAAAAAATGAGTTGTTATGATTGCATTTCTAACCCCCCTGTCGTATATTGAATGGAAATATTTTTTTTTTATTTTCTTTTTTGTTTTTGTTACTGTAACCATCGAAGTGAATATGATGCTTTAAAATGTAATGAAAACAAACAGTTTACAAAATATAATGTGTGCCCAATATCAAAAGTATATATTTAATTTTTTTATTTAAACTTTTGTCTGTTAAATGTATAAACATATAGGAAATATGTTTTAG
This sequence comes from Sphaerophoria rueppellii, assembly GCA_920937365.1. Lineage (NCBI taxonomy): Eukaryota > Metazoa > Arthropoda > Insecta > Diptera > Syrphidae > Sphaerophoria > Sphaerophoria rueppellii. The sequence continues at coordinate 121,836,869 of CAKKXW010000001.1, forward strand.
CCCATTTTGCACGATCTCCATTTAACAGTTAAAAAATATATAAAAGTAGAGCATCGTCAGCATCATAAAATATTCAAATAGTTTTCTGTGTGTGGTTTCCAAAGTTTAAAGTGATGAATTTCGTAATAAATATTCATATTTATATACTTAAACCTAACCTATAAATATTCTGATAACTACATTGCGAAAAAAAAGTGCACGATAGCATGGTAATTGAAGCAAATATTCATGTACATTTACTATAAATATTTCATGAGATACGAGTTTGATCGAAGAGATTGTTATCTATAGAATGAAAATGCAATTTAAACATATATATTTTAAAAGGATATCCTTATCGTAGACAGTAGATATACGTTTCTTTTGAATAATAATTTAACACTTCCTACAATTTTTGATGTTTATAACGAAAGTAGAGTAGGTATTTTCTTTAAAAGGGTGAAGGTTTTTATTTGATTTTAAATATTATTTATTTAGGTTTAAAAGATAAATTTAAGGAAATCTCGAAGATGAATACTGATGCTACAATTATTCGCTTCACTCTACTTTTAAAAAAAACGAGAAAAGAGGACATGATTTGCCTCTCATCAGCTGTATTGTGAAAAATATGAAGATTTCTTCTTCTTCCTCGGTCCCTACGCTCGTTGACAATAACACTCCAGATGTTAGCTCGCTCGGGAAAGCTAACCTTTTTGCTAGGCAGTTCGCCGCCAACTCTTCGAGTTTCTTCGGAGTTTCATGACTCCTCCAGTTCTGGAGTGCGTCAATGATTCCATGGGACAAATCTTCTTTCGTACTTGTGCTGTGGCGACAGTCTTAAAGGATCTCAACATACATAAATCCGCTGGTCCGGATGGTATCCCCGTTATTGTTCTGAAGAGGTGTTCTTGCACGCTGGCAAAACACTTGCGTAAGCTTTTTCTATCTATCCTATTCTTCTGGGTTCGTTCCGAGTAGTTGGAAAACATAATTTGTCCAGCCTATTCCAAAAAATGGCGAATCTTCTTCTCCCTCCTATTATCGTCCGATTGCACTTACGTGCGTTCTTTCTAAAGTCATAGAAACGCTCATAAACTATCAGCTCAAGAAATATCTCGAAGACCGAAAGCTTCTTAATGACCGGCAGTACGGCTTTCACAGCAACAGGTTCACTGGTGATCTGATGGTTTATCTCACCGAACAGTTGAACAAATCTTTACATCGTTTTGGAGAAAGTAAGATTGTTGCACTTGATATTTCAAAGGCATTTGATAAAGTCTGGCATCTTGCTCTTTAATCGAAAATGCGTGCTTTCGGTATCGATGAATCCCTACTTCGTTGGATTAGAAACGTTCTTTCGAACCGTTCTATACAAGTTGTACTGGACGGGTTCAAGTCTGAACCTCACAAAATAAATGCTGGTGTGCCCCAGGGCTCAATGAATTGTTTCTCTCACGATATTACCCTTAGCTTCTCATATTCGTTTCCAGATTCACATCCCTCCTCTTCGGATGTGGAACTACAACGGCGTGGCACTTGCATCATTCCACCGCTTGTGGAACGAGCACATATGCAATGTGGGTTTCTTAAGACGGTGCAAGAAATTTTCCTCCCCGTCTTGCTATTATCTATATAACTTTTAAACGTCCAAAGCTTGAGTACAATTCACATCTCTGGGCTGGGTGCTCCAGCTGCATACTTAAGCCTCTTGGATGGAATACAAAAAAGAGCTGTAAGATTGATTGGTGATAGAGAGATCACTGACGCATTCACCCATTTAGACCACCGTCGTAACTTAGCGCGTCTCTTCTTGTTCTATCGCTGCTTTTACGGTAATTGCTCTAGTGAAATAGCCAGTTGCATTCCTCGCCTCAAACAATTCGCCCGTAATACTCGAGCTTCTAGGAATGCCCATCATTTACCCTCGAGCCCAACTTCGGACGTACTCTCAAGTATAGTGAATCATTTTTTAGCCTTACTACGCGAATGTGGAACTCTCTTCCACACTCTTTATTTCCCAGTTATTATAATGTTAAAAAATTTAAGACCAATATACACCGATACCTCCTTTCCAATCCCTTCCCTTCTTCCTTATGCACTCACTGTGTCTCTGGCATAAAAAGGGTATAAAAATCCATTGAGTGGGTGCAAATTATAAAAAAAAGCTTGCATATATCTATTTCATGTAAAGCTCTCGCAATTGCAACATTTTCGTTTCCGGATTTGTTGTTTTTTTTTTTCAAAATTGAACTCCAAGCGCCTTATTTATATATACTTTTTACATCAGTTTTATTGTCAATTAAGTAAGTAAGTAAGTTTTGAAAAATCAGATGGTCGAAAGTCGAAAATTTAGGCATAGCACTCGGGTTTTTCAACCAATTATATTGTAACTTTGTGTAAATTTGTTTGATTCTTCCAAAACAAATTATATTAATAAAATGAGAAAAAAACCAAAGCCACTGTCAAACATTAAATATTATTAAGAAATACTTACAGCTACACACAGACCCTGCTTAGCATTGCCATAATAATTATTTTCTTAAGCTAATCATTAAAAAAAAAAAATTACTAACATTATTCTTATTAAGATAAAATATTTTTAATGAAAATTATAACATTTGATCGCATGTCAAATTGATACTAATTATTTTTTTTCTGTTTTTATTTTCTTTTACGTTATGTCCTGCCTTCCCTATTTTAACACCTGCACGATTGTTACTCAAAAATAACGAATCAAAAACAAAAACAAAAAAACAATTTGAAACACAAAAACAAATTAATTAGCTGCTGCAATGCGTGGAGTTCCAATACAAAGACCTGGAGGTTCAAGAGCACTCTTTCCAACGCCGCCAAATGCTACTTCAGCTGCTAATGCAGCAGCTGCCGCAGCATTTGCAGCAGCAACCGGAAGATTACAAACGCCATTGAATGCTGCGGCAGCACAAGCAGCAGCTAATGCTTTGCATGGATTTGCTCCGTAAGTAGAGATATTTTGTATGAATGTATGTATGTAAATCTTCACACTTTATCGATATTTTTATTATATGTGCTTGTGCTATGTGTACAAAGTTTTGTTATTAAATTGTCAAGTTAACAAATACACAAACTCATATTATATACATTTCACGGAAAAAAAAACAATGTGTGATGCGTAAACTTTATTAATATCCTGAAAAGTTTGTGTTTTGAGCTTAGAAAACAGGAGCAATTGCACACTGATCATAATAATGTGCTTGTGTGTGTTGGATGAGAGGTTATTGTTTGTTTTACATTTTATTATTGTTAATTTTAGTTTCTATATTTGAGAATGAAGTATTAATCCGAATGATATGTTATTGGGAGTTTTTAAAGCATATCTGTGACGTTTCTCAAAATTGTTACAATATTTTATGTTGATTTTTATTAAAACGAATGTTTTCAACACAAATATCATGGGTCTGACACTTGCAAACTTTAAACACATATTTCCATGAACAAAAAAAAAAACTTAGAGGGTAAACATTTTTGAAACACCCTACTGTTGAAAAAAAACATGGCGGCCGGCACAAAGATTAAGTAAGTAACAAGCTTTGGACGATAGTTACTGTGAAAGTAAACACGCATACTTACCAATATTATCACAGTAAATATGGTCCTACCATCAGCGGACTTTTTAACCATTAAATTTGCAAATTTTTGTTTTAACGGACAAAAAGTGAGTAAAAGTGAGCAGGGGATGTGTTCAAAAAGATAGTAGAAAAGTAAAATTGCGTTAAAGTATCAAGCAGTCGAATTTCAAAGTGACAGCTGCTTACAAGCTAAAATTTACGGATTGAAAATATGTGTGCGTGTTTTCACTAATACATTCCTTCAATCCGTCTATTCACCAAGGGGGAATAATTTTGACAGTTAAATTTGAATTTAGAACTTTGAACTTAGAATTACAGAACGTTTAGTATAATACTACGTTTTTTCTACCCTAAATTTCAGAAAGGTCGAGATATGTTCTTAATGTACTTCGCTAAATCTTGTGATAAGCGTCATTGGAATTAGCATATTCTAACTCTTAATACTCTTAACATTGTTCATTAGCGGACTAGCGCCAATATTTTTAAACGTTTGAATGCGTTTCTGCATAAACATACTTAATGTAAGGCACACAAAAATATGTGTTCGGTCTTAAGTTTCGGAACGCATCCAAAATCATAAGTTCCAGTATTTTCGTGGTGAGTTTAAGAAAAACGTGTTTGACAATTTCAAAATTCAATCTTGCAATCCACGTTAAATTTGAAAATGCGAAAACAAACAAAAGAGAAGTGCAAAAATAGAAAAATCTCACCTCATCCCTTTGTTTTTGTAGCTCACATGTATTCATGCAGACGAAAAGAAAATGAAGAAATATGAAAATTGCGGAATCTAGGGAGTGAAACGTAAGTCAGTTTCCCATCTTGTTACATATTTAATCTTTGGCCTGGCAAAAAACTGATTGGACTGTCTTACCGACACTGATTTTATTTAAGGTGGGCTTTGCTTTGTATATCTATATATTTGGGGAGCAGTCTCAAGCTTTATATATTGAACAACAAGTACTACCAAGATCTTCTGTCAAGCAGAGAACACACAATACAAACTCATGTAAAAAAAAACTGCTTGTGTGAAAAATTCTCAAGATGGCACCACCATCGTTTTCCATCTTGAAGGTGGGCACAGAATGATCTGCAATAATTCAAATAAGATTTCCATTTACATTTTTATTCATAAGTGTTTACAGAAATGTTAAGTTTTATTTTTTATGTATGTTTTGTAAAATTGATAGTTAAAAAGATTTTCGACAAGTTCAATTTAAAATTGAGTATACCAATAAGAAAATTATTTGGACAAATACCTTCTTGAATAATTTTGTTTGAATTATTCCTCTCGTCCTGGAAAATACTTGATTCATCCTCTATATTATTGTATTTGCCATGAAGAAAGGTCTAAGAGCACAATAAATTGACAGACATTTACATTCTTTATCGATTCTATCTCTAGAGTGTTTTTTTTTAGTCGTCCTTCTTTTACTGCCCAATGTTTTTATAGTTTTCAAAAGGATGATGGTAAAGGAATGGCTTCTATTTGTTTTTTTCTTACTTGTAATATTTCAAGAAAGTGGAATACTTTTATCGAACTCAAACTCAAAAAGGTTCTTCGATAATCAAACAATTGAAGAAAAGAAAGGATGGATTCATCTCATTCTTCTTTGAAATTCATATTTCCATAGAATATTTCAGTATTATACAAAATGATGGATATCAGGAAAAGATTGTATCTGATTTCATAATGAAATTAAAATGAAACAATTACTTTTATTGAAGTATGGACTCAATTTCCTCTCCTCGAATTTTATAAATATTAAATCGAGCATTTCTGGTTTTGTGAATCCGTTGGTTTTGTTTTGGAACAATAAAATCCACTGGACCAAAAAAAAAAAAAGAAAAGGCTAATCAACATAAAAATCTGGATACAAATAAAATCTCAAAATCAAATAAAAGGAGCGTTTGGTCCGTCGCGTGTCAGAAAATCCTTCCAATTAAATAACATTTTATTGATATTCAAAAACATAATTGAAAATTCTTCGAAATTTCAACAAAAAATAAAAACCTTTTAAAACGTGCAGTTAAAGAAAGAAAAGAAACTACAAATGTGAACTTTGTTTACTCAAAAGAATTCATCAAAAATGCATTGAAATAATAAACTGATAAAATAAAACCAGGACAACTTCCTTTCATTTCATTGGAATTCATCAGGAAATAAAAATGGAAAACAGATTTTTCATAGCTGTCAGTTGTCAGTGGAATGGTGGTTGTCTATTAGCAATCAGTTTGATGGACATTCACGCCTTAATGGATTTTTATGCAACTATCAAAAATACGTTTTCAATTTTTTCTTCTCTTTAGAGCTTTAGCCCAGAGCATATAATAAAAAAAGAAAACGTTTCGCTCTACTACACCGGAGCCCGCTTTATCTTGGCAATTAAAATTGGCTTTTGGGATTTTGTCAATTTGGAATTGATAAAACAATTAGAGGCTTTGATGAAACGAATTTTTTGATGGTGTCGCGTCACTGAGGCATTGCAAAGCTCAAAATTTGTCTAAAAATTTTAATTTATCAAAAAAAAAATATGTATATAGAAAAGCTTCAACAACCCAATACAGTTTGACATTTTAAAATATGTACATAAATATTTAAGTGTTTAAATATTTTAGTCACTACATGTAAAGTTTCAAACACGTTTATAGTAAGAACTTCTGAAACTATAAGAAGTAGGTACATTGACAAAAACAGTACAAAAAATAACCCTTTTGCAATTGAAGACATGTACATATCACTACGGCATTAGTTTTAAAACTTAAACAAAAACTTTTCGATGAAGCTGTTGTGGGGTTGAGAAGATATGACAATTTAGTCGAGGGCTAAGAAATGCAATCATAAACTAATTTTTGTACGTAAAGTTTTATGTTTACTGTTTAATCTTAATTCTTAAGACACCGAATTCCCAAGAAAATCAATAAATAAACATAAATTGAATTTTGCTTTTATTCTCTATACGCTCGTAATTCTATCTTGAACAATAAAAAAATGAATTTTATTTATTTGCAATATTTAAAACAATCATTTCTTGGTTTTATTTTTTCCATTCAGCATGTACTATGATCCGTTCTTAGCTGCCGCCGCTGCAACAGCTGATCCAAATCTTCGCTTCCAGGTAAATAAAGTTAAACTCAAAATGTCTACTTGTACTGTACAAAAGCTTTCATTTTTTTTTCTATAAAACAAAAATAAAATTAGTCAGTTTTATTTTGAAAGTGTTGTAGCTCAAATAATCAATCTAACTAGAAAAATAGGTCCTCCCATTTTTTAAATTATTTAAAATAAACGTAAAAACTAGAAAAATTACCATGAACACGAAAAAACATAAATATCTCTTTCAGGCAGCCAAACCGGTCACGGAGGTACCCGCACAGCCAACAATCTTAAATGTAATTTTAAATATTTTGTTTTCAATACTTTTCAAACTAAATGTTTTTAATTTTTAGTTATTTTATTTTTTTTTTACTACTCAAACTCTCTAATTTAAATGTATAAATATACATAGTCAAATAATAATTTGCTTTGAACTTGGTATCGGATTTGAGGATTTTTTTTTTTTTTAATTTATTTTTTTAACAATTCTTTTATCGTGGAAAATATTTAATTATTCTATTATTAGATTTTGGCATTGATGGTGAATACGGATTAGTGTTTGTCATGATAGTTTTCTTTTCAATTGTTTTCTGACTTTTATTTCTATGACTAAAACTGTAAATGTTTTAAGAATATCATCATCCGCCATCGTTAATCATTCATACAAAAAATAACAATATCTTTTTTATTTTGGTTGTGGTTTTTAAGAAAATAGTGCAACTTTTAAACACATCGCTAAATGCAAATTTAAAAAAAAATTAAATACAAAACTAATTAAAATAAAAATAGTTTCAATTTCAAAATAATGTTTACTGTAATATGTATATTTATTAGAGAATGTTTAATTTCCTTACAGTAGATTTAATTTTTCACTCTCTTTTTTATTTATCATATATATTAATACAGTACGCCCTCGATAAAAGCAACTAATAGAAATTTTGGCGGTTGCGGTTATTGAGTTTGTTGCAATAACCGAGACACAAAAATTTTATCCCGTTCATTTAAAATTGAGCTTAAAACAATATATGCTTTTTCCATTTTTGAATATTCACATTTTCTTAAAGTTTTGCGTTTTCCCGGACCGGACTATGAGTTAGAAATAAACTTTTTCAGTACCCTTGGATTTTTTTTCTAATTCTGCAAATTGTTGACTTATTGCATTCATTACTCTTACTCAACGATGTTGCAGATTCACCATTACTCAATTTAGTTAAAATTTCAGCCTTTTGCTTAATTGACAATTTTGGGACTTTTTTAACAATCGCCATGACTCACAAAATCTACCGACCGAACACGAGAAAATCAAGCGAAAACTGAAAAAAAAACAATGTCAAAAAAGCAATGCACCTACGGCTACGCTATGATCAAGACGCTTACAAAATTCAAAAAAGAAAGTATACTTTCAGAACAAATTAAAAAAAAAACCAAAGTTGGAAAGTTGCGTTTAATGTGAATCACACTTTTTTGAAAAGTTGCGATTACTGAGTTATGGTCAGAAATTGAGTGTTGCTTTAATCGAGATTTTGCGTTTATCGAGGGTTGCTTTTATCGAGGGCGTACTGTACTATGCTTTTTTTTTGAATATACAAACATTTACACAGATTTATAAAATGTTCATTATATTTGAATCCTCAAAAAACAAACTTACGGTGTGGTTTGATTTTGCTTTGATACATATATTTTTAAACAAACAAAATGAAAGCAAGTGGAGGTGACCTGTAAACCGAGAGCCCTTCGGGAAAACATTTTATTTCACATTTTTTTTTTCTTTGTGACTGCAACATCAGCAGAACGTTAAAATATAATCATTTCCATAAAAAAAATTATGAAAAACTGCTGCAACGGAAGCACTTTATTCTCCTTCCTACATATCAACTGCTTTTTTAACTACAAAATTTGCCAGAGTGCATCTCTGCCGCATGTGGCATAAATTAAATACTCTACACACACATTCATGAACTCTATCCGTCAGCTTTGTAATACGGGATTTATCCACAAGATACTCTTATGCTTATGTCTATAACTTTATGCAACCATACATGTGATGTCATTAATGTGAACTTTTCAGTTTGCACTTTGGTTAAATTAAAAATAAATATATTGAGTTAACGGCAACGGCAACTTCTTTCCTGAAATAGAAAATCCGGATGAAGATAAACAAATTTCATAAATGCTTTTTCCCGTAAAATCATTCTGAATTTTTAAGCAGCAGTTAAGATTCATTTTAGTTTAAAAGCCCACAGGGTGGACATTTTTCGATTATAAATTGATAATCGTAGTTTAGGTTTCTAGAAAATTTTGACTCATTCAAAAGCAAAATCGAATCAACCACGAGCACAAATGTCAATTATTATTTCAAGACTTTAACTTCCGTTAACCGAACAGAACAAACATTTTTTTTCAAAATTTTTGAAACCCAACACATTTTTATTTTGAACAAAACAAATTAACCAATTTGAAAAGCAGAAAAAAAACAGTTAAAAGACAATATTGTTCAAAATTCAAATTACAGCGCCGCACAGTGACAACGTTAAACAGTAATCCACATTCGATCAACCGCATCCAGGTTCCTCAAAATGTTTTGGTAACCAAATTGAAACATAACCTACGAGTTCTCTTTTTTTTTTGTTTTGTTGGTTTTATTTTGATTTTGTTTTTGTAACTATGTTTGTTCAATGTAAACCGTGTAAATTAACAGCATCGTTTGAAAATTAAGTGTAGATTTTGAAGTTACAAAAATATTGCAAGAAAGTATGAGTGCACACAATGAGAATGTATGGGCGCATTTGTGTGAAAGGAAGTGAATGAAAAAATAGTCTTAATGCTTTGAATTACAGTTTTTTTGTGTGTTGAATGTAAATAGTAGTAGAAAATTAATGAATTCACGTATTATGTGTACGAAACTGAAATTTTGAAAAGCCCTGGAGTGTTTTTCTCTTTAAAAATTTGTAGAAATAAATTTCCGGCAGTATTCTGTTGGTCTTTCGAGATTGCGTCTAAGGGAGAAAACACCAGAAAAAAACACTCTTCCTGACTTTTGTTTAGTGTTGTTCTTGTTGTTGTTGGTTTTCATTGTGTAAAGCTCGAGTTGTTAATTTCCTGTTTTTCCCAGTTTGTATATTTTTGAGGTATTTTTTTTTTCTATAAAATTGTTCAAAGCATGCACGATTTGAAAGAAAAAAATGTATGACAACGAAAAAAAAAATCCTACGCTGTGGTTTTGGTTCCTTTGACTGCTCCTGCAATTTTATTTCCTTCATACACATACACCTCTTAATTCTACACGCTATGTTTGTTTATGTTGTTCCACTGGAATATGTGTGTGTATTTGTATTGTCTATTTATTATATTTTGCATTTTCTTGCAAAATAAATAAACAGAAAAAGAGTTTCTATTCTATTTTTCATCTCCACAGTAGTTTCATTTTCCATCCTCTCAAGTTTGCTAATTTATTTGAAATGCCAAAAAATAAAACAACCAAATTGAATAATAACCAAAATAACCGAACCAAATTGATTTTTTTTTATGGACAAAAATGATTGAGAAAACATTTTTTTCTTTGTATGAATAGGCAACAGCACCACTGTTAAAAACGCCTTTATCACAGGCTCAACAGGCGTATACAGCAGCTACAACATATACAGCGGTAGCAGCACGTGCGTACAACGCCGCCGCTGCAGCAGCCGCCCAGCCCGCTTTAGCTGGCTATGCTACAGTTGCGGGGTAAGTTAGTGAAAGAAGAAAAACTTGTCGAAACTTAAAAAGAGAGCGATTAGTAGTTCTTGATTGATTGTTAAAAATAAAATGACTATAGGGTTGTGATATTCAAACATTTTTAATACTTACGCGGCCTACAAAGATGTGCAGTGACTGTAAATTATTTAAATACTTTGTACCGAAATTTATTTAAAATCAAAGTGGTGTCAAACAGCTGTTGTGTGCAGGGTGTGTTCATGAAGAAATGTTAGAATTGTCATAAAGCATTAAGAGCTGAAGCAGAGCTGGGCAGTCGCCCATTAGAAAAACAACGTGTCGTTCGTAGCCCGACTAGTCGCGTTTTTTTTTTGTCGTCCAGAACTGTTCCGAACAATTCTGAAATCGTTCACTTGGGATAGAACAGAAAAACGATTCCGAATTTGAAGTCGGAATCAAAAGCAGAATCACGCTTACATGCACACATTTGCACATACGTACTCGCCGCCATGTTTACAAACAAAGAAATTAAAATCAATGTCATGTCATCTGCAACTCTGCATATGATGTTTTACAAATACATAGACAAGCAAAAAAATGTGTTTGCATGTTCGTTTGGTATCCGGAATCGGACAGTTCTGTGTACCAATTCCGGATTACCAAAAAAAAAAAAAACGCTATTACTCCCGCGACAAGTTTGACGTTTGTTTTTTTTTTTTATATCGTGTTGTTGTTTCCTGGTATTTTTAAAGCAATTAATTTTTTTATTCAACTCAAGGAACTTTTGCTGATACTAATTTTTTGTGTGGTTAAGAAAATACAGTGGTTTCATGGAATTAGTAAGAAAAAACGAAACATTATGGAATATATCCGATACGCAAATTCATTGCTTGCACCAAACACAAAGGGTCATATTCTAAATGATGAGCAAGATCTCAGAGTCTGAGCTGACGAGCTTGAACTCACCGGTGAAATCGATCGAGCAGGGCGGAACTCAGACTCCTTTTTGTAAAAAAAAAAAAAAACGAGTTCAAGCTCAACAGCTATTACTCGTAGAAATTGAGATTGATCTCAAAGAGCACTAAATGCATAGAGAAACTCGTAGTTCCTGCTCCATAACCCTTGAGCTTCTTGTTCTTGTATTTCTTTCACAGTATATGGGAATATAATCCAATTCTGTGTTTGGCTTGCTATTTCTGCACAAACTTGCTACACCACTCTAGAGATTGTTGATTTATGAACTCCAACGTCTTCACCTACTCCGATTTGGAACCCGGGGTCTCCTATGTATCGCAGAAAGATTCCTTTTTTTTCCTGGTTTGTAAGAGCACTATCACGAGTTTCTGAGCTCAGCCCCAAAAATTCTTCCATTAACAATCGCACAACTTTTTCATTAAACCGATACAACCTACGAAAATTTTCACCAATTGGACACCTTCTTACTTTATAAATTCCGAAAAATGTCAAGCTTAACAATTTGTGAGATTGATCCCATGTAACCAAGTGTTTTCTTATCTTTTTGCATATGAAAACGAGCTCAATCTCATGGCGAGCTTCCATTGTGAGGTCGATCTTATCCCTCTGAGATTGAACTCATAAATTGAGATCTAACTCGGGTAGGTATTTTTTTTTTGCATACCACCTTAAAAAAGTTCTCAAAAAAGTGAGTAAAGAGTTTGATCTCATCTTTTTGAACACGACCCAAAATATCTTCTTCATCTTTTAATTTAAAGGACTAAAAATGTTTGATAATGTTTTGTTTTGTTTTGATGCGCATATTTGATAGCCCGTCGCGCGACTGCATTGTGTTCACAAATTTTTCAGCGATTTAAGAAGCAAATTTTTGACAGCTGTCATTTTCGTCGCCAGGCGACTGGCGACTGCAATCTGTTCAGCTCTTTGAGGTAATTTCACAGTTGTGTTCACAACACCATAGTAATGAAGATGTTGCTAGCAAAGTAAAATGTGATGTAAATTGTGATGCCTTTTACTAGAAGTAAAAGTACAATTGTGACAGTTTGATTTTCACTTGTCAAAAATCTAAGGTTTAGGATTCAACCAACAATACTTTATAATCACACACATGACAAGAAGAATTAGGTAGTTCTCTTGCAGAGTTTGGAACATTATTCGATGAAGGATGTCGGACAAAGGGGAAGTGTTATTTTAATGTTAAGCTTTTTACTTCATAAAATATTCTAAAGGAAATACTTCCTTGTACTTGTACACATTGACCTTAAGCTTACATAATAACTTGAAAAAGTAGTAACTTACAACTCATGCCTTTTTCAACACAAACAAAATATTATTTCTTCACAGAAAAGGAAATCGGATTAATTCAGAACAAAAATTCCAGAAATCTGAGAACTCCCTTTCAAGATTCAAGCCCTTCAAGAATTGCCAATCAATCAAGAATACAATTTATCAATTATTTATCAAGAAATGACTTAACTCTTATTAATATAACTTTAAACTTATATCGTATATTTAGCTATGCAAGGGAATATGCCGATCCATACTTGGGACATGGAATTGGACCAGTACCTGGATATGGGGTAATAAACCAATGCCGCCTCCCTACCATTGTAAAATCAACTAAATGTCCTTAATTTTAAATTTCAGGCACAAATGTACCGTGGAGGATACAATCGTTTTACGCCATACTAAGCATACACACACACACTAAATATCTTCTCGAATCAACACACTTAAAATACTCATCATCTATAACTAAATACTCAGCATAGACATCTAAGGACAACTCTCACTTGTATATTTTCAAAAGAGAACAAAAAAAGAAGCATACACAAAAATTGATATCCTTTTTCCAACACAAAATATTTCAAATCTTTCCCACAAAAAAAACACAGTCTCAAAAAAAAAAACAGACATTTTTGCCATGACAAACAAAAATATAATAATTGAGTGTTAGGAGTATTAAACCAAAAAAAAAAGAATATTAAATCTCACAACTTTTATCCTCAAACAAAAAAATGCGAAAAAAAAAATCTATAAAATAGTTAAAATTTTAAGTCTTTCTTTCATTCATGATTATGACTGCGTAATATAAAAAAAAAAAAAAATGAAAATACAAAAAAAAATATGTAAAAAGTAACAAATAACTAGATAAAGCCAAAAGTACGTTGCAGTGTCAGTTTTATTTTGTTTATTTTTCTTAGTTTGTAGTTAAAAATTTAGTTCATACAAAAAAAAAAAAAACATATGTTTCTTGTAAAGCACAAGATAGTCATTTTTACTTTCTACTCATAATTATAATTATTACAATAATTACAAAGTAAATGTTAAGTTTTTAAAACAAAAGCAAAACAAACATCATTTTTGAGATTAGAGTTGATCGTTTATTGTAATGAAAAGCAATAAATTGGAAACAAATCAGCGCACAATATAGTTTTTTTTTTTCAATTTAGTTTATAATTTTATTTTTTTCCTATATTTTTATTTACATTGTCGGGCAGCTCAATTTGAAGTCAAGTTTAAGTTCTTTATTATTTTTTTATTTTTTTTAAACCATGACAAAACTATATTTTATTTTATATAATTATTTTTATTTATAGAAATAAATACAAAAATACTCAAAAACTGAACTTATGCTCAAATATATATAAAATTTATTGTAATAAAATTATAGACCGCAAATACAAACAAATATAAACGCACTTTGATCATTTTTATTTTATTTTTACTTTGGTTTGGTTCGCCTTTTTTTAGAACTAATATAAGACGCGTCTGCAAATTTCAAACGTTTTTAAATACATGTGTTTCGAAGTGTAAACATTTCCAGTGTTGTTAGGACCTTTGAATTGGTTCTATGATTTCATTTTGAACCGCCACGGCGGCGGCGTTGCACAAAATCAGACAATTATTAAATCTCAAATCAAACAGAACTTTTTTTCTCGCAAAGAGTATCAAAAAGTGTGCATAAAATGGTGAGTCACCCAGAATATGACAAATTTGACAAATCAAAAATTAAGTACATGTTTTTTGTCACATTGCATTGAGTATAAAAGTAAAAGAGTTTTAGTACATAACGCGTAATATAAAATTAGTTCATTAAATTAAAAAAAAAAACCTGTTTCTACATCTATTTGTTTGATGTAGTCTTTGCTCAAAATACAAAAAAAAATAATATTTTTAAAAATATAAATTAGTACTTTTAGCGTAAATAAAAAATATAATGAAATTATATTTTTAATCGGGTAAAACAATTCTGTCCTCTTTAATTAAAAAGAAAAAGTATAAAAAATTACAAAAAAAATGATTTTCAAAATTAAATTTAATAGTTAAATAAAAATCGCACATTTTCACGAATTTTCGCACACATGACAGAAATAAAATAATAAACAAACTGTATATCAAGAAAATATTAATTTTCACTCTTCACAATTTGGGTGAATTAATTTTTAAATTAAATAAAAATATATATATTTTGAGTAGTTGTTAGCAATAAATATTAAAAGTATAAAAAAAAATATTCTTTTTAAAAATATATAAAGCCAAAGGATTACTTTTAAAAAACTTTATTTTTTTTTTTTTTTAATTTTCTGTGTAGTTGATATATTGTCGTTTTTATTTGAATAGTTGTGTTTTTATGCTTTTAAGTGTTTAGAATTTAGTAAGAAAATATAAACAAAATATTTTTAATCGCGCAAAAAAAATATTTTTGAACATAAAAAAATCCAAAAATTGCCAAATGTATAGCTTTTGAAGATAAAATAAAAAAAAAATCAACAAAAAAAGAACCTAGCGTATACCAATTAAAATATAACGCACTAAGCAATAGATGGTAGTGTATATCATTTTTCTGAAAGAATTTTAAGTAAAACTTGTGTAATTTACTTGATCAAACAAAAATTATAGTTATCCCCTAAAAGTATGTATTTTTGTCTTGTAAAAAAAATAAAACAGTGAATTGACTGAATTTCACTGCAGCTATAAATAAAAAAAATATTTTTTTTTTTGTTTCTAAACCAACTGCTATCTTAAACATAAAATTTTCCAAGCCCCAAAACATACATAGCTATGCTATTTACAAAAATTCTTAATTAAACCAGAAAACGCAAACAACAAAATATCGTATCTACTTTTAAGCTTAGTGGTAATTTTAAAGTCATAAATATTTTGTAGAGTGAATAATGATAACTATAAATACCAGTTTAAAAAATAAATACACACAAAAATCCAAACAAAAAAATGGGAGACACAACAAAAAATTTAATTAAAGAAATTAAAAAAAAAAAATCATACACAAAAAAATAATAAATCCACACACATTTTTAAATAATAAAGATAAACAATTTAAGTATAAAATGTGCCAAATTGTACGATGTATCCATTTAACTATTATTAAAAGTAAACGTATAAAAATGTATGTATGATTTTTGGAACAAAGAAAAGATAATTAGTGAAAAAAAAAATATCTTCCTTACAAAGAAAATTCATGAAAAATAACAAAATCACAGGTAAAACACACACAAATAAGAAATAAATTGTTTCTGTTAATTTATTTTTTACCAATAAATAATGATAACATGTAAATAGCTGATATTTTAAATTTTAAATAAAACTCAAATCAAGCCCACATGCCATTTGAACGGGAATTTTATTGTTTGTTTTTTTTTTTTTTTTTGTTCTTTTTTAATTAATTTGTTTAAAATATTTTTATTTGAACTTAAAAACCAAGCGAAAAGTCAAGAAAAAACAGGAAAACCCGTCGCTAAATTCAGAAAAAAAGAAAGTAAATTAAAAACACCGCATTATAAGAAATTATATAGGAAATCATATACACATAATATAAAAATATATATTTACCAATATACAAACAAATATATTTAAAAAAAATAAATATTTTAATAGAAACAACATCACAATTCAGAAACAAAAAGTATTACGAACAAACAAGAGAACCGCGAAATAACCACACAACAAGACACATTTACAACACGCAAAGTTAATAACACAAATTTTCTTAAGTTTAAATTTAATTATTTCAACAACCAGAAACGATATTTAATAAAAAAAAAAAATACAATTTTAAACAGATATTAAAATTAAAAACAACAAATTTAAGGGGAATTTTTTTTGTTAATTTTTTTGCTTTTATTTTAAACAAAAGAATGAAATTAAATTTAAACAAAAAAAAAGTATATAGATATACATATATTCTTAAATAAACAAATATTGGTTATATCAATTTTCAATTTGTAAGGTTGTGAACTGTGAGAAATACAAAAACAAAACAAAAAAAACATGAAAACAAAATAAAGATAAACAAGAAAACGTCTCTTAAAAATTCCAGAAGCTTTGTTTTGTGTTTTTATTTAATGGAAATTGTTTGTTTTGGAGTGAATCCTGATTCTTGGAACTTAAATGGAATTGAACAGAACTCTTCCATTGAAAATGCTTTGTTAGAACTAAAACTCCATAGGTAGGTCCACTGAAAACAATTTCTTTGGCAGTAGATACTATTAAGATAGCAGACCTTTTCAGCGCTGGCTGTCTGTTGGAGAAGCAGGAATCTTTTTCTTAAGGAGGAACGTATTGGGATAAAGTTCTAGGGGCCGTACTCTGTAATTCTTTCGAAAGCCAATCCTTTTCGAATCTGGGGCCGAATTACGGCATCCGTTATCGAATAATACGTTACTGATTACTGAATTGTGTGTTGTGGCTTTTCTTACAACCACGAAGAATTGCTACTAAAATTCAATGTTTTTTGGCGTGTAAGAAATGTGCAAAAACGAATCAATCCCTTTTTTGAATATCTGTGTTGTCTAATCAGCTGTAAAAGCGTTTTGTACATGATAATTACAACAATAGAAAACTCAGCTGTAGTATATGTGTAAAATCTGTGTACAAGTATGTGTAAATCCGTCTCCAAAAAGAGATTCGAGAGAAATCAATCCTTCGCGAAATAAATTCAATTTCTTTGTGAAAGAAATGCGTTTAAGGGAACAAAAATTGCCACTATTACGTCACGGATCAATTCTTGGGTTGTAAGAAAAGCCACATGTGTTTATGTGTGTTCGGCATTACCTCTCACGTAATCGAGTTCTGTATCGGGGTTCTAGTACAAACATTTTCAATTCTCTCTGCAGTTCTGCAGTTATCGAACTGAATCTTATTATATTCGACACATAAACAGCCCACTGATGGAAGGAACTTTCTAAGAAAAAAATTGATTTTTTTCTTTGAGTTATTTCATTATGGAATAATTTATTAAGGTCAAGATTTTCCTCTTCAAAACTTCACCAATCTCGTCTTCTTAACAGTCAAGCTGTGTTTTTTCATTTAAAAAAAAAAATTCTGTCTTGACTATCGCTCAATTTTTGTTTTTGGTTTTTTTTTTTTTTATTTGTCAAACCTCTCAAAATTCCTTCAAAATAATCGAGACTCGATAAAAACTACTACAATTTTTATTTCTCAAACGATACGTGACCTAACGAATGTCATCATCTCAAAGTCACTACTCGTTTCGTTCGATCACTAATGAGACTCACTCACTCGTTCACGTGAGCGGTAATTCGGCCCCAGATTTTCAATTCGTTTATGAATTCGTACTCTGTAAAATTTTCGAATCGAACAAAAAATTCATCTAGTACTATTTCTATTTATAAAATACATTTGCCGAGTCTCGAAGTATTTCTCAAGATATGTATCTGTCAAAGCAAAAATCAAAAATGAAAAAAAAAATCAAACAAGACGAGGAAGTTCAAATTAATTTTTAAAGAAAAAATATAATTCCATAAAATCTTAAAAAATGGATTCGGTTGGTTTATGGATGGATGAAGAAAATAGAGAAGAGGGGATTGAACGAAGAATAATACAAAATATTTTTGAAATGTATGATAGAAGGTAAACATAATGACCATTTCGCATTGGTGGTTCTTCCGCATTTAAAGAAGACGATAGTCTGTCCCACAAATTTTTGGAAGTATTTTTGACGACCGAGGCGTTCGAACGTCCCTTAACCAAATCGGGATGAGCACATATGAACTCCACCTTCCACCATAATTTCAAATTTTTTTGTTTTTTATGCACATTTTTGACTGATGATTCCCTGTAATGAAATTTATTTGTTTAAATTTTGAATAAAATCATTATTTGCTTACTTACATTTTATGTAACACAACAGAATTTCTCCTTTTGTGTCCTTTCAAAACGATCTTCGAATTGCAATCCGTTTCCTTTCTTGGTGTAGAAATAAAATTTCCGTTTTCGAACGCTAATGACATTCGGAAGGTACGAAAAATCCGAATGTAGATTTGTCATTCCGTAAGTAGGTACTAGATTTCTAATCCGAATAAGGAATAGAGATCATAGAGAATATATAATACCTAGAGTCACGACTTCGGGTGTTCGCTCTCTTTTTGCCTACAAGCTGCAATTTGGTCGTTTTGTACTAACCCAGTGAGAATGTGTTAGTTTTCCAATGCTTTTTAAATGAGAAACTGCACCCATACATTCGCACTGAGTTAGATACAATGCTCAGGTTGGAGTCGAGGTGGGTTTCATGGGCTCAGATTTCGAAAATAAGATTCCGTTGAGCTCAGCATTTTCAAAAAAAAACTTAACATACAAAAAATGCATGTAATATGAAAAATAAATATGTTATAATTGTTTCTTTGCACTTTTAACATATAATTGCACTATAATTTACCAATATTTGTATCATAAATCTTAATAAATCTTTAAAAAAAATTCGTGCGTTTAGTCTCGTATTTGCTGTGGTGGAAGTCTGTCACTTTGGGTTTGTGCATCAGGAAAAAAATTGTGTCACGGCTGAGTGCTCACTCTTTTGTCACCTCTTACACAGGTTCACGAACACGAAAAAAAGGTGAGGATTGTGAGAGTTCACCTCTTACACAGATTCACGGACACGAAAAAAAGAGAGGAATTTAAGAGTTGACCTCAGAAAAATTTTGAGGGTGTTTTCGGCAAGGGAGGAAAAGGTCGCGACTCTAGGTATTATATATTCTCTATGATAGAGATAGAGAGTACAAAATATTCGTTTTCGAAAATATTTCCTTTCGAAACGAATTAAAGAGGAGGGCCCAATTCTTTAACTAGATGGCGTTTGAAAATATCATCTGTAGTGTCTTTTATTGACATCAACTAAATGTTGAGAATGTCACCACAAAAGCAAAGTTAAATAAGTGTGATGGAACACTTTCAGTTTAAAAATGTTTAATCAGAAATAGAATCTTTATTATAATAGATAAATAAACAAGTATGAAATGAATAATATTCAATTAATTTTCAAGGGACTGTTTTGTGAGCGGTTGGACATCAGAAACTAGAGTGAAGTCTAGAGTGAAGTCTAGAGTGAAGTCTAAGTGTATGATGGGATTTGAACTAAAACTTTGTTCTGGGATGTTCTAGTTCAGTTTTTGTACAGTTCGAAGATAAGATGTTGAATTTTGGAATTCGACAATAGGAGCGTGACTGTCGTTAGAGTGTCGCCACATATCTTAATAATTTCTCTTATATAAATTTACAACGCCCTGAACCGCTTTCAAAAACTCCGCATTCCGAATAGACGGAAAGCTCATTCAAAACCCAATATAACAATGAAAAAGTAAAAGCTTTACTATTTGAAAATGAAGTGCAATATTCGTTTGGGTTAGAGTCTCAACTAATGGAAAAATTACGGTTTATTTAATTTATGAACCGTTAAGAAGAACATGCTTTCTAACAAAATAAAATGTCATCCATTTAAATAGGAGGTACACTTATAAGCTGCAATAGACTTGTTGAATGAATGGTAAGGTAAGGCTAAGAACACAACAAATCAGACATAACGTTTGTTCTGTATTCCCCGGACCCAAGTCTTGCAGTAAATTCATGGGGTGGTTTGGGTGAAAAACACACCGAAGGTGATATAAAATCAGACAAAATGTCAGCACCTAAAACTATACACCGTTTTATGAAATAACACACACCACGGTCAACAAAACAAACGAACAGAAATCGACAAAAAAAAACGTGTCAGTTCAGTTGTATAGGTTGTATAGGAGAAACACACATAAGACAAGAAAAGACATTTTGGCTTTGTCGGCCTAGGTGTGGGTTGGAATCCGACACGATTTCTTTTCGAAAGACAAAAAGACGTTTTGTCGGCTTCGGTCTGTTTTCAGCCTAACCCTCAGTCAGAGTGGCCTTGACATTTTGTTCAGTGAAACTCAATGCTCCAAATGGACCAAACTTAAGCACTTGTTTCATAGTGTATCAACTCATTTGTATTATTTTTTCGTCATTTTAATCAATGTCAATTCAAGGTTCTTATGTCAGTAAAGAAGTGAAACTACTAGAAAACTAGTACCTACCATTGGCTGCGTTGTTAGCATGTTCCCACCAATCACATAATTAATGACATGATTTGTCACATATTTTTATTTTTATTTAGGCATTTTGAAAGTCGAAATTCAAATTTTGTGTCATATATTAATTTATTTTATTGAAAAATTCCAAAGTAATGTCAAAATTGGGATAAATGTCAAGCTAATTAGGTAAAGACTTCGGCGCACATTTATAGTCAGCTCATATTAAGTTACTTTAGTAGATACTAGTTAAAACCATTTTAAATTTAAAACCAGCTACTAATTTTATTTCAACTTATAGAAATTTTGTAACCTGCTTGTAACTAGTGTAAACCTTAGGTCGCACCCACAATACATTTTAGTCGAACAAACCCAAAATATTACAGTTTGGGAAATCAAACACAGTTTAAGAGCGATTGTTTTACACAGTTTAGACAATTTTGTAGGAGAAATCAGAATTGAAACCGTGAAAATTCTGTGTTATTAAAGAAATTAATTTGGGAAAGTTGTTTATTAAAAATATAACATAGTCTGCTATTACACGTTGAAACTAGTTTCATGCAACATCTTCGAATTCTGCTTTGTTATCCTATTCTGTTTCTCAAATGCTATTACACGTTGAAACTAGATTCATGAAACTGATTTCACAATCCTCTTTTAGTTTCATTTCGTTGTCATAAACTGTCAAATTAGTATGTAGTTGTAGGCATAGGCAAGAAATTTTAAATTTTGAATTTTATATGAAGTGGAAAACCATTTTGATGTACAAAGAAACACCTCTGCCGTGAATTGCGAAATTATTCAGGTAACAGTGAAGTTTTTGAATTCCACAGTTCCTTCATAATGTTTTGAAAATTTTCTTCATTTAATAGACCCTTCCAAGCAACATTTGTTGAAGCGAATTTTTCGTCTCCAGCAGGCTTCACAATCTCTCTGCTGTGTTGCAGAAGGACCAACGAGGGAAAGGAAAAATGAACATCACGAATATAGAAAAGGTCATACAATTTTAAAACAAGAAGTGTTATTATTATTATTTAAACAAATTAAAAAATAGAAAAATTGAAAAAAACAATCATCAATAAATGTGGAAATCCGGGGATCATAATACGAGTTCTTCTTACAGTCTAACATTCACGGCAGTCAATTAAAAATGTCTTCGCTCTCGTAGCACCATCTAAATTGATTTATTTGATCTGCAAATAAAGACTTTTTTGAATCAATTTTTCAACTGACTTGGGATTGGAAATTTTTGCTAGGAAAATGAGAAGTTAACCAATGAGCTATGGTAGGTACAGGTATAGGAATTGAAACCTCATCCATTCAATTTGATTCGGTTCAAATTACTCAGACCTTCCGTTGGATCTTGGATTCATCAAATCTTTCATCAAAGAATAATAAGCATTTCGTTGGTTTTTATTTAAAAAAATTAGAATTAAAAATAAGAAAATGTTTTGCCTACAAATTTGAAAATATGTTAATACACATCTGACTATTCAATGAAGTTTTCTTTCGCAAAAGGAAATCAAATCAAAAAGAATAGCAAACAAAAACAGAAAAGAGCAAAGAGAGACGTCAAATTGTTGCACGGAAAATTTTACCCATGCGACACGAGTCGATTTTCTTCCGTCTCATATTTTCGAATTTTGTTTCTCTTTTGCACTTATGGGGTTCGAAAAGTTGCACGCAACCAGTTTCATCGTGTAATAGCAGACATAGGAAATATTTATAAATATATTTTTTTAAAGCATGAAAGGGAGTCTAATTGGAGCCATGAGCCATGATGAATAGGGAATGTTAAGGCAATTGGTCAAAAAGCAACATTCACTACCTAGAACAAGGGCAGCAATGCGAAACTAATCCTGTTGGGATATTCCATAGAATTGTAAGGATGCAGGTGTAGGAAGCCCACGATAAGTCAAAGGTTCTTCTTCTTCAATATGAAGGTTCTCAATCTTATAAAACCTACATCGAGAGTAAAATTCGTCTTTGTCGAGGTCATCAAAAGGATTGCCCGGTTTTTATTACACTTTCGGTTTTCGATTAAGCTCATAATCATTAAAAATATTGAAATCTTCGAAAAAAACTATCTGAAATCGTTTTATAATTTTATGCTATACCACAGAACAGAACCTTGAAGTCGATATTAAAGTTAAAAGGTACTTTCCTCGGTATTTACTTTAGCACCAGCTACTAACTTTAAAGTTGGTTTTATTTCGACTATAATTGTCAAAACTATAGTATCTGCTTAGTATCGACTAAAATAATTTTAAAGCCTACTTTATATGACTATAAATTTGCGCCTTCGTAATTAATAAATCATTTGAGCTAAATCAAGTCGGTAGGAACATACTATAGGTCCGTTCATTTACTTTTTCGGCAGTTTTTGTAAAAACTGTCAAAAATCGAAGAGTGAGGATGAAATTTTGTGATTCTCCCAAAAAGTAAAAAAAATCTTGAACACGTCAACAAAATTAAGGTTAAGGTTTGACAGAATTTACAAAAACTGCCACAAGAAATTTTTGTGGCTAAAATCGGTAAATAGGGGAAATAATTTTCTTCTTCAAAAGTGACAGAACTTACAAAAATCGGGGTAAAAGAATGGAAAGGTGGGAGAATTAGGGAGTTTTCGGCAGTTTTGGGAAGTTTTAGGGAGTAAAAGAACAGACCTTATAAGTAATTTATATGACAGTACCATTAGTTTAAAAACTAATAAAAATGCTTGGACAGCCTTAAGGTCTCCAGTCTCCACTACCTACTGTCAGAGCAACTGTCAAATATTAAGACTACATTGCCGACGTAAGAGAGCTATTTATCTGACATTTCTCTCTTAAATGAATTTGGAGCACACACAGTGTTGCCGAAAGTACTCCCTTCGGAGTATTGTGCTCCTTTTAGCACTACCGTACTCCCGTACTCCTCCTTTCACATTCGTACTCCTATTTTTTAAAAGCCCTAAAATATCGTCCACTTCTAGTAAAAGTGTAATGTCAACCTGAATAAATTCAATTCACTTTCAATTTATTGCAAATTTGGCCGCTTTTTTGCCTTCAAAACTGTCTTTGAAAAGGGAATTTCCCTCATTATTGTTTTCCTTCTTTTTTTATCGTTGTGTATGTTATAAAACAGACCACACACCAACACCGCTCGCCGTTCGTTATTTATTTCATTAGCTTCGTTCGATGTTACCAGCTCGAGGCGCTCCAGTGCTTGTCATTAACCTGAACGGAGCTGTCAAAAAACTGAAAAATGTGTCTGGGTTTGATATCACATCGAACGCATTAGTAGTGCCCTGTTTTTTCCCTTTGTTGTATAGCAACAGCTGATTCGAACATCTCCAAAATTATTGCCCTGAAAAAAACATGGGGTGATTTCGAGCGCTAACGGTGCGAGCACTGAATACACATCGAACACGGTGGGAACGCACCGGGGCGAAAAAAGAGCGACATCGAACACCTTAGTGTGAAATCAGGGCGCACAGACCAGACGCACATCGAACAAACCTATTTTACTCGAAGTTGTGGTTAGTGGTTGTTTTTTCGCGTTTAGAGTCCAGCAATGTGTAACTTTTCAATAAAATGAAAAGTATTGTTAAATTGATGGTGAAAATATCTTAAGTTTACTTAATTCAAAGTACATTAATTGGATATATTTATGTAGAAAATTAGACTAGCTGAGGAGCAGGTAAAAAAATGACAGTAGTGGTTAAAAATTCATTCATTTTTAATCACAATTCATCGAATTCGCACACGGCATTAAAGGCAAAAAAGATCTAAATGTTTCTGTTATTGCTGGAGGTTCAAAAACAAATAAATATGATGTGGAGTCCTTATTCAGCACTTAAATCCCCTGCTGCAAGAGCCAACAATGTTGAGTTATCAAATGCTGAAAAAAGGACGACATTCAAAGTTCATGATGCCGCCACCGCACAATATGTGCGCAAACACTAATTTTGAAAAAAAAAAACGGTACTACTATTTAGTCGAAAATACTCCCTTTTTTTTGCATCAGTACTACCTTCAAATGTTTTTGTCCGGCAACACTGAGCACACAACATTTTTCAACGCACCATGAATTTTTCAGTCAATTTTCACCTCTGCGTCTGCTATAACGAATTCGAATTGGTCGTGCTTTGCGTGTATCTCATTTTTCATTGTAGTCGGTCGTGTTAATTTGTTTTTTGAAAAGTAAATAAAATATCTCCAATCTTTATTGAAATGTCCATATTGTTCATTCGATTAACCAAACACAATCTCTAATATATTTGGAGTTAAATATTTTCCTTATCGTTATCGTCGCATACGCGCAAAAAATTCTCTACAACAGAGTGGTGTTTCCTTCTTTTGTTGTTTATTCCTGTTTTTTCTTCCCAATTCCTTACTGAAAACAACAATTCTTCTTACAAGATTCTGTGATTTTATTTTGCTTAAACTTAAACTTATTTCCTTGAAAACATCTGGCAAGTTTATGTATTGTGTGTGAATATTAAAAAAAAGAACAGAAACAAACGCTCCCTGTTGGAATAATAAAGTCGCCTGGGGGAGAATTTTCTGTTTTTCGTCAAAATCAACATCAACGGAAAGTAGAAACCAAACCACCACGATTGGTTTTTCTTCCTTCTCAGCGTCGCTGTTTTGTCGTCATCTTGGTTCTTGGATTTTTGTGTTCACAAATTCGTGCCTTCGCCTTATTCTCCTTGTACTCCTCGTCCTCATAGTCGCGTCGTCGTCGTACTCGTTCTCCCGTGCGATCTTTATCTGTTTACAATAAAATTTGCGTTGCCCCTGTCTGAGAGTATCCTCTGCAACAACACACAGCATTTTGAATAAATAAATTCGTTATTTTGCTTACATTGGAAACAATTTATTAACAAATTTACTACACAGTCGAGGCCGACTTCCTCCACTCCGTCTCGTTCGTAATCGAGCAATTCCAACAAACAAAGCCCATGTTATCAGAATTTTGAACAACAATAACAAAATATAAAAATTGAAAAGTGATTGCGCGTGATTCATCAAATAACATACAAAGCAAACTCGGAATTTAGTGAATAATTTGCCATAAATTGTGTTCAAAGTAGATATCAAAACGTTACCACTGCCTGGGAGACATAATCTAATCTGATAAACTACTCGAATGAAAACTACGTTCTCCGAAATCGGGACAATCTGAATCGCTTCACGGCCAGACATTCGCCAGCGCCATTTCTGTAATCTCTCTTTGAAATTTCTTCATCACATTCGGTTCTAAATTCGTGATAAAGAAAATAAGTTCTCTGTGATCCGCGGGGGTCCTTCAACGTTTTTTTTTTTCTAACCTAAGAAACAAACAAACATCTCCATCGGGTGCTATTGAACTCGCTGTTGGTTCTTTCGCTCAAGGATTTCGTGATACACACACAAAAATAATATCAACACACAGTTTATTTGCAATATGGGGAAATTATTGAGTCTACTTGCTCGCGATGATTCCAATTGTTGCACAGCAAAATCCTACGATGTATTCCTTGATTTTGAAAATGCAGCTCCAACCGATACAGAACGAGAAGTGTACGTTGAAGTGGAACGGGTGCTCAAGGAATCCGATGCAGTGTTGGATGAAATTCAAGTCTATAAGGTAAGTTTGCGGGGACGCAGACTCCCAAGCGACATGCATACTTGTTTTGTCTAGAAAATGTCATCTTGATGGGGTAAAGTATTTGTTATGACAACAAGGTTTAAGAGATAAATAGAGCTGATGCAGCTGGTTTGTTATGTAAGACGGGAATAATGAAACAAACTTGAAAGGTGTCTTTCCAGGGAGTTGGGACTTCAGTTGTTGTTAGGTTTTTTGCAGAGTTCGAAATTTGGTGTCATTTGCGCATGTCACGACTTTGCTCTTTAAAGAGGTTTATTGTGTCTGAGATTTTGTGGAAGGCAAAAAAATTGCAAATAATGATAAAAAAGTTCAGATGCCAGACGTTATGGTAAATGTTATTTGTAAAATTACTGGTGTTTTATTTTTTAGTATGAGTAGGTAACAGTCTTTAACATCTTGCCATTTAAACAAGTTCCGAATTATATCCAACTAAGGGAGAGAGGCATCTGTAAGTATCAAAAAAGACTGGAGCGTCCTTAACCTGCGTGGGAAAGTTTGAACTGCTTGAGTCAATGATACTGCGAACGTGCAACTGACTTAACTTCAACAGACAACGAAGGAAACTAATCAACCCTTTGTCTTAAAAGCAAAGGAATGGGGATGTCACTTTAGGTGGAACTCGGTTCGAAAGTCCGCTCAAGGTTTCAGACCGGGAACCGAAGCGAAAGAAGGCCGACTAAGTTGACACTACAACAAGAACGTTAACTGAACAGTGAGTACTGACTTCTTGGCAAAACATCATCATAGACGGATAGCTTTGACGTAGAATCGTAGTACCCTTAAGGAATTACAGAGAGAAACATTTTTCGTCTTTCGTGAGATTTTTAGGGATGTCGAAATGAAAAAAAAAATCGATATTTTTAGAAAATATCAATATCAATACATAATTTATTAATCAAACCAATATTTATCGGTCATTAAAAAAAAAAAACGCTTTGGTTTGGAATCAGTGCTCTGAACGAAAAAATATAACAAAACTTTGATGCTCTTTCTTAACGGAAAAAGAAACACAATTTTGAGTTTGGCAAACGAAGCTGTCAAAACGAATTTGCATTTCGCGTACAAGCTGAAAAATTTGTGAGCTATGAACTTATGATTGCATGTTGTGAATGATGCGAAGGAGGAAATTGTTGAGAATGTACCTGTTGTGTTTTCAAATAATTCCTGTTTCATGATCTCACATTTATTTACGTACATTAACTGACTGTAGTGTTTAGTTTTCCTCTTGAAGATTTTTTTTAATCATAAGAAATATCGAATTTTTCTACCTTTTCAATACTCGGATTTTTATATCGATATATCGAAAAATTAAATATCGTTCAAAAATATCAACACATCAAGAAAAAAATCGATATATCGATATTTTTTCGACATCCCTAGTGATTTTCAGTCGAAAAGATGTCCTTAATTGAAACAGTTATAGCGTTTTTTCTTTTTTGGTAATCCGGAATTGGTACACAGAACTGTTCTGTTACTGTTTATTTTTAACATGGCGGCGAATACGTATGTGTCACTGATCAGTTATAACAAGATGGGAAAGCTTGCTGCATTGAATAAGAAGTACAGGAAGCGGTGTTAGCTACACGTACAGTGTACGTGAGTAAAGCAACAAAAATGTCTGATGATGTCAAATTTTGAGACTTGTGATGTCAATTTTTGGAGCCTGTGCTGTCAAACTTTGACTGTGTTGTCAGTCGATTTCTGGGGTGTATTATTTTTGTTGGTGATGGACTGATGGTAAGGCGCTGCAATTGTTGATTGTATTACAATGAACTAGAAGATACTTCTATATTTTCCCTTGTCAATATTTGAGTCCCTGTCTATTGTGAATTATATTTTGAAGAATTCTTAAATTGGATGCAATAAATTCTAAGTCCGTTGTTTGTTCAAAACACTTTTATGAAACTGAGTCTATACTTGATGGTGGATGAAAAAATAAGAAGGTTATTTATTTCCGCAATGCCATATGTCTGACCATGATATCAAACGCTTGTTCAAGTTGTTCATAGAATTTGCTTTTAAAAACGATCAAAATAGGCTTGATAAACGTGATGAATTACGGATGAAAAATGAAGAAAATGTACTGGAAAATAAAAAAATTAAACATTAAAAACCGTACATTTGCACTTTTAGTGTTAAAACACCATGCGTCCTTAAAAAAGAATTGAGATTGAAAAAAAAGTTGACGCAAAATCGATGAATTCTTGATTCAATCAAATTTTGCTTGGCGCCCCTGAGATTAACCACTGCCCTGTTGTAATGCGTTTGTGCTTATGAAACTCACACTACTTAGTAAAATGCTTCACTTCTTTTTCATTAGACCCCTTCCTGTACTTCTTATTCAATGGCTTGCTGTCAAAATGACATTTTCCGAACCTTTTTTCTGTTCTTTTCAGAACAAGAACTGTCCTCTTGTGCCAAGTGAACGAATTCAGAATCTTTCGGAACTGTTTTAGCGACCAAAAAAAAAACGCTATTATTAGAAAAAGGCTTTCATAAGAATTAGGAACCTTTGAACCGAGATTCTAGTTACTTGCCATATCATAGAGTGAAAACTCAGGTAACTTAACGATCATAATCGAAGACAATTAGAACCGTCGTCACACCGATTCCCCTTGAACTTAACAATTATTGTGTACCACTCTTTCTCATTCTGTTTACAAATACATAGTTTTAAAAGAAACCGAAAACCCCTGGTTACCGTTCTGAAATCTGACGAACGTTTTCAATGCCTTCGTACCTATTCCCATTGCAATCGTTGCTTTGTGAACTACGAACACAAAAAAGGTATCACCTTGCGATAAAAAGAAGAAGCAAAAAAATTACAAAATGTTCTTAAGAGGAAAACTATACAACAACGATACAAAGGCGGGACATAAAAAACCTAACTCGTCCCATCGTTGTTGTTTCAAATAAAAATTCGTCACTGAACACTCCATTTTGCTTTATCAAGCGATTGTTCTGCATAAGTAATGAGTCAATTTAAATTTGATCTTTAACCCTTCAATTAGGTTCGGACTCAACCGATCATAATCTGTGGGAATAGGGCGCTCGCCACACAACAGGAGAACAAAATACGTTCTCGTTTTCGTTCGAAGTAAACAGCAATTCTAGCCGTTATGGCGTTCAGAGTTTTTATTGTTTTTAATCTTTCGTGTTTCAGCTTTACACTTTTTTCTTTTCAACAATCACATCCATGACCCATCACAAAGAAACAAGAAGTTCTAAGGAAATATTCATAAATTGATAAACCACCACTTTTGGAATTAATTTATTCCCATGTAGGTATATCGTAAAAGAAAGAGCGAATAGGAAAATATTATTGTGATCTGTGAACCGGCACATAATCCACGTTTGGTGGTGTCGGATGATGCTGCTTCCGAGAATGGCTTTAGTCACCCTGGAAATACTCTGAGTCATGTCCAGAGCCGAATAGGTAAGACCCAAGCCGGTTTTGTGGTTCTTATTCGCCGATAGACGGTTTTATTAACAATGAATATGCGAATTTCAAACCGATGGACGTTCTGACGTCAAACATAATATTTCGCCGCCTTGTTACTAGCACCTACTCCACTGATTGCCTGCACACATTTATTATTTGTTTTTATTGCTAGCGGCCAATGCACGGATGAGCCAACGCCAACAGGCATGGGAGTTGTTTTGCTGTATTTTTCGTACAACTGCAACATATCTGTAGAATTTTAATTAGAAGAATGCAGTGGAGCATGTGTTGTCTCGGGGATGGATGGATATTGTGGTCGGGCTGTGATTCATTATGAAAAATTAATTTGCTCAAAGAACTTGTTGTTTTTGTTGAAAACCATGCAGAACACTAATTTATTGTGTTTCTACTGTTTCTAGCATTTCCGCTTCGAATTCGCTGAACATTTAGCAAGTTGAATGGGGCTTTCATTGGAAATCTAAATGAAATTAATTTATGTGATGATCTTGTTTTACTAGAAATCAATTTGGAAAAAGAATTTAATAGAGAGGCTTTTTAGTGATGAGTGAAAGACATTCGCCATAAAAAATTGTTTTAGTCTTGGAAAACATCTTCAACACTTGGAGTCAAAATTAGACAGTGAGTGTCTCGATTCAATTCCTGACTTTTAACAGGTCAATCTTGCTTACTTACTAAAGGTGACTCTACAGTCCGTTGTGGGCCTCAATCAACAGTCACTCGGTCCCTAGCTAGCTTTCTCTAGTTTTGCACTCCAAATTGATTGAGGCCCTCTTCCACTTGTGTGCGCCACCTAAGTCGCGGTCATCTTCTCCTTCTACGTCCCTCGGGAATAGTGTCGATGGCTTTCGAGAGCGGAGCATTGGTGTCGATCCGCTCTAAATGACCGAGCCATCTGAGTCTCTGGACATTGACTCTTCTGGCTAGATCCATGTCATTGTAAAACCCGTAAAGTTCGCTTTTGTATCTTCTTCTCCATTCCCCATCAATGAACATGGGGCCAAAAATGACCCGAAGAACTTTCCTCTCGAAACCGCCTAAGGCACATTCATCCGATTTTGTCAAGGTCCACGCTCCTGCACCATACATGATCTCGGCGCTGTGGTATTGTCCGTCTTTATAGCGGACTCCTCTACTACCTGGAAGTTGTATGCGTCTATTGTGATGTTCTGTCCGAGCCGTCGGTTTTAGCTGTTCTTCCTCGAAGAAGTTCGTCTTTGTAGTTCATACGCACCCTTAAAGTCAATGAAAAGGGAAATTGGTCAATGGTTGGCTTTCCTGGTCTGAAGCCTCATTGATAAGGACCAACCAGGACGGTAGAGAGGATCTTGTAAGCGATCTTAAGTAGGCTGATTCCACTGTAGTTGGCGCAGGAGGTAAAATCATGGACCTGGAAATTTAGAAAGGAAACATGTTTCCGAGTACATATTCCCCAGTAAGTGAACGTGCTGACCTACACCTTCAAGTGGTGCCTCTGAGAGGTTCTTGTCAGTTTATTGGCATGAACCTGCGGACGTAGGCAGCTTTAGTCTAATGGAATTGACGGATTGAAGCAGGACGTATAATGAAGATTGATGCGATCCTTAAAAAGATAATATATCTAAGGATATATTAAATGAGGAAAAACGATCAACGAATACCGAAAGTGGATAGACGTTAATGAAATTAGACGCCCAGTTGGGTATATCCCTTGTTTGGCTGGTTCATCCCTTCAATCAATGTGGATATACTTGACAGAGGGTGAGCGGTGCCCCTCATCCGCCAGTTGGAGAAAAGCTGCAAAACTCAAAAGATCACAAAAATGAAACAACGTCTGTATAACGAATGGTTATACAGAACCAAAATGTGACACCAACCCCTCACCCAGGGGCAATTGGGTACCGCGGGTAGTGAGGATTTGCCACCTCACTAGTGGGATGGACCTTCGCGGGGGTTGTGGTTGTCTGAGTTTGGCCTCAGCTGCTGTTCGCAAATCGCGGTTACGGCTCTTCTTTCGGTGACTGAAGGTTGAGTGCAGTTTCCGTGACCGGACAACGGCTCTTCTTTCGGTAAACGAGGGTTGAGTGCAGTTCCGTGTTTTGCCTGAATAGTAGTCTAGAATCAAACCAAGATGAATAAGGGCTGGCACTAATTCAATTGGTACTGGTGTGAATCCAGTTGCAGGGTACCCGCTTCTTTCTTTTGAAAGTTGAGGTGTGCTTTTGTAGCTGGTGGATCATCAGGGTGAATGTCAACACTTATAAACGACACCTGTGTGAGTGGTCACACGTCAGATAAGGCTTAATTGCTAGGTGCTGACGTTAATCAATTCATGCTTCTGTAGTTGGCGCAGTTTAGAGGATCTCCCTGAGGTTCCATTCATCGGGGATGAATTCTTCCGACCATATCTTACAGATGATTTGGTGCATTTGATCGTCGCCTATTGCTTGGAACAGCTCGGCAGCTAGACCATCTGCTCCAGGGGCTTTGTTGGAATTCAGCCGTGATATTGGCATTTTCACTTCTTCTCGGTCGGCTTCACGGAATTGTTGGCCATCATCGTGCCCGATGAAAGGCTCCTGCCTGATGGCGGGATTTTGTTCGTGGTCGCCGTTATACAGTCTACAGAAGTGGTCTTTCCAAATCCCCAGCATCGACTGCGGTGCTACTATGGTGTTACCTTGTCTGGTCAATCAGTTACCGCGATTTTCACCCTTTCCAAATAAACCACAACGAACCTGGCTACACTTGGTCAAGTCTTGTCCCACATCGATAAGGTGGCATAGAAGCTTGTGTTCATCGATCCTTTCATAATTCGGTTTTTCACCCCAAATTTTGACTGATATGAGAATTATCTATCAGAAAATATGATAGTTGAAAGCGTCCTTGAAGCTTGATATGAACGTAAAGTTATCGCTGTCTCCTTTGCTCTCTCTTCTATCGTGAGCCATTCTATCCGTCTGAGCATTCACATCTGTTTCCCTAACTTTTCGGAAGTCGGGGCCCTTGGTACAGCTCAGTCCCAAATTCAAAGACCGAATCGGCAAATATCAGTCTTCATGTAAATTTTTACTGAAATCATGAAAAACCATTAACACATCGAAAAAAAAAAGAAAACCAGGAAATCCTTGCTCCTTGAAAAACTTCAGCAAATTGAATCAACACAAAACTACACGGTTGCCTTGTCTACGTTCAATACAAAAGTTCCACTGTTAAATCACTGAAAATTCAATCGTAAAACTTTTCCATTCTCCAGAACAAACGTTGATTGTTTTTAGTTTTTTGTTTTGGGAATTATTAATTTGTGCTAAAACCCTAATAACCAACATTTAACCCTCGATAAAATTCAAAAGAATTGCTTTCGCCTACTCCGCTGCAACACCACCAACACATTCACAAAATGTGCAGAGGTGAGCCAATTAACAGCAACCAGCAGCTAGTTCTCACGTTCACAGTTTAATTTGTTTGGCTGTCTTCCAGTTTTCCATAAAACAGTAAAAAAAAGTTACACATCCCAAATCCATCCCCTGCTTTCCAACCCACCCTTAACATATACAAGAAAATACAATAAACTACGAGTATAAGAAATGAAGTTTGTTGGTGTGCATTAAAAACATTTTTTTGGGAATTCAACAAATAGGAAGCAATAAAGTTGGTTTATAGGTCACAGGAAAATGGCAACCAGCTCCTTGCACAAAACAAAAATAACTATAAAACTCGTCGTCACTCTTTGACGTCCCGCCCGGTTAGGGTTAGCAACAGAACTGTAACCCTTTTTTTGGTTGTGTTGTCTGTCGATAGCTTTGGGCAAGAGGAGCTTCTTCCTTTCATGTACTCACTGCGTCTAATCAACTGGTATTGATTTATGGCAGTTCAGCTTCTACCATATGCTCAGTTTTTTTTGTTCGTCATTTTTTGTTGCTTCTAAATCCATCTGAAATGTGATTCCATGATCATCATCACAGCAACATGGCCCTCGCTCGGTTATCTATTTGGATGGCGAACTTTTATAGATTGTATGTAGTCGTGCTTCCATGGCTCGATTTTTTTATAGCCTTTAGACGTCGTTGTCGCAGTCGTTTTGGGGTTCGTTTTGTGTTGTGTGATGTTGTTTCGGTGCTCGTTTTATCTCTGGGGTCATTCGGGGGTTTGTGTTTAAACTGCATTGAATAATAAATGATGACTGACATTAATTTGGAGCGTGACGAAAAAATGCGCCTTTATATAGATTTCTATCTCGCTCTCTCTCTGGATGTTAGCGCAAGTAAAGCACAAAATTTATTAAATGTCATCCGGACCGACCATCCTCGTTGTATATTCTACCTTCAAAAGAGACGATGTTTGTTTTTATTTTTATTTTTTAATTATCAGTGTTGTTATTTCCTTTTTGTTTGAGGGAATTTTTTAGGTCACTTGGCTTGGCTATAATTGCATGGGAGTGAGAGAGTGTGAGAGAGCTCTGTGTGCCATCATTATTGCAGCTTGCAGTCGAGATAGGTAATTAACGTTGTTCTTCCTGTTTGGGGACGCTACTGACCGACAAAATCGCCTGAAAGCTGGAAATAATTAATGGTTGTTTAATGATAAAAAGCTAGAAAAATATAAGCACCGAACTCTTTTGTAACTTGTAATGAGATTGCTTTGAGTTTTTTTTTTATTTCTCATGTGATGTGCTTGGGTTTTTAAAGGATATATTTTTGTCATAGGGTAGGCCTTGACGTGGCGGAGCGGCTTACGGTAACTACAACTATGACGCTTAGAGCTATGCGATTGCAGGCTGTTACTACTTATTACCCCACAACGAAGTAGTGTTCCCAAGGCACTCCCATCGAGGGACGGCAGCGAATGAATTTCTTTTTTGGAATCAACGCTGGCGTCTTTAGTTCCAGTTAGGCCGAACTTCTTGGTGATCACTATTACGGGGTTCTTCGACTTATTTGAAGCCCAGGCCGTAAAACGAGTGGTTTTTCCGGCTCTTGCACTTGGAGTGCCTGGTACTCCAAGTTGGGGGTTGTACGTGTACGAATTCCCGACTACGTAAAAAAAGCATTTAGGCCTCGGAAACGGACGGATACACTGATGACGACCCAAGCACGTGGAATGTTTAATTGACCGCGTGCTGCCGAACAATAAGCGGATACCCTCAACTGCTACAAAGCAGACATTACCGCTATCCAGGAAATGCGATGGGATGGACCGGGCAAAAAGAGGATGAGAAACTGCGACATTTACTATGGTGATTGTTGCCGAGAGCATCAACAGCGACTCTTTGGATGCGGATTCGTCGTGGAAAGCAGACTCAGGCAAAAAGTCTTGAGCCTCGGCGATTTCAACGCAAAGAGGACATCTTTGGTCGAACAGTCGGAAAGCACAGCCTGCACGACACCACTTCCGATAACGGATTCAGGCTGATCGATTTTGCTGCGGGGCGAAATGTTGTAGTAGCAAGCAAGGTACAAGGTATACATGAGATCTCCTGATCAATCAACCGTCAACCAGTTCGAACTTTCCGAGGAGCCAACATCGACTCGGACCACTACCTCGTCGTAGCCAAGGTAGTGCTACGAATATCAGGACAACGGCCAAAACAAGGAAATGCTGCAAGAAAATTCGACGTCGGACGGCTACAATCGCAAGAGATCGCCAGATCCTTCTTTGATCGAATGTCAAGTAACCTCTTAAGGAGTCGTTTGCCGCCAACATCAAGTATCGAAGACCAGTGGCAACATTGCCAGAAAGCAGTTAGAGATGCCGCCTCTAATGTACTGGGTTTCACACGGCCACCAAAACGAAACCCCATGCAGCCAAGCAGGAGGCAAACAAAGCGGAACTGCATAGAAGGAGAAGAGTTGCTGGTGAGCTCTACGAGCGAAAGAGGAGAGAGGAACGCCGACTTCTCAGGAGAAAAAAAAGAGCGTGAGAATCGTCAGATCGAGGATGTTGAGAGAGCCAACAACATCATAATAGAATCGCAGTCAATGCTGGGGATTTGGAAATACCACTTCTGTAGGCTGTATAACGGCGACGACGAACAAAACACCGCCGTCAGACAGGAGCCTTTCATCGGACACGATGAAAGTCAACAATTCCGTGAACCCGACCTAGAAGAAGTAAAAACTGCAATATCACGGCTGAAATCCAACAAAGCCGCTGGATCAGATGGTCTAGCTGCTGTTCAAAGCAGCAGGCGACAAGCTAGATAGGAACATGCACCAAATCATCTGTAAAATATGGTCAGAGGAATGCATTCCCGATGAATGGAACCACAGCATTGTTTCCCCGATCCTGAAAATGGGAAATCCTCTAAACTGCGCCAACAACAGAGGAATCAGTCTACTTAACATCGTCTACAAGATCCTCTCTGTCGTAATATGTGAACGTCTGAAGCCTTTCGTCAACAATCTGATTGGTCCTTATCAATGTGGCTTTCGGCCAGGAAAGTCAACCATCAACCAAATTTTCACTTTGCGGCAGATCCTGGAAAAGACCTATGAACTCCAAATCGATACCCATCACCTTTTCATCGAACATCTCAAAATGGCAATGGTTTAAGTTGTAACATTTT
This sequence comes from Sphaerophoria rueppellii, assembly GCA_920937365.1. NCBI lineage: Eukaryota > Metazoa > Arthropoda > Insecta > Diptera > Syrphidae > Sphaerophoria > Sphaerophoria rueppellii. Next base: position 121,873,215 of record CAKKXW010000001.1, read on the forward strand.
TCTCTGTGTAAGTATTTTTGTCAAAAGCAAATGCGTTCGACTTGGGCATTCACTTACAATTTCAAGCTTCTTTTGATACAAACAGCAACCACCGAAACTCATCAAAGGCTTGTGTTTAACCATTCTCAAATACCAATATTCAAATCACAGTAGATACCCGGATATTCGAATACAGCTGACTAATTTGTTCACACAAAGCATCCTTGGTAAACAAGAAGTGCCAATCGATAAAGCTTAAGCCTGAAGAGAAAATTATAAGAAGCAATTAAGTACCAGGAAGTTAAAATGAAATTCTCTTAAAAACGTTGGCGTGTACAATAGAAAATAAAAATCAATAATATCCTTGTTTGCGAACCATAAATGCATACTTACCCGATACTTTATTCGAAACAAGCTATAAAGACAATTATGAGGATTCTCATCATTGATGGCAGGTAACCTAGTTATGTAACTATGGCAATTTCCTCATAGTTTAAGTGTGTAAAAAAAGCGTTGTTCAACTGATTTTAAACGCTCATAAACGTAAGTCTGGTGCCGGCAACGTATAGTGTTGTTTTTTTTATATCCCACTCATGTTAAGTCTTCCTACATCCTTAAATAAAAATTCAATCGTTGTCTGGTGATGGCTGTGGTGTATTGGTAGATGTATAGATTTTTCTGCTGCTGAATTTCTCGAGAGGTTTGATATTGCTTCGGAGTTCGGAGGAAAAAAAAAATGAAATAGAATTGTCGTGGGTGCATTTGCCTGTGTCGTTTGCAAATTTCAAATCAAAACTGACGAGATAGTATGATGAGATTTTTAATGAGTTTTTTCTTGTCTGATTCATTTTTGAACGAATATTTGCGAGTTTTGATGGAGATTTGATTGGAAAATATCTGGTTGAACACAACTTCGTAGAAATAGAGATAATTTGAATGTTAAAATGACGGTTCGCTCATAGCAGCTGCTAGGTGTCCAGCTCAACGGAGACTGCTCTATTGCAATCTTCGTATCTAAATCTGGATAGATTTAATATAACTCAAACAATCTTTGCAATACTTCTTCCTCGAACGTGGTTTAAGTTGGCTTTGGCTCAAGCAGTCAAGTCTAGGGTCCGATTGTAATACCTTAAAAGTAAGAGATCAGTTTCAAGTAATTTCAAGACTTGCACATATCGTCCGTTTTTCGTTTTTATCAAAACTTTTCGTAGAGTACCCACCTATTCTGCGTCAACGGCTCTCGAACGCATTGCAAACTCAGTGGTGGCGTTTCATGTAGACTTTGTTTTTGTTAGTAAAAAAAAGTGACTAAGTGGACTACGAGAACAAGCCGTGCCACAGAGTTTTGTGTCGATCAATCTTTTCTTAACTACTGGCAAAAGCCCTCTCAGTTAAAAAAGAAAAAAAAACATACAAAATGTTAATGAAAGATTGTACAGAATTCTTATCAACTATTTACTCAAAACTGTAAACATCCCCAACACATTTTAAGATAAGACATTTTCGTGGTCATGGTGTCGAAGAAACAAAACAAACGAACTCCGAAAAGCTGACACATTTTTTCGTTAATGACCAGTCACCATAGCCCCAATTCCTCTCCAAAGAAATGCAATTCACAACGATAACAGTGGTATTACAACCACTTATCTCTGTTGTAAAAGGAAAACACAAAAATATGCTAAAAACTACTTCATTAAGTTCCATTGCGCCAGATGAGCCTCTGTTTATTTTTAAACTTTCAAACCCCCAATTCGGAAGTTTTCAAGGCCAACCAAGATTGAGTTCGTAAAATGCCGTAAAGCAATGACGACGACTCTTTCTTGGTTCATCAAATTTTGACAATATTTTCACTTTACACTATTCGCTACAGCGATATCCATAATTCAGTCGTATGTCTTTGTATCCGGCGAACGGCTTATGACGTCTTCCTAATGCACAAGAAGAAAAACGGAAGTGCTTACATTAATAATTTACAAATGTTTTCGCCACACTTAAAAATAAAAATAACAACAAAAGAAATTCACACAAACATTAGCTGAGTTCTGCGATTGCCAAGTGGGAGCCACATACCCTCGCCGAATAATTTAAAATGACAAAACATAGTCTCCGCGATTTAACTATGCTTGTGTTGCCGTTAAAGAATGAATACAACATACATGACTGCGCTATGTTTGGTTTTTGGATTTGTTCAAAATTAGATAGGGTGATTCAGTTTAAACTTTATAAGAATAGATGAACATGGTTAATCACTTGTTAAATAAAAAAATAGGAAAAAAAAACTAAGAACAATATTAAAACCTCTAATAAGCGGTTTTAGTAAAATAATTGTTGGTATATGAAATGATAAAAGCAAAGATATTTTTAACCGAGCTACCCTGTTCGAAATCAAGTCATAAATAATGAAATACTATGTCAAGAGTCTATCATTACAGCTAGCATACTGGAAGTCTAGTCGCATGGGAGTGCATAATATGTAGGTATCTAACATTGCATGACATCAATGTTTGCACAGACTTTACCGCTCCCAATTGGCATTTTTCGAAATAGTGTGACCGGAAGTAGCGCATTTATATTTGTTTTCTTTCTTTGGAGAGAAATAAATTCATTCCGTTTGCATATTCCGATTTAGGGGGCGAATTTGAATATTTAAATGCATGCATGAAATACGGTATTTTTGTGTTCGCCTCGGTTAACAATTGAGAGTCAGAGTGCAATAGATGAAGATTGTCTTAAATGGTGCATTCACATGGGTGCTCGTTCCACACGATTTGTGGTTCAATCGGTTTTTCTTTTTAAACCGTGTCGGTGGCGGGCGTCGCGTCGATTTGGTGGGCTGTGAAATTTATTTCGAAAGAAAAAGGGGGAGCATAAATTTGTACATAGATATTTGTAAATGAAATCTCAACAAATTACCACCATAATTGTTCAGTGGTCGAATTCCAATGCGAGTTTATGACGGCCTAATGCGCTTTCCCATAATGAGTAGGAAGCAAAGGTCTCTTATTTAGTGTAGCTTAATGGCACGTTAGTGTTGGCGCTGGTCAGTTTTTATGTCCTGGGTGCATTTTTAATGTCCGGTTGAGGAAGAGAAATGTTTTGGAAGTCAATAGTTTATTTATATAAAGGGTCCGCCATCTTACAGATAATTAGTTTTATCCTTCCGCTGAACAAATATGATTGTGTATACGCTTGAACAACGCTGTGAAATATTGCGACATTACTTTGATAATCATGGTAATGTTGCAGAATGTGTGTGAAAATTGCGTATGGATTTTGGAAGAAGAGAAGCACCGTCAGCACCGTATGTTCGTTATCTTGTGAAAAAAGTGGAAGAAACTGGCATCCTCATCGATAAACCAAAGCTTAAAAAGTCAAAAACAGTGCGTACACCCGAGAATATTGCTGCTGTGGCAGAAAGTGTGTGTGAAGCGCCATCAACATCAATTCACCGTCGTTCTCAACAATTGAACATTTCGGAGACATCATTGAGACGAATTTTGCATAAAGATCTTGGAATGACGCCATACAAAGTCCAATTCACCATCCAATGCGTTTTCGCTTCGCTAAGTGGACCTGCGATCGACTTAGATAAGATGCCGATTTTGTCAGATGAAGCTCATTTTGATATTTGCGGGTATGTAAACGAGCGAAATTGTCGCATTTGGGGCACAGAAAACCCGATACACTCAAAACGAGTCACTGTCGTTTGGCCACCTCGGAGCTGGCTGCTATTGGACACTGTTGGACTATTATTTGTGGGGTGCTGTAAAAGATAAGTGTTACGCCGACAAGCCAGAGACAATTATCGCTTTAAAGGACAATATTCGAGAAGCCATTGGTGAAATACAGCTCCAATAACATATTTTTCATTGTTAACCGGAAGAATTGTGCTTTCAAATAAAAAAAGAAATTTGAGAAAATATTCAGTAGTTTTTTTTTTTATAGCATTTTCAAAGAAAAAAAAGGTTTTTTGGCGGACCCTAAAGTATTTCGATGAATTCAAAGAACAAGTTCTAAACTCAGTAAAAAGTAAATCGGTATCCTACAACGCGAATCAAGTCATAAATATTTATGAGAAAGAAAATGTGATTGATGACTCGTTGTCATATTTGTCGCGTGTTCCTTCCCGTCTACGATCACTTTCCAGTATTGCAACGGCATGTGTCATTGAAGATTAGAGTATCTACACGCCAGAAACCACACAATTGTTCTCTCAAGTTACTTTTAGTACGTTTTTTTTTTTAGCTTCCTCTCGTGGTAAAGATGTTCAACGCTGTTTGTGCTTGACTCAGTTTAATACTTAAGCCCGTGCGTCGTCGCCTTCACTGCATAACAGTGCAAGTACACTCAATTCACTTAGTTTGCTCCTACATCACGTCTGCCTGTCTTGTGCTTAATGAGCTTCAAGATGTATTTTTTCGAATGAATGTAAAGAGGATCTCTGTCTCACTTAAATAAAATATCTCCATCTTAATGCGACGTTTTCGTAGTGGAAAAGGCAGCCGAAACCGATCGTTTATGGTTTTCACCTTGTACGGTAGTGAGGTGTCATTTAACTGCAATGACACATGAGTGCAGGCTGATCAGAATTAAGAGAGTGACAAAAAAAAAAACTGCAATAACGAGACGGAGTTGTGATTGATGTGGTTTAGTAATTATTTGTGTGAATAATAAACAGGGAAGCTTTATGGCTTTGTTCATTAGGTTAGATACAAAGACAGATTAAAAAACTACTCTTGTATAATCAAGTTGAACTGAACTTTTGACAGACATTAATATTGTGAATTTAACGAGTTAAAGTGTAAAAAGCAAAACAACATTGGAAGCCATTTTAACGAATTGTAGTACAATTGTCTACCTAATTGCGATTCAGAATTTTGAATCCAATTCCTTTTGTCAACACTCAAAATCGTGCAGTGTAGCAACATTCCTAGATTTTCTTAGTGTTTGAGTAAATCGCAAAGCAATTCAAACTAATTGCATACACCATGTGGTAATCATATAAATGCATCGAAATGAATCATTGCGTGTTCGACTTGTGTTCACTTGGATTTAACGAGCAGCCAAACAAGAACCATTGGTCTTTGTCTATTAGTTGGCCACTGCCATATCATATGACGATAACGTCTATGCGAAGTGATGATGTTAAAACCAGATTAATACACGCAACCCGAATGCCAATGCCAATCCAACTGCAATTGATTTCTGTTAGCTTTTGCATGATACTACAAGCTGCGATTCTATTCAAATGTGTAGAAATTTTGCATTTACTTACTCTGTTATGTTACAGTCACCTTCGAAAGAAAACTGACGTAAACAAAGGCACTATGTCATGAAACAATACACACGCAAAAAAGTTTTTAGAAAATGGCGCCTACACTGCTGTTGTAAACTCAAAGGTCTGGTACGTCAACTTTCGACACAGAGTGTAATATCTTAATCCTCACACACCCATATTATTGGTCTACAGCCATTCAAAAAGTTGGTTTCTTTTCACCTGGTTACCTTTTGGTTAAACCCAATTAAGTCAGCTCTAGACAACACAGTAGGTAGTGCATAAAATAGTATAATGTATAATCTGAGTAGGTGAATGAACGTTATAGCTTTGAACAACGTTAATTCGCATTCCGGGTACTGCACCAGTTGATTTTTTTGTCTGTTTTCCTTTGTCCAATAAGATATAACTTTTTTTTGATACTTTTTAACATTTGCAAAGCACTAATGCCAGAAGAATACATACATTTACACAACTACCTGTACAAGTGATTTGTTTTGTTGAGCGAGAATGCAAATGTGCAATCGATTATAAACGGTAAATGGATGTATCATGTATGGCCACATCGAATTTTTTTTTGCCATTTAAGAGAATTAGAGTGAACGGTTACTTTTTCAGTTAGAATGGATGAAAAGTTTCACAATGTTGCTGATGTCAGTGTAATGGAAGATTATTGAAAATGAGTTTGCCTAAAAAGAATGAAACTTTGAGTTTCAACTGATAAAAGTGGACGATGCGCGATGAGAAGTTTAATTCTATCTTAAAATCAATAAAAAGTTGCGAATCTGTATTTGAGGTCAACAATGTGTTTATCTCAATCAAACAAGATTCATTCAGCCTCTCTTAAAATTAATGTCACTTAAATTCACTTTGGAATGTATTTGTGTGTTTGTTTTTAAAGGCATGATTTAATTCGCCATTTTTGCACCAGACAATTCCTCCCCTTATTCTAATAAGGTGTTAAGCATCAAGTGTCACAAAATATGCGTCACATAAGGATCATTAAATTAACTTTGAAGATTCTAGGGGTCGAGTTTGAATTAATGCTTATTTGTGTATAGGTTTATTTTTTGAATTGAAGATTAATACTGCGCATTTTATGAAAATAGCTGCAACAATGTTGCGTTGATTTATTTCAACTTAAATGACCACATTAAAATCATGGGGGACGTTCATTGACTTTGAATAGGAATAAGTAAAATTTGTCTGACCAGACTGTTTTCTGGAATCCGATCACTAATTTGAAATTTCAATTGACAATGACGTGTTTTCATTGACAAAAGATAAGATTAGTTTATTGAATGAAAAGGTGCAGTTTTGACATTTACTGATAAGAATCTCACTGCACTTGAAATTGCACAATGAGAAATTACGTATTCCGTTATCAAATCGTTTGCAAAATAAATCAAACAAAGGGCAATTTATACTTACTTACTTACTTATGGTGGCGCTATAGTCCAGGTCAGACCAGGGCCTCACCCAACAAACTTCTCCAGCTAGCTAGGTCCCTAGCGTTTTCATCAGATGTTGTCATGGTTAATGTCTCTGGACCGGGATGATGAGGGTTTTGTAGAGTGTCACTTTAGTTGCCCGGGAGAGGACTTTACTACTCAATTGCCTTCTAATTCCAAAGAAGTAACGATTCGCAAGAGTGATTCTTCGTTTGATTTCAGCGCTGTTGTGTTGTCTGAATTGACAGCGGATCCCAGGTAGACGAAGTCCTTAACTATCTTGAAGTTAAATCTGTCTATGTTGACGTTTACTCCAAGACGTCGATGTTCGTAGTCCTTTCTTGTCAACAGCATTAACCGTTAACCGCTAGACCCATCTTCCTGGCCTCCGTGTCAAGACTCACAATTTGAATTTTCCATTGTCATCTTACACAGACGGACTAGTTTTTCTGGGATGCCAAAACTAGACATTGCTCTATATAGTTGGTCTCTATAGACGCTGTCATACGCGGCCTTGAAATCGATTAAAAGGTGGTAGGTATCGATTTGAAGATCCTGGGTCTTCTCCAAGATCTGCCGTAGGGTTAATATTTGATCGATGGTGGACTTTCCGGGTCTGAAGCCACACTGCTAAGGACCTACCAGGCTGTTGACGAAGGGCTTCAAACGTTCACACAGCACGGCAGACAAGATGTTATAGGCGATGTAAAGGAGACTTATACCTCTGTAGTTGCTGCAGTTCAGGGGATCTCCTTTTTTGAGGATCGGGCATACGATGCTGAGGTTCCATTCATCGGGCATGCTTTCCTCCGACCAAATTTTGCAGATAAGCTGGTGCATGCTCCGAACCAAATCACCTCCAGATGCTTTGTACAGTTCGGCGGCTAGGTCGTCTGCTCTAGCGGCTTTGTTCGACTTTAGTTTAGATATCGCTATCTTCACTTCGTCCATGTCGGGTAGGTGAAATTGTTGGCCTTCTGCACCCAGATTGAATGGTTCTGTATTGCTGACGGAGTTTTGCTCGTCATCGCCATTATACAGAAAAGTGATCTTTCCATGTCCTCAGCACTGACGGCGGTTCCACTACGATGTTCTCATGATGGTCTCTACAGGCTTCAGTTCGGGGGTGTATGAGCTCTGGAGGTTTGTGTCACCTTTATGTAGAACATTCGAACCTCGTTCCTGTTGTGACATCCCTCTATCTCCTCGATCGCGCGCTTCTCATGCTCCCTTTTTATCTTTCTGAGTTCACCACCACCGGTTCTCTATATTTTGTGCTGGCAGCACACAGAGACACGATCGGAAAAGCCGTTTGACGTAGAATTTCCTCCTAGCATTTTCGCGCGTTGGCCTTGATCGTGATATCCGCATTCGTACCTTGGCTACAACAACGAGTGGTCCGAGTCGATGTTGGCACCTCGGAATGTGCGGATGCGGACATCTTGCATGCTAGCGAAGTGTCGTGCGTCGATCGCAATGTGATCAATCTGGTTGACGGTTGATTGGTCAGGAGATTTCCATGTTCCCTTGTGGATATCGAAATGTGGGAAACGCGTACTTGCTAACATTACGTCTCGCCCTGCAGCGAAGTCGATTCGGTGTCGTGTAGGCTATGTCGTCCGATTATTCCACCAAAGATTTCTTCACTCTCTTGTCCAAACTAAACGTAAACCTTCATTTAAAGACCTTTTAAATGTCCTCCGGCATGTCGCCCGAAAAGATTGTCGTACACAATAGGGAACAAAAAAACAACTTTTTAATTGAAATTTCTCTGTTCTTCTATTAAATGGCAGATCACAACAACTGCGCGAACAATAATTTGCGTTTTTTGCAGTCACTGTTTTGACATTGAAAAGTCTATTAATGCACCAAAAGGATAGAGAACCATCCTAACAAAAGTAATAATCTTCATTTTCTCCTTCCAATGTCCAACAAGAGGTTTTTTTTATCCTGTACAGAATAAACCAAAAACCACTATCATTATCCTTTCTTCAGCACAACACACAGACGCTCAGACATTTAAATGCCAAAGCACCCACTTTGTGGATAGGAAAACATTTCTAAATTGGCACTTTTTCATACAAAGACACATAACCAGACCAACAAGCGGCCTCCTGCCAACTACAACTACAACATCATCATTGTCGACATTGTCATAGCTGTCGACTGTTATTTCCTCAAAGTATTCCGGGAAAGGACACAGAAAGAGTGGCACACATAAAAGTAAATCCGGCATTGGGTGTATCCGGAGAGTGGGCACCCTTGTCCGGCTTGTGTATACCTACACAAAAGATTCCTGTAATTATTATTTTAAAGTCCGTTTACTTTTTTTTAAGGATGTCTGTTATAAATTCAGGATTGTCAAGTAAAAAAGGATGAAAACATGAAAGTAGTCCTGAAACTTGAAGACTACTTCCGTTGGAAAAAAAAAATGGCTCGACGGAATTGTACGTTTACTGTCAATATTGTTGGTTTATGCAATGACAATATTTATAAATGTGTTTTGTTATTCGTGGAATTATTACCTACTTTCTTTACTACCTATATCTGCCATCAAAACGATGCCGCTTATCCTGTTTTCAATTCGGTCTATTATGCTTCGACAAAACACAATTACAATTCACGACACCATCGTTAAAAAATTGAATTTAACTTGTGCATCAAACAAATAACTAACTGCATTACATTTTATCATATTTATGCCGTCTAACGTCTGTCATGTCGTGCTATACACACAATTAATTCAGATTCAATTAACATCGAACTGAGATTATAACACGCTGCAAATAATGCAATTAGCTGCAAATAACTTTTGCCGGTTACATGGTTCTGAATGGTGAAGAAAACCGATGTGCATCCGTCCGTTTAATTATATCCTTAAAACACACTGAACGAAATGAAATTTAAAATTGACGGAACTGGTCTAAATCGCATGTTGCATCGAACTTTTAGTTCAGTCTTAGTCCCATGAGTGTACCTACAAAGTACTACAGCGGTTTTCTATGACCTCAGCTTTTGAGCAACTTTTGAGTGAAATTGTGCGTTTTCTTTTCCACTTAAATAATATTTTTTTTTTTTTACAATTTCGAATCAAGCTTGAGATAAGTTCAGTTGGAAGGAGAAAATACGCAAAATTTTACTCTCAGTGTTCTATAGTCCCGTAAGACTGCGCATAAATGCATATTCATTCATTAGGAAAATTATGCAAGACGAACGGACGAGCGTCAATCAGTCTGTTCTTGTTGTGTTTCTCTCCTGCTCCAAACTTCCACACCTGCTTTTCATTAAAAGTCTTTTATGTTTCTAGAAGTCCCTTTGCACTTTTCAGGCCAACACACGTTTTGTTTTTTCGTCTATTTAAAGATGACTGTAGGAAAAAATATTCATAACACGGAGCATGTTAGCATGCAAAGAAACATGATTATAAACAAAACAACAACCGCTTGCACGTCTTGAACATTTTTACGGACACTCCTCGAGCCATATTCATATGCACATTCTATTTGTGTTATGTTCCATGTATAGAACATAGACTTTACGATGACTTCCTTCTTTCATGACTGCAATTTATCCTTTTTCAAGCAAAAGGAAGTCTACAGTTTTCTATGGGAGGTCGAATTAGAATCACTTCACGTCATTTTCGCGTCCATGGACTTTGTCGACATTTTCACTGTCGTTGCAGTTGCATACACAAGAATGAACATTTTCCCTTTAAGCTTCGACGACTAGAGTGAAGGTTTTTTTTTTCAATTTATTTTCTGAAATTATGGGTTCAAATTAGTGACCCCATATAAGTGGATTGTTATTCAAACACATAACTTAGGAGGAGTTGTTCGTTTTTTTGTAGTGAAAAGCACACGAAGGATAAGTGGGACTCATATCGAATGTAGACGATCGAGCGCCACAAGTTACTTATCCTCAAACTCTGTCTGTAGCCAATGCTGAGGACATGGAAAGACCACTTTTCCAAGCTGTATAATGGCAATGACGAGCAAAACTCCGCCAGCAATACAGAACCATTCAATTTGGGTGTAGAAGGCCAACAATTTCACCTCCCCGACTTGGACGAAGATCGCGATATCTTAACTTAAGTCGAACAAAGCCGTTGGATCAGACGGGAGGCTAGGAGCATGCACCAGCTCGTTTTTCTTCTTCGAGTGATGTTTGGTCCTGTCTGCATTAATGGAGAATAGAAACAAAGATTCAGCCAAAAACTAGACAAGCTGTACAGCGACACTGAGCTAGTCAGAAAAGTTTAGGTCCACGACTTAGATGGTTGGGTCATGTTGAGCGAATAGAAAATAATGCTCCGGCTCGTAGAGTCTTCGAGTCCAACCCAGAAGGACGTCGCAGAAGAGGAAGACTGCAACTCAGGTGGGGCAGGTGGGACAGGTGGTAGAGGGCCTGAACCAACTTGGCATGCGAAACTGGAGACAGCTAGCTAGGGACCGAGCTGGCTGGAGAAGTTTGTTGGGTGAGGCCCTGGTCCGATTTGGACTGTAACGTCACCCTAAGTAAGTAAGTAAGTTTATGTTTTTCCTTTGCCAAATTCTGTATTGGCTTCATCTTTTTCTAAAAGTATTGAAATGAAATAGTTTTAAGTCGAAAATGAGGTCTGCTACCTGTCTCCGTTCGACAGCGTAAATAAGCGACACTGAATGCTTTGGTAAACAAAATCAGTTCCTACATAAGTTTTCTCTTTGCCGAAATAAATAAGTAGAGCAATCTAGCCTAAGTTGAGACTTGAGAACACTAGACCCAATTTTTTAAAAGCAAGCACTCTTTCTTCAACAAGAAAACCAACAAAATACCAACGTCTTTTCTCTTGTTATGCTACTTAAAGGCCTTGTTAGAATAGTAAGAATAACAAGTACTGACACCAATTCAATCATATCCTCCTTATTTCTGTATTGTTTTATTCTTTAAAAAAATGTATCACAGTCTGCTGCACATGTGTGCAGAAATGTTTCAAATTATCCAATAGTTCACGAGCACATGGGAGCCTCTGATATACTACGAGTATTATGAAAAACATGAATCCCGGACCAACCCACCCAAAGACGACACCCTTGCCTTTCCTGAAATCAATCCCCATTAAGAACGTCGAACTGAAACAATGCTCATATGCAACCCCATTATGCTATAGAACTTACACGCAAACTTGTATTGTACCCAGCCAAGTAGAGACTATAAAATCCAGATTTGAAAATAAAAAGAGCAAATAGCAGTTTAAAATCGTCTAGAATTGTATTTTCCTGGCATTTCTAAGGCATGAATGGGAATGCATACATTCCCATTTTCCAACCTTAAGTTGCCGGGGGACTCATGTGGATATTTGCCGATAAAAATAATCATATAGAACCGAACCTTCTGTTTACAACAACTCAATGTTCTTTTTTTAACAAAATTCCAAGACATCGCTGCCACCAATCTGTAGTTATCGTCATTTCATGTTGACATCGAAACATTTGATAGACAAAATGGGGTTGCTTTGCAAATTTTCATGCATCATAACATGGCACTTTGTAATAATTCGTGAAGGGATTCTCGAGTTCAGACTTTCATCAGAGACAGCAATAGAAACACTTGAAAGAACAGAAAAGAACAGTCGGGAAGGAAAACCCGGCATATAATCACAGTCGCCGCTGCCGTTGAATTGTGAATTATAATATTCTGGTATAATTGCACTGCCGCAGACGCAATCTTTTTGCGATTAATTGCATTGCAATTAAGACGATTTCTTAACGCAGCTGTTAATCGCAGGCTGCCTATCTTGCTTTCAGCTGCTATTAGAGAAGCATTCAATTTGAATGCGAGTATTTTTGGCGTTTTAATTTTTGTTGGTGAAATCGTCGAAAAGAGTGCAATTAGTGGCGTTGTGGTAGAAATATTTTCTGAGTTGAAATTAGCTTGCGCATAATTAAACTTCTTAAATGAACGGAAGAAAGATCCAGCTTTTCCATGCCTACTATGGGTACGTAAATTTTGAAATTGGATCGCTGATCGCTCCACTCCATTGGAGAGTCTCCACTCTCCAATTCCAACCGAAGAACCAGATCAAAAAAAGGAACACAGGTGTTTAACAAAGTATTTCTTAAACATTGTCAAAATGCCTCGCATATTTTATCAGTTATTTATTTTTAATTCGTCTTTAAAAAAATTGTATTTTTCTTATTATAAATAAATAGATAAGATATTGTATCTTAATGTGTATAGCATATTTTTGCGGATGACGCTTAAATATTTAGAAAAATAAGGACCCTGTTGTATTCAACTACAATACGATTAAGATAGGCCGTTTGACTGGTTTATTTTTATGATTTTTCGTTAAATATCGAAAAGTGTAGTATTTTATCTTTTTCAAGAATATCAATTTCAAATAATGAGCTTAAGAGAGTTTTTATTAAAAAAGATTTAGGAGTGATATTTGATCCGAAATTAGGATTAAGGATGCGTGTAGATTTCGTCATCTCTATAAGGAAAACTCTATGTTCGGGTTTCTAATAAGGAATTCTAAGGACTTTTAATGCCCTTTTACTCTTAAGTCTCTGTACATTAGTTTTGTCCGTCCTGTTTTGGAATACTGCTGCGTAGTCTGGTCACCATACTACAAAAATGCGGCAAACCGTAATAAGAAAATTCAAAAGCGATTCAATAGATTTTCACTTCAACAACTTAATTGGACCTCACCTTTGCCATCGTATAAATCTCGTTGTGCTTTGATTGACTTAAAAAGTCTCGAATCTAGGAGAATTTACTTTTTGATATCACTTGCGCACGATGTTATAACATGGGATTAAGGGAAAAATGAACCGGTAACAAAAGCTTGTGAGTTTGTCATTAAATATGCCACAGGATCGAACTCAAGAACATCCTTAGCCCCCCATAACTTTTGAACCTATAGAGTTAGAAGCTTCAAATTACGTATCGATCGAAAATTTCAATTTTTTCATTCCGGGGGCGTGGTATCCGCCCACTTTCTTAAAATGGTCGTAAGATGTTGAAATTCGGGATTCGAATAGGGTTTAGGTTGAATATAAGGAAAAATATAAGTAACATATTTAAATTTCATTTAGGAGCATGGTTTCCGCCCACTTTCTTAAAACGGTCGTAGGATATTGAAATTTAGAATTCGAATGACATGAAAATAATGAGAAAAATTCTGTTTCCATTTTAGGGGTGTGGTATCCACCCATTTAATCGAAATGGTCGAAAACGTTTAATAGAAAATATAAGTGGTTGCCACCCCCTTTCTTAAAATGGTCGTATAGGATGTTGAATTCTGGTTTATTTAACTTCATAACACTCCCATGAGTAACTTTCTTTAGTGGTTTCACAATGGACCCTTGGGGTCTAAATGAGTTAACAACATCTAACCAACAAATCCTCATTCAAACCGGGTGCCGGGCAGGCACAATAGTAGTTCTGTTCGTTGTTGGCGAAGGATGGAGATCACCTAAGATTAATAAATTAATAAATATTTATTTTCTACCATTAAATTTCCATTGTTAAATGTTTTAATTCCGAAAAAGGCTATTTACCCTATTTTTTGGCACTTGAAACAATGTGAGATTACTTGCTGAATGACATGGCGTATAGAATATAGAGTGCTTTTTCGCATTCGAAAAATTCCATGAGTGTACGTTCGGTTTGTATTGGAATAAGCATAATGATGGTGTTCCAGAACTGCCAGTTTAGTTAAGCTTGAAAGTAAACTATTTTCAAGTCTATTTTAGTTTGAGAATATGTAATTTGGTATTATTTTGATGTCTGCTTATTGATAAATTTTGTCTGTCGTCAAAGAAGGTGATAAATTGATGACATTTTACTTTTTTTGGAAAATCTATTTTAGGCAACGTATTTCTGATTCTTTTTTTTTTTTTTTGAATAATTGGTTCTTTCTTCATTTTTCAAAAATAAAGTCTTCCTGAAGTAAAAATAAATTTAAAACAAAAATTAATCTTCCCCATTGAGTCCATTGAAAATAGAAAACTTTGTTTGCCAAAATGAAAAATGTTTATCCAGCCTTCATGAAGATTTTGAGGATGGTTCTTCTCAGCAAACAAGAACTAAATGGAAAATGTTGAATATTTGCAAATTTGATATGCATGCAGTGCATACATGGATCAAGGTTTAGATGCATACCCCCATCAAGATGCTTGTCTGTTTTTTGATGGAATATGTGCATTTTATGTTTACGGAACCTTGAATCTTTGAAAATGTGGGGTTAAGAATAAAATAAACATTTACTCCAAAAGACAAGAAAATAAGAATGTATGTATATTTTTATTTACTTACGAAAACAGTGCATACCGAGTTTGAAGTAGGTAAAACATGTTTTTGAGAAATAAATTTCGAAGAATGCTTTTCAACAAACCGTAACCTTCAAAAGAAACCTACGTTTTTTCAAGTATTCTCCATTCTCGATTTGAATTTTCTTATTTTTTCATTCGTGTAAAGAGAGAAGAGAACAATATTCTTCTTTTTGTTATCATCATCATACTTCAATCATCTGCCTTCACAACAAATTAAAAACCAACTAGCAGCTGCATTGTTAATATGTGGGCATCGTCTGGTGCACCTGTCAGAATATAAACAATACAAAAAGGATGCGAAGGTAAAAGAAAAACTTTTTAACGAGTTGCAGTCGACCAGTCGAACACAAAAAATATCGTTGAAATGATTTTTGTTTGTGTTTTTGTCGGTTCCAAATGGTTCTGTTCTTTTATTTTTAGACATTCCGAGAAAGTCAATCAATCTATTTTTTATTATTATTTTTTTTTTTTTTTGTCTTGAGAGATCCCCTAAACTGCGCCAACTACAGAGGAATCAGTCTACTTAACATCGCCTACAAGATCCTCTCTGCCGTAATATGTATGTGAAAGCCTTTCGTTAACAATCTGATTGGTCCTTATCTATGTTGCTTCAGGCCAATTCAATTTTCACGTTGCGGCAGATCCTGGAAAAAACTTTAAGGTCGCGTATAACAGCATCTACGGAGACGAACTGTATAAAGCTATGTCTAGTCTTGACATCCCTGGCAAGCCGTTTCGCTTCTGCAAAATGACGATGGAGCACTCACGCTGCTCCGTCAAGGTTGGCAACAAGCTTACGGAATCTTTCGACGTCAAAAAAGGATTCAGACAAGGCGATGCACTGTCGTGCGATTTATTTAACATCGTTCTTGAGAAGATAGTGCAGAACTCCACCGTCAAGACCAGAGGCACTATCTTCCAAAAATCTGTTCAACTTCCTGCGAACGCCGATGATATTGATGTAATGGGAAGAACACAGCGTGATGTCAATGGTGCCCTTGTGAGAATTGAGACAGGAGCAGCAAAAATGGGTTTAGCGGTAAATGAAGGAAAAACGAAGTATATGCTGTCTTCGAGGAAGACAACACCGACGGCTCGGACAGAACATCACAATAGACGCATACAACTTCCAGGTAGTAGAGGAGTTTGTCTACCTAGGCTCCGCTATAAACACGGGCTATAAAACCAGCGCCGAGATCAGATGAAGAATAACTCTTGCTAATCGCTGTTTCTTTGGGCTAAGAAAGCAATTGAGTGGGAAAGCCCTCTCTCGAGCAACTAAGGTAAAATTGTACAACACGCTCATCATCCCAGTCCTGCTGTATGGTGCAGAAGCATGGGCCTTGACAAAATCGGATGAAAGTGCCTCAGGCTGTTTCGAGAGGAAAGTTCTTCCGGTCATCTCTGGCCCCGTGTGCATTGAAGGGGAATGGCGAAAAAGATATAACAGCGAACTTTATGGGTTGTACAACGACATGGACCTAGCCAGAAGGGTCAAGTCATTTAGAGCCATGGGACTGTTGATTGAGGCCCAAGTCCACAACGGATGGTAGCGCCACCTTAAGAAAGTAAACCAAAACAATAACAACTTCTAGAGTGAATATCCGCAAACACCACTGTATTAAACGTTCCTTTTTCCTGGATTCTAGTTTTAAAAGAAGAGCAATTTGCCTTCCTGTAAATCCCAGACCTCTTTTATACTGCAAAATGTATAATTATTTAGAAAAAAAGGACCCAAGCAATTGCTCTTTCTTGTGTATTCTTAAACATACCTGTATATTTTAACCTCCAACCGGTACTTGTTCTAAGCATTCCAGCAAAGTTAACCCCTCAAGCTTGAACAAATAACACTATACGTCCATACACTTGACATTTTTTTTTTTTTCAAAAATTCTTTCATCCATTTGTGCAAAAAGTTTAAAATAATGGTACGTGGAATATACATTGTTGTCTTAAGGGCAAAAGGACGTTCACATCACACCAATGTTTTGGTCCTTCCACGCGGTTTGACGTGATTTCATTTCTGCTTCAGTGTCACCTTACAAGAACAACTTTTCATTTCAATTATTTACCGTCATAACCAAGTAAAATTTTGCAACAGCAACGTAAGACAAAAATCTAACAACCAACACAAGAAACAAAGAACATCCTCATTTCAAAATTGTATATTTAGTAGTCTATTGCATCAGCGACACAATGACAAACTGCCAACAATACAAGTCACTGCCTCGCTGCACCAAGGAAAACTTAAAGTTGTGCATTCTTCCCAAGCTGATGCACATTAAGGACTAAGAAGCAGTCGAGTAAGCTCTTTGGGTTTTCTATTCTCTCTTATCATTGGCATGTATATGAGTGCCAGCCGAGAATATTGTGCAAATCTCGGGGAAGGAGTAATTCATGACATTTCTGCAGGGATTTTCCACCCAGACTGTTGGAACACAACAACAAAATGTAACAATTCTCGGTCGTCGCGTCGCAGACGAACTAAAACAAAGCTGGATAAAATGCACTTGCATCCTATGTGCTTTCGATTCTTAAAAACTTAAAGCCATGTACATACAGGATTTTTGTGTTTTTTTTTTTCAAGTACAAGGATTCTTTGTTTAAGTATTAAAATAATACTAAGAACTGGAAAGAGTTATTAAGAAAATAAATTGTTTGGATTAGGAGGAAGCAAATTATGAAACTGTAAATTAAAGGAAGCTGCAAGATTGTTTAAACAAGGAATCACAAATTGAAGGGATGGGTAAATATCAAATGAAACCCTCATTTTGACAGTAGGCTGACGCAGTAGTCAGTTCAGTGTGTTGACATTTCGTTTCACTTTTTATACTCGGACGTAATGTCCGTAGCTAAGTGGTTAGGTGCGTTGGGTGCTAAGCAGAACGTCGTGGGTTCGATTCCTACTCGTGCCCATAGTCTTTATTTCATCTCACGATCACTGCCTCTTGCGAAGTACTGACAATACTTCCAAGAGTATCATCTGTCATGAAAAGTGCTTCTCAACTTGCCGTTCGGAATCGGCGATAAATTGTATGTCCCCTCAATTCTTCACACGCACTTAGAGAATTGTTCATGAGAGTAAGCCGCTTAGGCCTTGGCTCTTCTAGAGCTGTCGAGCTACTCTATTTATTTTTTAATACTCGGACAAAAAAAGAATAGAAAGAAAAATGTTCATAAAATGACTTATCAATTTAATTAAATCTCGAAATACCTCTATACAAATTACATTCTGATTCATTTGCCATTCATCATCTGATAATGGTGTGCCTACTTCCAACCCAACCCAGTCCGCCCCATCGAAATGCAGTTGCAACCGCAATGTTTATCCTTTTATTGAAACAACTGTCATTCCTAACACTTCCGTCTTCATTTTATTACATTCGCTGCCGACAACACGTCCCCTGCGATTTCTTCCAGCACACCATAAAGTGATTCCTTTTCTTCCAATCAACGAACATTCTCTTAATTAATTAAAATTCTTCTCAGTCCTCTTCATTCCTCCTGCTGAGTGAATTGCAGTGAATGAAATATATGATAGCATTAATTAAACGGGAGAAGTCACTATCTCACAATAGTTCTGGGCGACGACGACGACGCACGGCACATATTTCACGCATTTTCCCAACAACTTCCTTATTTGGCTAGTTTACCTTAATTCTATGTGGACTCTGGTGTTGCTGTCGTTCATTCACTTGTTAGTTTCACCCTTCACTTCATTCTCTACAATGAGAAATGTGTTTATTACGAGCTAACGACAGTTCTCCTTCATATGGACATGGATTGACAACGAGGGTAGGGTCTCTTTTGGATGCGCCATCATACATCATTCTTTTTCATCGTTGAACAAAAACAAAAAATGTAGAAATTAATTGTAATTTAATTTGTGTCATTGCAGGGTGCTGGAAAAGAAATTCGAGAAGCTATCGCTGACCCATCGCCACAGTGTCAAGAAAAAGCCTGGAACGCTGTTCTGCCACTTGTGATCAAACTGAAACGCTGCTACGAACACTCACTCGAGCTGGAAAAGATCGTACCAAAACTACTTGGCCAATTGGTTGGTGGTAAATTGAATCCTACTCAACATCTAGAAACACAACAGGCCCTAGTCAAACAGTTGGCGGAAATTCTTGAATTCGTGCTGAAATTCGACGAATACAAGGTAAGTGTGGAGGAGTTATTATATACAAAAAGTTAAAGGTAGACTGCTCAAATGGGTTTCATGCATCGTTGAATCGCGATGCAATCGTTGAGTAGGTGTTCTGTAAATGATTCACATAAGATATGTATGAAAATTATACGGAGCAACTGGCACGTCAAGAAATGACGCGTGCAGAGGCGTTATGCGTTGCGTTTGGTATGCTTTAAAATTGTATCATCAGCAACATCTTTGGCAGCCCACCGTGCTGCCGTTGTTGTTCATTATAGTTTGTGGGAATAATGTGGCCATTCATCAAATTGAACAAAACACTAGGTTTACCATAAATGGGATTTTCATAGTCGACGTGTGTCAACTCTGAGTTTAAAACTGCTTCCTACAATGGTGATTTTGTTTCATGTTTGCGATTGTACGTGGGGAAGATTTATGACGTGAATTTTCAAGAATACGAGTTAATAATAGAAAAAGAACTTAGTCCGGAAAATCTTCTATTTTGGATATTATAATTCGTTATTTCCACAAAGTAACGTCTCTCGATTGGTGCGTGATTCTGTGTCTTCGAAATTGTCGCTTTTCTATGCTTCTTCTATCGTTAATTTGTCCGAATTATGAAACTTACTGAAATGTCACGTGTAAACTTATGCAATTAACAAAGTTACCTCAATAAAAATTGATCTGATTGTGTACCTAACCGACTGATTCCAAATGATGAATTAAAATTGGATTCACAACAAAATTCAGTCCAGGCAGTACCTGACTTGATTCCAAAATTTATATCTTTAATCATTTCATTAGAATAGGAACTCTATTAAAATAGGAAAAGAAAACGTAAATGAATCGAGATCTAGATTGAATCTTTTTGAGGTCATGGCATCTATAGAAGCGTGACGCAGCTTAGAATGACCACTACTAATTGCTTGCGCATAGAGAATCTCAAAGTAGGCAGTTAAGAAAAACCAAATCAAACACATTAAAAGTAGTGCAGTTAAGGAATTAAATTTTTTGGTATAAAAGTCAAAACTTTTCCCAAATTTGCTGTCAGTTTCGTTTTAGAACTCAACTAAGAATATGCTTCGCTTGGTGAGTAATTGAATCGAGTTTAAATTGAACGAAAAAACTTTATCATCTCGGTTACAGTCACTAACGCTTTTGCTTGTCACTTCGGCTTACTGTCAGTCATCCTACTTTGGGACACCAATTGTTGTTGAAGACGTCCCGGAATCTTTTGCACAGCAAACTTTTGGTATTTTTCAAGAACAACCTCAACTTGGACAGGAAGAAGTTGGTATTAGTTATCCCAGGTCGAACGCAATTTTACCAAGTGAAAACAGTTATGAAGTTCGAGAATCTATACAAGGAGATTTCGGAAGGGAGTTTCATGAGCCAAGAGAATTCTACCAACAACAGATTGATGAACAGAATAAAGTCATACCATTGGACTCACAGAGTGTGTATCAGGACGCGAACGGTTACTTCCGGAAATATGATTCTGCTGAAACTATTGAATACCATCATTAGCTATTGAATAAAAACGATTATTAAAATTTTACGACTAGGTTTTTGTTGCGAAGAAAGTTATTTTCCCCATCATCGAAATAGAATAACCTCAAAAAATACATATTTGGACCAACTAACCTAATTGAAAACACCTTTTCATTTCCTCCACTCAAAAAGAACAACCAATTTGAAATTATATTTTCTTTCATCAAACCTTTCCAACATCAAAGTCTGTCCATTTCACTAAAACATGCAAAATATTTTCGTTTTTCAAGTTGCCCAACCTCGAAAATATTGTGAAAGAGATGGTTTATTTATGCGTGCAAAACACACACTTCAACTTCAAAGTTTGTGTTTATTGATTTTTCACCTGCCTCAATATTCATCGGAACGTTTGTTGTTCTATTTTCTGTTTGTTCTTTTCTTTTTTCTGCTTTTTCCTGTGCGAAAGTGAATTTAGCCATGTTTTACAAACTTTTCAAATTTATAACGTGCGTGCCATCTCATCGATATAATTACACACGCCCTAATTTAATCAAAACGAGATTCTTCAAACAGCACCGATTCTACTCCTCATCCTTCAACCGGACAGATACAAATTATTAAAAAAAAAATTCAATATAATCTAAAAAGGCAGTTTTGGTTTTGGTGTGCCATCAAGTAGGTGACTTTTTATCAGCTAGCATGATAATTTTGGTCACATCGTTAAAAACAACCAAACGCCCACTGTGTAATTTATCGCATATGTTAACACAGGCAAAGTGGCCGCGATTGGGGAAGGCGTATTTTTTTGTACATTTTGTATATCTTAACGAGGTGATTATGCAGATAATGTTGAGTTATAGCAGCTAGAAATGGATTGGAAAACAATACATAAGCCTTTTAGTCCTTATGTTTTATTTTTTCAATAGGAGGGGTCGAAGGTCGCTGATGGGGATTTTTTTACTACCTCCATATCTAAAAACGAATTTTATTTCGATATGAGAAAGGAATAGGAGTGGTTATTTTTAAAAGAAAAATTAATTCCTAATCATGCAAATGTCTTTTCGAAAATTTTATTTCTTATTTGGAGGCATTATTTTTTAAATAATATCAATAATTTCTAGCGAAAAAGTGGCGCACCTTTTACCGTAGCCTTATTTTTTAATATAACCAAGTCAAAATTTAAGTCGGTTATCTCGGCTTGTAACCAGTTGGCGCTTCAGTCGAATACCATTTCGAATATACCTGTTAAATTTATATACAAAGTTTTAGTTTCATTCGTAGACCGTTTTGGGTTTAGCTAGGACATCAACCTCAAAATAGCTAGAAGAAATAGTTAAGAAAGTCACTTATATAACCCATGATCCAAAGACCACCGAGTTTACTGCCACTAGTGGTCCGATGTTATATGAGGAGATTCTTATATACCGATAAGGTATGAGGTGCTTTCAACTAAATGTATAGTAGATCGTACAACAGTAGTGACATGTATGGACGGCACATTGGTTCGATCTAGAAGCGTATAGTTTAGTTGAAACAGAACAATCGAGCGTTACAATTCTACGGGTCGGAGTTACAGAAAAAAAGCTTAAGTGAATTAAAAGGTTGGGAGTTCGACTCACAGTACACAGAATACAAGGTATTATATTCCCGATTTTCTTCTTCTAAAGTTCGCGCATATGTCACATTTCAGAGACCAAAATGTCAAAATACAACAGAAGTTGTTGTTGTGTTATCGGCATTTCTTTTAGTGCCTTTTCTCACTTCTGAGATGCGCAATATAATACCTTGTATTCTGTGTACTGTGAGTTCGACTGACTTTTTTGTTTCCGAGTTTGTGCAGTTTTCCTTCGTTTTCCAGCGTTAGGTGAGAATGTGATTTTGATCAATAAGTGAATAAATAAGGAGATTTCCTTTCCAAATTAAGTGTGGACTGGGACCCACATAGAACCAAACTGTGAGTGCCTTGAGAGACGGCCGATAGTGATAATTATTGGCGTTTGTTAGATACCGAGACTCCGTGGACCCAGTTGGTGCCCGTGAAGCACCCGGGCTCCCAAGTAAGCTTGTTTAAGCATAGTAGTAAGCTGAAAGAGAAAGTTTAACCGATTAGAGTTGTAAAAAAAAAAAAGATAATACTCACCCTGACGAGAGAAAAATCCACCCGCGCTGATTTTCGTCAAACGAAAAGATAACTTGATGAACTGAGGCGCATGAGTTCCCTGGCCCAGAATAAGAAGATTTTGAACGAGAGAAATATTCGCCCCGAGGATATCACATTGCTTGTCATTCTTTTTTTTTTTTTTTTGATTTAATAATTGATTAATACACATTTTTTTCCCCTATTTTTTTATTTGTTTTAAGGTTAATATATAATAATCATTTCATAGTAAATTTAAGATTTTGGTTCAGATATTCATCCGTCAGTTTAAAATTAAATATACTCAAAAAGGGCAAGTTCGATATTTTGGGGCTAGGTAAAGGTCGTCTTGTTCGCGCGATAAACGGTCGTCGTCTTGGGTGCGCGGAAGGGTTCATCTGTTACACCGCGGTCACAGATTTTGTCTCACCCCTTTGTATCTACCCACACAGAGCTCTCTGTAGGCAGAAAATAGGGGTCGTTTTACAAGTTTTAACTGGGATCATTTTTCTTGACCTCCAAGATTTTCATTCGTACCTGAGGAGCCAAGACTGGCATCGAATACTTCGGCTTTAACCGTATAAAGTTAACTTGGCATCTAAAGAGTACGCAGGTCTTTTTACCAAGTCCGCTCAAGATATTGTTTTTTTTTTTCTTTTTTTTATAATAATTGTTTGATTTATCTGAATTAATATAAATTAGTTTTCATTAGGAAAAGAAAATAAACCTTTTCATGTTTTACGCAATTAATGTAATTCCTTGTTTGTTTTTGAAGTAAATTTCACTCCAATGGAATATTAAAGAAGTTATACTGGGTGCAGAAAGGTAAGCTGGCTTCAGGAATGGGTTGATTAGGGCTCTACATCTACAGCGCTTTTGGGGAATCTGAATACAACGCCACCCGGATTCCAGGTAGGGTGGGAATAGGCCATGCCGCAAGGACACCAGCGGCCCTAAAGAAGAGCGAGCGAGTGATGGTGATGCTTTTACGAAATTCATCAAAATTTCCGGCATGATTCATGTTTTTTGAGAAGAGAACTGGTTGCCGTAGCAAGACCCCCCCAACCGACGAGCTGAACCGAGCATAACAAGCATGCCGCAGCTGCCATGCCCGACGTTCGGTCCACTTTTTCTTTTTGTTTTTTTTTCTTTCGGTTCCTAGATAAACTTGAGATGGTTTTCTGAGGCAATTTGTAAAATCCAACCTGCCCCTCGTCTCATTATTTCTCTCCCACTGCCTCTTTTCAATATATGAAACAAGATCCAATTAGATAAATTGTGTAGAAAGTGAAAAGAGAGAGAAATAATTTTCGCAGAAATAAGAACTGGTAAATTTAAAATTGCTGATATCAATTTCGGGATCGTTCCATTTTAAACGCACTTCAACATCGCATTGATGTTCTTTTTAAACTTCTTCGGACATTCTGTGACAGAGAGTAGTTCTTTAGCCGTACTACTCGAATGTGAAACGCTTTACCACCTTCTGTCAATGACTTCAATACAAACAAAAACTAGACACTTTTTAATTAACTTTGTTCTGTGCTAATAAATTCGTGTCGCATAGAAATATTCAAAATTTTAACCAAGTATAAAATATTTATCACTTTCCTAATGCTTATATTTGCACGTATCTGCAAATAAATGATGATTAAATGAAATGCTTCCCGGCCACACACAAGGCGACACGGAAAAATAACACTCCTCTTCCTAAACATCCCCTCAGCTTAATTTTTCAACAGCGAAAACTAGTTTCACCAGCAATTAGTTTCCGCTGTCCGTAATAAATAATCATTAAATATGGTCAATGATGCGTGTAACACACATTAAGTTTACATTTTAAAAGTTGAACCCTTGGCTGATTGACAATTACTCGCAGCCATTTTTAGTTGTTGGTCGTTGGTCATTGTTGACGCCACTCTAATCGTACCCCATTAATCTGAGTTTTTTCCTTCTTTTTTTCTTGCTGTTCAGATGAAGACCCCAGCGATACAAAATGACTTTAGTTACTACAGACGCATCGTGAGTCGCCAGCGCATCGATAGCACTAACAATCTTCTGGTGAGCACAGAGCTAGCAAATCGTATGTCTTTATTCTATGCCCACGCGACACCAATGTTGAAAGTACTTAGCGAAGCAACGTCGAAATTTGTCGACGATCATGCCCAAGATGTTGAAAATACCACAGAGACTCTAGGCACAATGGCGAAAGTGTGCCTTCGGATGTTGGAAAATCCGTAAGTTGTCTCTTTGTGATTGTCTTTTTTTTTGAAAATAAAATCATTAATCAGTTTTATTTGGTTAATTTATTTATTTTTTATTTTTTAATAGAAAACTCTTGTCTCAAATTGAACGCGAAGAAACGCATCTTCTAGTCCTCAGAGTAATGGTTGGCCTTGTCATCCTATATGACCATGTTCATCCGGTCGGAGCGTTCGCTCGCGGAGCCCACGTTGACGTCAAAGGCTGCGTACGATTGCTGCAGGCCCAGCCCGCCATCAAAGCCGAGCCCCTCTTAAATGCTCTACGCTACACAACTAAACATCTTAACGAGGAAAATACGCCGAAAAATATCCGAAATCTTTTAGCCGCATAATAGTCGTCTTGATCCAAGTTCTTTTAATGAGTGCTGAATTGCATTTAGAATAACAACTTTTAAGTATTGTTGAAATTCTTAAAAAAAAAGGAAATAATTAAAAAAGTATACATTTTTTGACCTCTTATTTTTGTTTTTTGTTTTGTAGATTTTAAATTGATTTTAACCTTAAATATAAATTTATAAAATAAGTCTAATGTAATAAACATTTATTTTAATATATAAAAATATCAAAAATAAAATATTTTCTTAATTCGTAAGTAGAATATTATGCGTATTGTAGAATTCATTAAAACAAAACAAAAACAACAAATAATACAGATAATAAAAAGTGTGACTTCGTTCGATGATTTTTTGACCAATATCAACACACTTTTGTATTTTTATTTTATTATTTATTTATATTTAATTGAGTGTAGTGAAATTAAAAAAAAATCATTAGTTTTTATTAAGATGATAACATTTGACTTCCTCCCCACAAAAAGATGCATTTTGAAATTAAATAAATTCCGTAAAATTTCAAGATTTAGTTTAACCACAAAGAAAAAACAGTCTAGAAAAAGTAAACAAATATGGAAAAAAAAATTACAAGTATATATATAAATATTTAAATTGAGCAAAATTAATAAACACATATTCGTGTTTAGGTTATTGTACAAAATATAAATGTACATCTGCAACAACTCTTCTAGAAAAATAAAATACCACAAAATATAAATGCATTTATTATTAAATTTTATTATACAACAATATTGAAAGAAAAGAGATTTTGTTTTGCGTTTTTTGTACCAAAAAATTATAATTAGAAATGAATAAATAAATGCAAACACTTATACTGTTTTTTGAATTATTTTTTCATGGACAAGGTTAAAGCTTCAAGAATTTTACCCATTACTTCGATACAGCTAAATATAGTCGTTCCAATACTACTCTGTAGGGCGTTCGTTTCTAAAGAATGTCATCAACCGAAAGTATTAACTCGTTCGTTCGATCACTGATGAGACTCACTCACTCGTTAACTGAAGCGGTAATCCGGCTGATTTTCGATTCGTTTATGAATTCGTACTCTAGTACTATTTCTTTTTATAGAATATGTTTTCTGAGTCTCGAAGTATTTCTCATGAGATCTGTCAAAGCGAGAATCAAAACACATTATACAAAGAAGACGAGGAAGTTCAAATTAATGTTTAAGGGAAAAATATATAATTCAATAAAAACTTAATAAAATGGATTCAGTTACTCTATGGATGGATGAAAAAATAGAGAAGAACGGGTCGAACGAAGAATATTACTTGAAACTGAAACTGATAAGTCAAATATTTTTTAAATGTGTCATAGAAGTTAAACATAGTTTGTCCCACAAATTGTTGGAAGTGTTTCTGCCCATAGTTTTTATTTCATCTTTCACGGGCACTGCCTCTTGTGTCATGAAAAAGTGCTTCTCAGCTTTGCCGTTCGGAATCGGCGTTAAATTGTAGGTCTCCATAATTCTTCACACGCACCCAGAAAATTGTTGAAGAGAGTAAGCCACTTAGGACTTGGCCCTTCAAGAGCTGTCGCGCCACCCTATTTATTTTATTTATTTATTTATTTATGTTATTTATGTTTCGGGACGAGCACATGTGAATTCCACCATAATTTCAAATTGCTTTTGTTCTATATGCACTTTTTTGCCTGATGATTCCCTGTAATAAAATTTATTTGCTTAAATTTTGAATAAAATTATTATTTCCTTACTTACATTTTATGTATTTCACACAACACAACAGAATTTCTCCTTTTGCGTCCTTTCAAAACGACCTTCGAATTGCAATCCGTTACCTTTCTTGGTGTAGAAACAAAATTTCCGTTTTCGAACGCTAATAACATTCGGAAACGTATTGCCAAGTACGAAAAATCCGAATGCGGATTTGTCATTCTGTAAGTACTAGATTTCTAATCCGCATTAGGAATAGAGGTTCGTTTTCGAAAAGATTTCCTTTCGAAACGAATTACGGAGTAAGGCTCCTGGGTGCTTGCTTAAGTCAACAAAGTCAGCTCCAGAGACTATATCAAACTTGTCGTAAAGCAGAAATAATGACAAATAGGTCGTAGAGAACTAGCTCGTCATTAACAGTCAGGAAAGTTCTCTTATTTCTCTCCATTCATTGTATTTTAGCGCAATGAAGCCTTGGAGTGTAAAATTGGATGACTTCTGGGTCCACTAACGGAATAGGTGAAGTTTCAGACGAACCCCCGACATACAAACTTAAGATTAAGATTTAACCGTTAACAAAAATATCTACTGTAGACATCGGGCGCCACTTCGTAGGGTAGCACTGGTAGAGAAAACTGTCAGGTCGTCATCTTATAGGAAACGAGCGCGGTTTCAAAGCGATTTAGACTTTGCGTTGTGTGATACCTTAGTAAGCAAGTGTCCCAGATCCCCCTTTATTTTGGCTGAATTCGAATATGACTCGCATACATTGGCTCAATATTCTTATTTGAACCAACAACTGAAATCAGATTATCTTGTTTTAAAACATTTGCCTCTGATTTGTAAACAAAATAAGAGCCTGAGCAACTAGCAAAAACAACAAATGCAGACTTTCTATTACACATTTTTTATTGATTTATTTTCGAAAAAGAAAACCTAACAACAAACTTTCGGAGAGAACATTGGATAAGGAAAAGACAAACAAAAAACACATCGAAATAAATATTTACAAGTTTTTGATCTTATAACATAAAAAGGCCACATCGGCACTTTCATCAGCAATATCAATGATCAGCGTCCATTCAATTAAAATCCATTATTGTCCTCCCAAAAAAACTTCAATTTCTCTAAAGACTAGTTCGCCGGCGTGGCTTTTTCTCTGCGTCTCAGTTATTATTCGGTCTTGGCTTTAATATAAGCTTGCCAGTATCATCACAACTCATATTGAAATCGCCTAGAACTAGTCTCATCCGAGAGGTTATTATTTGTGGCGCTATCACGAGCTTGTGTATGCCAAATAGGAAGAGTAAAACTGTAAATAGGTTGAATTTTTGAATTTATCTGCAAAACAGATGAAATCGAGTCAACTTACTTAGGGTAAGAGTGGCAAAAGAAAATATTGGATGTATGAGAAGCGATTCCGTGAGGGGAACTACAGAAGTCTTTGGATCACGCAGCCAGTACCAGGCACCAATGGCGGTACACATCGATATCATAGCTAACACTACTATATAACGAAAAAAGAAAACAGTTTTTAACGAGGAATAGAAGGTAATTGCACAAGCGATGCTTACTTCTCCATCGTAACGTTGAGGGCCGATATGAAGAGACCACTTCAGTTAGGCGGCGTTCAAATGCTTTAAGATCTGCAATGAAGACGAGTGAAAGATAATGATAACGATTAGATTCTGAGAACAAAGTTCATCGTTGTGGTCTGTTTCGTACTTTGATTACCTTCGCATGCCGACGGTTCCATTATTGAGTCGATTTTGATGGTTTGATTTGGCTATTATAGGATTGAATTCAGTGTCTTTTTCTAAAACAATATCCAAATTAAATGCTGCAAAACTTATGGGCAATTGGCGGACAGTAATTTTGTTTTCATTCTTTGGCAAAATTAACTTGTGTTCAAAAGTAAAATTAATTTCTAATCGAATACAAAACAGAAACCCACTTCAGACTTGAGCGTTCTGTTGGAAGTATCGCAAAGCGTATATTTTTATTTTTGCTACATCCGGATAACTTTTGACAGATGTCAGTGAATTCGCCGGAGTGATGGCCGGATACTTATTCTTAGGACCATGTCACACTGCAATCAGGACAAATCCTAAATTCAAAGCCATTCAATTTAAACAGTAATTTTTGAATAGAGGCCTACAGATGTGGAGAATTATGAGGGTGAGTGGTCCCATGATGCACATGATGCATATACTCCTACAACGCACTACTTTTTTTAAATTTGCTTGACAGCAAAAGTACACCGCTTTTTTGATCATATCATAAATATCGCAGATGTTCAGAAGGGTGTGTACACACCCTAACGCGAGTAGTTTCTCCCACCAATCGTTAGAGGGAGGTACATTCAGCATTCGTACCAACATTCAGTTGACAAACAAAACTACATTCAACATTTTAATTTCCTTAATTTTTCCTTCTCCATTTTGTAATTTTCCATTTCTTCCTTTGTAAGCCACGAGGCAACTCATTCTATATAAATTAAATATTACATTTTTGCCGGCCACTCGGTGGCTATTTAACTAAGAAGACTAAGTAAGTAAGCCTTTGTATATAAATGTACTTAAATAACATTTGTTGTTTCAAATAAAGGATTTTTAACACATTGTAAAGCTACCAAATTTGTAGTAGTCAGTTCAAGAACGAGTCTTCGTTGCGACCAAATTGTCGCAACAGCAGACATTTTAATAATAGAGCAATACGAAGATGTAACCGAACCCTCAATAAAATACCAATTCGCTATAATTTTTGACAACGTCTTCCATCTCTTTCAGTAAGTAGGCTCATCTCACTCTAACCTTATCTGACAACAAATATTGGAAAATAAACTTTTTTCCAAACATAGAGCATTGATAATTTTAACATTTTTCTTACGAGTATTTTGCTAACTTAATTAAATTAGAGAAGTAATTTTAGATTAATTTGAATACTATACTTACTATGTGCCATCCCTAGATAAATTTTAGAATTTTAAGCAAAAAGTGAAGACAAAAGGCAATCATGGAATTGTCTGTATCGAGAGTGATTCTAGCTTCTTTTCTATTCGTTTTTGGTGAGTCAGGCCCTTGATCATGTGAGAAAAAAATCTTCTAAAGAATTTTTATTGCTTCAGCAATTCCTTCGTACAGTGATGCGACCCGTGTACTTGAATTAAGCGATCGTTTCATTGATGTTCGCCATGAAAGCCAATGGCTGGTAATGTTTTACGCCCCATGGTGTGCATACTGCAAACGGACTGAGCCAGTATTCGGACTTGTGGCACAAGCGTTGCACAGCACAAATGTTCGGGTGGGACGATTGGATTGTACACGCTTTCCAGCGGCCGCTCGAGAGTTCCGCATTCGTGGCTATCCCACCATTATGTTCATCAAAGGCAACATGGAATTCACCTACAACGGTGATCGGACCAAAGAAGACCTCGTCGACTATGCCCTTCGAATGAGTGGCCCACCAGTGCAGCTGGTAACGCGAACGGAGAGCGTTGATATGCTCAAGGACGCACACACTTTGTTCTTTATGTTCGTTGGTCAACAGGAGGGTGTCGTTTGGGATACATACTATGGAGCCGCCGAAAGCTATCAAGAACACGGATTCTTCTATGCAACGACTGATGACATTGCTCAGCAGCACTTTGAAATCGAACACCTTCCAGCTGTGCTGGTTTATAAGGAGGAATCACAGCATTTGTATCCCCATGCGCATGTAGCTCACGAAATGGATCCGGCGGAGGTCAACGAAACCATTCATCATTGGGTGAATGTGGAGCGTTTCGTGACTTTCCCCAAAATCACTCGATTTAATATTCATCAGTTGATGAAGACCAAAAAATACCTGGTTGCGGCTGTGGTGGAAGAGGACAAACTCAACCAGGTTGCAACACACGAGCTGGAGTTCCGTGACATGGTCGAGGAAGTTATACGGAAGTATCGTGATCGCTATCATGATCAATTCCAGTTTGGATGGGTAATTAACTGGCAAAGATCGCAAATTACAAATTAAGAGTTATTCTAATTTTGCAGATTGGAGACCCGAGTATAGCCCACTCCATTGTCATGGATGCATTGCCAACACCTCACATCATAGTTATCAACTCAACGACCCAACACCACCACATTCCCGAAGACGATCCTATGCAAATGACGCCCCAGTCACTGCACATTTTCCTCGAATCGATAAGCAACCAGACAGCTATTGTCTACGGCGGCGACACTTTTGTGGTGCGCTTCTATCGTGCTTGCTTCGAAGCCAAGAAATCACTTAGGGAAATGTGGCTTGGAAATCCGGTACTAACGACTGTTCTGTTCGGACTGCCTTTAGGATTCCTCGCTCTAATCTTGTACTCGATCTTCTGTGGTGACTGCTTGGATGCTTCCGAAGAAGACGAGGAAGACCACGAAAAGAAGGAATAAGCGAATTCCTTCCAGACAATGAAGCTAAATTTTTTAAGTGTTGTATACATTTCTGTTGTGATCTCAATTATTCAAAGTAACGTTATTTTTTCGTTTCTATTTATTTTAGTATATTTTTTAGGTATGAAAGATTTTTTAGTCCTCCTGAGTTTCTCTCAATTCATCTAAATAAAAAAATGTGTTTTGTTGTTTTCTGTCGTGTCACAGTTACAGTTATAAGTTAAAAGAATAATTAAATTATTTTCAAAAATATCCCGATGATGGCCTTTTGATGAATGAAATAAAGCGTGATGCAAGTCTTGAACTTGGAAAACAATCAGCATCCGTAATCATCGTCGTCCTCATCCGAATCGATGGCAGCTCGCCGACGATCGTATTTTACTGTTGACGTACTCTGCGGCATTTGAGAGTTGACTTTTTCCAGAATTGAAACGAACTGGGCATCGTCTAGCTTACCCATTATTTGGCCCATCTGTGCCATGCGAATGACCATGTTCTCGAATATTTGAGCTTTTTCGGGTTTGCTTAGTTTAAGAGTGTTTACTGTCGAAAATGAACTGTATTATGGGATTTTATGAACTTAACGATAAACTTACATCGAGCTCTGGCTTGTTGATCAAGAACCTGTGAGAGGATTGAGTTTTTCATGTCTTCTTGCTGGCGCATTTGTTCCTGTTGTTGCTTCTGTTTCTCTGGGTCATTGCCACCGCCACCCTAAAAAGAGGATTCAAGAAATCAATAAACTAATGATTCAGAAAGGAAATCATTTTCAATGTTGTTAGCAAATTTATTGCTATTTTTGGATTTTGATTTTCAACCTGCAAACTATTGTGCCGCATGCTACTTCGTATGAAAGTTAGAGAACAAACTTACATATTGCGATTGCAGTTGGGCCATTCTTTGTTGGCGAATTGCTTCAAGATCTGCGTCACCCATTTTATTGTTAGTTTTTCGAAAGTTAAATGGCTTTTTTTAGGAAAATTGTTAAACTGTTGTCTTGGAAAGACGATTGAAAAACAGCGTTTTTCTTTTTCTTCGGGATATTTTGAGAATTTGACAGATGGTGACAAATTTGTTATTTTTGTATTATCATGTTGGTATTGGTACCATTGACATTGGTGATGTGTAATGTTGAAAGTTTTTTTTGCAATCAAGAAAAGTTGCAAGATAATAGGCATTCATTTTATGTTTACCTACAATAGACGCACGACTGTTTTAATTTAATGTTTATTTTTGTCTGTGAAATCCGAAAAAACAAGTGAAGTTGAACAAATAGATATAGCTCAGGAGCCTGAAAATTTTTAGCTCCGATATATCTGAGCTAATAAAAAGAAACACAGATTTTTTTTTGACAGCTCTGTAATCTGATCTGATCTGCTCAGAGGTAAAAAGAAAAACGCCATTTGATAACAGCCATCCTGTCAGTGGATTTTTGACAAGAGTTTTTTATATATACGCAGATCATCAACACGTGCAGTTCTGCTTGTTTATACAATTTTTCTTAGAGTTTTTAGTTAATTTTTTGAATTTAAAATAATTAATATGAAAAGTGAAGAAAGCTCTGTGACCTCGAGAATACATAATGTTCGTTTCTACAATCTAACACCCCGCCGCATCGAGTGCATGGCCTACGATAAGATCAACAAAAAGCTTGCTCTTTCAAGGTTTTTTTTTCGATCTTCATTTGCTATCAATTCCACTAATCATTTTCCTTTTCTCCTTAGACATGATGGAACCATTGAAATATGGGATATGCAGTATGCATCGTTCCATGAAAAAACTATTATCACTGGAGAGACATCGTCTATTGAAGAAATGGCATGGGCCGGCAAGCGTTTATTCACAGTCGGACTGACTGGCCATCTTGTCGAATGGGATTTAGTGGGTCACAAAAAACTTCAAACACAAAATGCCACTGGCAATTCGATATGGTGCGTTGATGTCAACAAAGAATGCACTCAACTAGCCGTAGGCACCGAGGAAGGTTACATAAACATATTCGACATCAGCGAAGGTCAGATGGTGTACAGTAAGCTCTTCGACAAGCAACAGGGTCGAATTCTATGCTGTAAATTTGATGCCACCGGAGAACATTTAGTCACTGGTGGAATTGACGCCATTCGAATTTGGGATGTCAAAACCGGACATGCACTCCATAAAATGTCTCTCACTCGACACTCGGAATCTAAGGGAGTGATTGTATGGTCACTTCAGGTTCTGCGAGACATGACAATTATAAGCGGAGATTCAAGAGGTATTGTCACCGTATGGGATGGCAAGAATGCAGCACATCTCGAAGAGCACTATGTCCTTGAAGCTGATGTATTGGCAGTAGCTGTTAACGATGAAGAGACAAAGTTCATCTGTTCCGGTATTGACCCAATTATTCGCATCTATGCCCTAACCGAAATCAAAAAAGAAGATATTACCCTACACAAGTGGGTTAAGTATCGTCAGAGAAAAGTCCATGACCACGATGTCAAGGCTCTTGCTTGTGTGGGAGAAAATGTTGTGTCTGGCGGTTTGGATGGTTATCTGGGTTTTTCATCGGTTACGCGAACATCAGGTTTGAACTTAAAATACGGCCCATTTCTGCAGGGTCCTGCTGCTTGCGTGTCTGTTAAAAAAAGGTTGCTACTCCTTCGCTATCCAAATACCGTCGAAATCTGGAAACTCGGAGATACCAAAGGTAAGATGGAAATATGTTAAAATTGGTTACCGAGCTGGTTGAACAATTTATTAATAATAAAAGAAATGATTGAGAAAAAGTAGACATAAAAATAAGGAATTAGGAATGATTCAAACAAATTTAAGTTAACAAGTGAAATTATGAACAGTAAATTAAGTTGATATTTCAATAAAATAGGTCTTGCAGATGAAGAGAATAATTCGGGTGGAACAAAACTATTAGCATTGACAAGGGCTCCCGCAAAACTCCTTGAAATGAAAAGCAAAAATGACAGTCCAATCACTTGCAGTACACTTTCGCCCAATGGAAATTGGTTAATTTATTCTACAACCACTGATATTCGAATGTTTTCCTTTGTTGAAGGAAACCGCAAAAAGATGTCGCAATTAACGCGAGTCAAGGATCTACCTCCAGGGTTCACTCCTTGTAAAAATATTCTCTTTTCGCATAACTCTGGTGATTTGTTCCTTAGCAAGATCGATAAATCAATTGAAGTATTCGAAGTACTGGTCAACGGTGGAATTGACCACTGTCAAAAAATTGATACATCGAAACACATCAAAGACACAATTCATATAATGGCTATCACGTATTGTGGAAACTACTTAATAGCTGCTGGGACTTGTCGAACAATAGCCGTGTGGATTAGAAAAGGCAAACACTTCAAACACTATTTGAATTTACCTAGCTATACTGCTGTCGCAACGGCTATATCCACCCACCAGCATTCTCCAAGGCTAGTGGCAGCGTTCTCCGATTCGAAAATCATCGAGTATGACCTGGAAAAAATGTGCTTCACCTGTACTGAGAAGGAATTCTTCCTTAAAGAGTCCGAAGCATGTTGTGTGAATAGTATAGTGTTGGACGGACGAAATCCAGATATTTTCGTTCTCCACAACGATATGACTTTGTTTGTGCTGGAAAAAGTATCACCCGATGATAAGCAACAGGGAGTGGCGAAGAAGCAAAGAACTTCTGAGAGCAATAAAGTCGACGGACTGATAATGAAATTTCACAAAAGATACCAGGTATGAAAATGCAACATTTTTAATTTGAACAAAAAAATAAAAGTAATTTTTTATAGCACTTTATTCACTTGGACCGGCTGAGTAGGAACGAGCTTGTGGCGGTCGGCGTGAATCCGATTTCGTTGATCGAACAACTTCCACAGGCATTCGCGTCACGCAAATTTGGAGCTACATAGGAAAAAAATAAACTTATATTCATTTTATTTTTACAAAAGCTGCATATTGTTTTGTTTTGAAATTGATTCCGTAAGCTTTTAGAAGCGGTGAATGGACCTTAGTTTTGCATCATTTAAAGCGAAGGCAAGATAAGAGTTTGGTAGTTCGTTGAAGACTGAACTTACTTATTTAAGGTGGCGCTACAGTCCGTTGTGGACTTAACCCTCAATCGTCAGTCTCCGCCAGCCAGCTCGGCCCCTAATTGTCTCCGGTTTTGCACTCCAAGTTGATTGAGGTCCTCATCCTCTTATACTTGAATGTGCCACCTGAGTCGCGGTCTTCCTCTCCTCCTACGTCCCTCGGGAATAGTGTCGAAGGCTCTCCGGGCCGGATCATTGGTGTCCATCCGCTCTAAGTCTCTGGACCTTGACCCTTCTGGCTAGGTCCAT
Organism: Sphaerophoria rueppellii; assembly: GCA_920937365.1. Classification (NCBI taxonomy): domain Eukaryota; kingdom Metazoa; phylum Arthropoda; class Insecta; order Diptera; family Syrphidae; genus Sphaerophoria; species Sphaerophoria rueppellii. The sequence goes on from CAKKXW010000001.1 coordinate 121,909,048, forward strand.
GTCGTTGTACAACCCGTAAATAGCCTAAGGCACATTCATCCGATTTTGTCAAGGTCCATGCTTCTGCACCATACAGCAGGACTGGGATGATGCTTTCTTAGCCCAAAGAAACAGCGATTAGCAAGAATTATTCTTCGTCTGATCTCGGCGCTGGTGTTATTCCCCGTGTTTATAGTGGAGCCTAGGTAGACAAACTCCTCTGCTACCTCGAAGTTATATGCGTCTATTGTGACGTCCTGTCCGAGTCGTAGGTGTTGGGTGTCCTTCCTCGAAGACAGCATATACTTCGGGTTTCCTCATTTACCGCTAAACCCATTTTTGCCGCTTCTGTCTCAATTCTCACAAAGGCACCATTGACATCATGCTGTGTTCTTCCCAGTATATCAATATCATCGGCGTACGCGAGTAGTTGAACAGATTTTTGGAAGATAACGCCTCTGGTGTTGACTGTGGAGATCTGCACTTTCTTCTCAAGAACGATGTTAAAGAAATCGCACGGCAGTGCATCGCCTTTTCTGAATCCTTTTTTGACGTCGAAAGATTTTGTAACCTCGTTGCCCACCTTGATGGTGTCATTTTGCACAAGCGAACGAGCTTGGCAGTGGCAGGGATGCCAAAACTAGACAAAGCTTTATAGTCTGTAGATGCTGTCAAACGCGGTCTTAAAATCGATGAAAAGGTGGTGGGTATCGATTTGGAGTTCATAGGTTTTTTCCAGGATCTGCCGCAACGTGAAAATTTGGTCGATGGTTGATTTTCCTGGCCTGAAGCCACATTGATAAGGACCAATCAGATTGTTGACGAAAGGCTTCAGACGTTCACATATTACGGCAGAGAGGATCTTGTAGGCGATGTAAAGTAGACTGATTCCTCTGTCGTTGGCGCAGTTAAAGGATCTCCCTTTTTCAGGAAGACTGAGCTTGACGAATACTAATTTGGAGCTCGTGAGAAGAAAATGAAAGTTTTTCGTCTTTGTTAGTAGACAATTGATTTATTTATTGATCTCTTCGAATAATTACAATAGTTGTCAGCGAAAAAAGTACATATAAGGCAACACAAACAAATTACAAACTAGGTACATTAATCATTAGACAATCCACTACCGTTTGATTACAATTACAAACAAAAAAGAACATAAAATATATTAAAGAGACTTAAACTAACTAAATTAACGTTAAAGTTGTACATAATTGTTTTAGGGAAGAAGCGATAAGAGAACTAAATTAAAATGGGAAGATTTTTCGTTGTTAGTTTTCTACTGCTGCCCGAAATTGATGGCGAATGAGATGTGTGATGAGTAGCGCCGGGTGACTTGGTCAGAGTGTCCATGAGGTTCATCTTGCTGGGTAGACGTGCTAGTCGGGGATTAGGTAATCTAATATTTTCCTTGCTATGGATTGGTTTGCGTATCCGGCTGATTTGTGAAGAGCTGCTGCTGGCGCTTGTTGATGTTGGCACGATCGAAGATCGCGATGCTGGTTCAATGCACTTTTGGAAGTGCTCGTAGTTGTCGGCATCAGATAGATCAGAACTCTCGGTGACGACAATTTTGGGTGCGTGCTTCTGTGTGCGTGATGATGATCGTCGTTTTTTGGCGCTTCCACTCTGTCGGGCGGATCGTCTGCGAATTGTTGTTGCGAGAACTCGATTCTTTTTGAACGGCGATTTAAATGTGGTCTTGGTATTGCTATTAGTAGAAACACCAAACACACTTGGACTGTTGAAGACGTTTAAGAGGGTTCGTTTGGCCGATGGAACTTGGGTATCAGTTCCTGGTAGCTTGCGTTTGTTTACACTTAACGCTGAGGAGCAATTTGTTTGGGACGGAGTTTTTCTCATAGACGAAACAGATATGTGTCCATTTTTGAGTGACATCGGAGTACGATTGCCGACAGGCGTTTGGGGATTCTTCCTGGCACTGCTGAGCATCTCTTTCTCCATCTTTTTCTTCTCCCAATCACGTGATATTAGGTCGATAATATTCTCTCCGTAAATGAGGAACTTTTTGTGCTCCTTTTCTTCATAGGCCTGGACTAGTTCAGTGAGAAGAGCCTCAATTTTGGGCAATTTACTTGCGATTGTCTTTCGTTCCTTTTCTTCCTTGAGCAACTGGCCTCCACGATTGTTATAACGTCCTGGTTCGGAAGCCTTTTGTTCGAGAGCAGACATGCGGTCCCATAGGATACGCCTGTCTTCGAAAAGTTTGAAAATCTTTTCGTTATTTTGGTAAAATGTCTTGAGGTCTTCTAATTCCATTTCATGCAGAATGAGCAAATCATCAGTATAGCAATCACTGTAGAAGTTTGAGAAGCGACTACGCTGTACTTCGGATTTCATGCATTTATCCCACCAATGAACGATTTCCTTTCGAATTTGTTCGACGAAGAGTTTTATGTTCTGTTTCTTCAGAAGTTCACAACGATTGACTTCTTTGTGGAGGATGTCGGCATTTGATTGAGAGCATTCTGTGTATCGGGCGAATTTGTTTCTTGTAGCGGGGCTAGTATTCAATTTATCCCAGAGGAAATTTAACTTTCGCTTCATACCTTCGAGTGTGTCTTCAAGTTCTAATACGCGATCCTTGTAACGAGCGTGCATCTCTCGAAGACCATCGAATGTTTCTTTATTAAGCTTGATTTGGCGGTGGTTGAGCAGACGATCATCGTTCTCTGAAAACATCTTGACCTCAAGAATTTGAAGGAAATTCTTGATTTCACGACGGATCGACGATACTCTGTTCAAGCGATCGACCTTTTCTGTCTTAAGTACTTCCAAATGCTGTCGGAATTCCTGAAGTTCTTCTTCGGAGGGCAATGGATCGGCAACTAATGAGCGCGGCTCCTCACCCAAATCGCAGCAGAGCGCGTCTTGCTCTAGAAGCAATTCGAATATCTGCTCCCTGCGAATTCGTAAGGATTCCCGCAGCTCGGCGAGACTTTCATCAAGTTCAGCTTGAAGAACAAGCAAAGGAACACCTTCGGATGGCTTCACATTAATTTCGACTTTTAGCAGACGCTGCAGATTTTCCGCTTCAGAACGTAGATCTGCAATTTCTTTCTCAATTTGTTCTCGTTTCTCCATTGATTCTACTACAAGGTCTTCGAAGTAATTTTTGGTGTGCTCTTCGAGCTTGATGACATTTTCCCGACACGAATTTTCGTCGAATATTTTTTTCCAAATTTCTATCAGTTCGTGGACGTAATTTTGGGTAAGGATTTGCATGTCCTTTTGGGCTTTGTTAAATAAGTCCGACATGATTGATTACAAAAAAAAAAAAGATTAACAAATATGTACAAACAATTAATTTTGATGATTTTTCGTTTAAATTTTGTATAACACCACAGTTCTATTAAAAAATATTGTTTTTTCTTTCAATATTTTGTAAATTGGAGCCGATGGAACTGAACAGTGAAAAACGTTGATGCTATACAAAAATTCGTTATTATCTGTTCGTTTTTGAATTGTGAACAGTTTGTTCTTTGGTCGAAGAATCCCAAGTAACTGAGCGAGACGGATGTAGTGGAAAATGAAAACGCATTCAGGCAACTAGATGGGTTTTTGAATGCCTTAGGGTAGGCTCAGACTTCAGAATGAAGAAAAATTAGATATGTTCGATAATTTACAAAATGCTTTGACTATGTAAATGAAGATATTCAAGAAGCAAGCTACAATTTGAATGAAATTTTCTTTTGCATTTTTCTAAAGTATTAGTTTGCATCACGATTATGTATTGTTTTTTAATCACTTCACTTGTATAATTATCGTATGCAAAGTTTGAATTTTGGAAACCATTAACATTTCCTATTGTTTCCAAGTAAATAGTTCATAGAAGGAAAATCTGTTTCAATGCATAACGACGCCCAAGAAACTGAACAAAGCTACTTCGAATTGCTGGTAGTTTTCAGCCTATCTCTTTCTAGCTTCCAGTATATTTGCCCCTTAAGCATATTGCTATCTCATTTTACCCCAATCATCTGTGAAATAGTTTGCTACGCCAGCATTTTTCCTTTTCTTACAAACAATCTCGAAGAATACAAACTTATACTTGTTTCTTTTTTTTCATTTGTGATGCGCTAGTGCATTTCGAAAATGCACTTGTACCTATATGTATTTATATATATCCAACACATGCGTACTTGAAATAAGTAAAATAAGTTCTTTCAAGAAAAAAAGAGACAGAGTAGATTATGTAATGCTTTTAAACCACAAATCAAAGCGAGAAGAAACTATTTGGACCCTTTGTTAACTACCCCCGCACCCCACGCCAAACTGTGTATAATTTTTTAGCTTTATATGTGTGTGACTCCAAATTCCACCTTCTTTCTCTTTTGCAAGTTCATTCTTTTCTTGATTCTTCCATCATCCATCTTCATTTTCAATTTTTCATTCTCCATTTAATCTTCGTTAAAGTGAGGCGTACTTTGTCTTCTCTACGGATTTGTGTATTTTTGTGTGAAAAAGCAAACCAGAAAATAAATTCATTTGAAATCCCTTTGGAAAATTACTATTTGTTTTGATAAAACATTTTTTTGTGTTGAATTGGTATCATTAAAACTTTTCACTATTATTGTTGATAGCAAAACAAGATAAAAATATTGCAATTTGATCCAGTTTTACTTGCAACTACCTTGGGTGGTGGCCAGTGGAGTTCTTATTGCTAATTTTTCGAGTTCCCATTTAGTTTTTCTCTTCGGAAGTTGGAGAAATATAGCAATTGAAATAAAATTGAAGCAAAAGGCAATTAAAAACACTCATCAAAATTTAAAAAAAGTACAAGTTATTAAAGTCAAATCGAAGTATACAAAAACAAAAAACGAAAAAGAACTAAAATTTTCTTTTGTGGTCTTGGCTAAAAATCAAACATGGCGGATGTTGAATCGTCTAGCTCGGCTGTACAACAGCCCCCAACTTCAACAAGCCACCTAAATTCGATTCCATTGATTGCTGCTGAACTGTTGGTGGACAATAGTAATGCCCAAGTGAGCATTCAGCAGCAGCAATTGCAACCCCAATCGTCGTCGGGGGGTGGTAGTACGTCGAACGCCTCTTCGTCGTCGTCATCATCTTCAGCATCGGCCTCAGGTGCCTTACAGACTAGAACATCGTCTGTTGTTGTTGGTGGCGACTCTAATGAGCCAGAAGCTAAGAAACCAAAGCTGGACTTGGTTACAGCTGGTACATCAGCCACTACCACACAACACGAAAAGCTCGAATATCGTTTGGGTGGGATACTATGTTGTGCTGTTTGTTTGGATCTACCCAAGACGGCTATGTACCAGGTGAGTGCCTACTTTGTATTTGTTTTTGTTTGGGAGAACGGAAGAAAAAAAAACGGGTGGGTTGTTCAAATAGATATAAAAACAATACCAATGTGTGTATCAAAAATAAATGGAGGAAATGTGAATACTTCTCGCACGGCCCCACCGCATTCCATAAATTAGAACGTCCTTGGGCTGGTGCGATTTCTGATGTTTGTTTTGATCAACTTGAGAGCAAGTTGATAGGCAAGGCATTGTGAGTAAATGGCTTAAAAACAATCGTTAGATAATAGTTCCAAAGTCGAACAAAAGATTTTTGAATTTTCTGTATACATTTTTTATGAAATGAAATGGAAAATGCAGTGTCTGGCTGGGGGAGTGGGGGAAGACAAGTCAGTGCATTTTTTTGTTTGTCTAGAAAGAGAGGCAAATAGAGAAAACTCAAGTAAATAATATAACAGGAAAGATTTTTTTCTTACCTCCTAATTCTTGATTTTATATCCCATTTCTGTCTTTGGTTCTTAAAATGTTAGAGAGAGAGAGAGAGAGAGGTATGAAAGAAATAGTGCAACAACGCAACAATAGTGGTGTGGCGCAGTTGAAAAGAAAAAAAAAGACGATGTCGCTGTAATCTGTAAATTAATACAAGGCAAAAGGGGTTTCTTTTAGTTTATATATATGTAGGTATACGTTGTATATATGTACTGCATGTGTAAACAGTTTTTACGACGCAAAAATTGAAGTAAAATGACGAACTTAAATGTGAAATTGTCCAAATTCTCAAGGCTAATATAAATCTTTGAACTATTGAGTCTTGCGACTGCACAGGTGGCATGATTGTTTTTCTTTGGAAAATTGAAAGAAAGCTTTTTCAATAGTTTTGGGTATCTGTAGTTTTCCCAGATCCCCGATCATTTAACTTCAATCAGATCAACATCAACAATTCAAGACACATAAGAACTTGTTATGAGGGAAGTAAATAATGACCATGCGTGTTGTATGTAGAAGTAGATGTAGCCATGTAGGTGCAGTTATATTCATCATTAACATATTTGGCTTTTGTCTCTGCCCCTTGTATATAAGACGCTGTAAATAAAAATAGCTTATTGTTTATATTGATAAAATATTTATCTCACGTACGGTGTGGATAGATAGAGTCAGCTGTTTTTGACAAGCAAAAGTGTGTTTATGTATATGTGTGTGTAAGCGATACCCAGTCGTTTATTTATGGTACATATTTATATTTTAAACAGCTGAGGACAACGTATGAGATAACGTAGGTGTACGATACGAATACTAGGAAGAGTTGCCATTGTTTTTTTTTATCTTCGCGTTCTTATTAAAAATTGAATGGTTTTGGTATTTTTTGTTTTTTTTTTCTTTGGCTTGAGAAATTAGTATAAGTTGAATTAGTTGAAGTTACCAGAGGAGAGCTAAATATGTTGGTACCTAGTTAATCTCATATGTCTACCTAACTACATGTTAATTTGTATTTTATCTGTCTAAGAAATAATGAGGAAACCCTGCTGATTACATTAAGTAGGTTCCTTTTCCTATAATATTATAATCTTGTCAATTTTATCAAAAGGCGTACCTTCCTATGATACACAAATTCTTTAGTCTATCATGTATGTTTGCATATCATTCTACTAAGTTCATCAGAGTTCATTAAAATACTATCAGTAAAACATTGAAATTCTATTTTCTATTTAAATCCAATTAAGCATTGGTAATCCAAAGCGAGAAGAAATTGTGATTTTTACTAAACGCCACGCCATCAGCTTGTTAGGTCATAAACAAGCAATTATTTTCAAATCCATAAAAAACATAACCATAAACCCGAATTGCAGTTAAATATTAGATAAACAATATTTAAATGAGATTTTAATTGATAAATGCAAAAAACACTTACGAAGAGTCTTGCATTCTTCAACAATTCTTTGAATACTCAATTGTATGCCTACAAAGAACGTCTTTGAAAATCACTTTTTCGTGACAACTTGATACTCTTGGAATTTTTGTCAGTGCTTGTCAGCTTATCACCTAAATCATTTTGATTTAAAAGTTACCAATCAAAACTTGAATCAATTTTACTAAATCGCAATAAACAAATCTACGCATTCTACATTTGCGTGAAGGTAAATTGCGTTCAAAAGCCTTGCAGGGCTCTGAAAAACTACGCATTTCAATAAACAAAAGTTGATATCATTTACTAGGTAGGTATCATTTAAAAAGTGGAACAGGAGATAGGGTGAATGGTTTCAGTTTTAGTTTACATAATTTACATATAGAAATAAGTTTTGTTTTAAATACATTTTTTGTTTGTTTTTTAAAAACACAAAAAAGAAAATGTGAGCATGTAGGAAGGTTCTTTCTTTATGTAAAACTTCGCGTCAAAAATGATTTTCTATTAAAAGAAAAAGCAAGCAACTCGTTCCTCATTGCTATAAAGGAGGATACGATAAAAATGTAATCATTCCGGGCTATAGGCTGCAGAGGTAGACATGAAGGCCACTAGAATAATGTGTGTCTATTTGTGTTTTAAATAAATACTTCTTTGACCCAACTCTTTCTGCCAATTATTATTTATACAATTTATTTGTTATTAAATGTCTGCCTCACAATTATAGCCCCGTGTATGTGTTTAATTTTACAAATAATAAAGCAACCAGTACTACATACTTAACATAACTATTTTTTTTTTGTTGACATTCATAAAAATTGCTGAATAGAAAGAAATCAGTTGAATGCTTCTTGTATGTGGAGAGACCTCAATTTATCATAACAGTGGAGCTACAAAATTGGGTATCCGGGGTATAAAAATGTACATTGCTGTTATTTTGATTTATTTTGAATCAGAATCATTAACAAATAAACAAAAAAAAAAAAATCCGGAGTAACGATTTTGATGGACTACTTTCTTTATAGATCATTTATTCCTTTTAAAGCAAAATACTTTGAACAAACCTCTTTTATTAACCACTCATGCGTATTGTTTGGTTGTATTTATTGATTCCATCAAACTTTGTAAAATTAATAAAACCAAAACAAATGGGGTCAATATTATAATAGGAAGAGTTTTTTTCTTGTATAAATTCATCAGTTTTTTTTTGTTTTTTTTTTTTGTTTTTCTTGTTTTATGCTTTCTCTCATAACCGAAGTAAATCGTTATCTAATTTCTCTTGTGATTAAGAACGGGAAAAAACTGTTTCTTGTTATTGAAGACCATAAACAAGTTAGTTTTCACTTGTTTGATTTTTTTTTGTGTTCTTCGGTATATTTGAGATCACTAACCGCAAATGAAATATTATGGTTTCGTTACTTTGGTTTATCGCCTCAAATTAGCATATGAATACTCTGGACTATTAATTTATTCAGTAAATTGAGATATGAAATGAAAAGATGATGAGAACAAAAACATAAAATGTAAAAAAAGAGCCAAGTTGAAGTTCTCTTATGAGCGAACAACACTATATAAAAAGTCAGCCACCAAAAGTAATGAGATCTACAAGAACGCCAAGTTCTTAACAATTAAAAGTGTTATACTGAATATTTTAAATCATAGAAAATAATACAACAATATTAAACGAGAATAGAAACTGAGCCCAAAGTTAGTTTGAATGAAAATGTTCAAGTTTTAAAATGTCAGTAATCCTGATCACGCAACAAACGAAAACTTGAACTTTAATGTTTTTGTCCTGTTTTTACATCTTTTTGAAAGTTTTTTTTTTTTTTTTATGGAATGGAAGCATGAACCTCGAAATACACTCAATAAGCTAGAAAGTTGCAAGCTGACAACCCCAGCAGAGCTGTTTGCCGGGGAAAGGCAGAAATATGACGGACCTTACCATGGCGTCCGAAAGAGCTCGTTAATGACTGGTTATCCCCCAGCCTTTCATTCTTCGGCACGGTTTTCGTACAAAGTACGCTCACACCACCACTGAAATTAAGAACCTCTAAACTATGATTTAATAAGATTTCCGAGGGGTTACGAACAATTCGGAGACCCAGCTTAATATTAGCTGATTTTCCATCCTGCGCCAAATCATATCATTCAACCAAAGCCTTACAAGTATTCCAAATTTCAACATCCTACGACCATTTTAAGATAGTGGGCGGCAACCACGCCCCTTAATGACATTTAAACATGTTACTTATATTTTTCCTTATATTCAACCTAAACCCCATTCGAATCCCGAATTTCAACATTCTACGACCATTTTAAGAAAGTGGGTGCATACCACGCCCCCTGAATGAAAAAATTGAAATTTTCGATTTTTTCCTTTCCCCAAAAACCTCCCATTGTACCAAATTTCAAGAATCTGATATTGTAAGAAGTGCTTCATAATTTTGATGATCAGTCAGTCAATTGTGGTTTTTGAAATTATTACAGTTCAATATCTCAGGAAGTAGTGGTTCCACGAAATTATGGGGGATTAAGAATGTTCTTGAGTTCGATCCTGTAAAAAGGGAGTAGTTCTAGAACTTGGCTGGGTACTACCTTTTTATACATAGCTACTACCAAGTTATTCGAGGTCCAGCCGTTATTTCAAGAGCTTTGTACCTATAGCCTATGTGAACACTTTCGTTAGCTGATATATGGCCTTTTTTCTTTTTTACCTCTGAGCTGATCAGATCACGGATGTGTCAAAGCGAAGCTCTGAGCAGATCATATTCAATGTCCTCCGATTTAATAAAGAAACAAACCTGAGCACTGAAATGTAATTTTTTACTTATTTTAACAATTTTTTGTTTACCTACAATAGACGCGCGACTGTCTTGGGAATCCATTTTTAATTTTATGTTTGTTTTTGTCTGTAAATCCGTCTTCGATCAGCTATCTGCTCCATTTGCTCGGATCTGAGCTGAAAAATATTTTTGACAGCTGTGTAATCTGATCTGAACTGCTCAGAGGTAAGAAAGAAAACGCCAATAGATATGATATATGGCATTAAGAAAATTGCTTTCTGTTTAAATCGTTTTGCTGAGCCTCCAGTTTCGGAGAGTGTGACTGCTTCATTGGCAAAACCAATGAGAATATTAGAATTCCGAAAGTATAGTTATATCGAAATACATTTCTTAATAAAAACAACTAAATGAACTGTACATTTATTTATAAAATAAATTAAATTTTTAGGATTATCTTTTATATTAAGAATTTTGTTTTTCATTCGAATTTTAAATGGAAATCTTGACAGAAAAATAAATTTAAAATTACTGTTGAAAAGAAAAATAATGTATTAAAATCATTAAAATTAAATTAAAAACAAGAAAATAAATAAGTGAAAGAAAATTTTGAAAAATGTGCTCTTAGGATAAATAAACTTAAAATAAAGTTGTACAAAATATATAAAGAAAAAAACCAAAAGACTAATGTGATTGCTTATTTGTGTTACGTAAGCTTTTCTGTACTGTTCTGAGTTTATCAAAACTAATTAAAAGAATTAAAAAAATAAAGAATAAAAATGTATAAAAAATGAATTTTATTCACAAAGAAAATATTTTGTTTTATTCAAACTGCTTCTACCTCGTTCTCGAACTTTTCATCTCAACGTTGCCGTCTTCTTGGTTTTTCAAAAATTTTCAGGTCTGAACTTGATTGTTCATTTATGTTTTCTAGGAAAATGCATAGATTAGTTAAACTACACACGCAATTGGTAAACATTTCAAATACAAAAAAAAATAATATTTAATATTTTAAAACTATATAAATATTATTTATTAACTCGCTCTTCTTTTTTTATTTTTTTTTTTTATTTTTAACAGAGAATGTAGTGAGTTGCAAAATCAAAATTCTTATTAAAAAATTACCAAATAAATCTTGTCTCGTTTAACCGCAAACTAAATTTAAATAAATCTATTTTTCCGTTTAATAATTTTCAGTGTCAAATGGGACATTTAATGTGCGCCGCTTGTTTTACCCATCTGTTGGCCGATGGACGGTATGTTGGATTGGGTGGATATTTATTCAAACAGTTTAAAATGATTAATTCGAATATGTAAAGTGTTTTTAAAATTTCTCAAGCTGATTTTTTGTTTTATTTTATTGTATTTTTAATTTGAAATGGCAATAATCGTTATTTATGTTTCTTATCTTTTATTTTGTTTGTTTTTCGTTTCGAATATTTATTTTCTTGTTCTCTAGTTTAAGGGATCAGATAGCTACTTGTCCCAATTGTCGTGTTGAGATTTCAAAGAGTACTGCATCGAGAAATTTGGCAGTTGAGAAGGCAGCTTCAGAGCTTCCAAGTGAATGCCAGGTGAATTGAAAATCCCACTGTTATTATGTATTTCTGTAATATTTGTTTTTTCTTGTAAATAATTTTAGTATTGTAACAAAGAATTTCCATATAAATCACTTGAGCGTCATGAGCAACACGAATGCCAAGAACGTCCAACAAATTGCAAGTATTCACGAATTGGATGCCAATGGCGCGGACCAAATCATGAAAGTAAGTCAAAACAACAATTGTTGTCTAAATTTCAAACAAACAGCATTTGTCTAGCCTATACCCAAAAAAGGCGAATCCTCCTCTCTCCCCAATTATCGTCCGATTGCATTAACGTCCCTTCTTTCTAAGGTCATGGAAACGCTGATAAATTATCAGCTTAAGAAATATCTTGAAAAACGAAAGCTTCTTAATGACCGACAGTACGGCTTTCGCAGCAACAGGTCCACTGGTGATCTGATGGTTTATCTCACCCAACAGTGGAACAAATCTTTACATCGCTTTGGAGAAAGTAAAATTGTTGCACTTGATATTTCAAAGGCATTTGATAGAGTTTGACACCAGGCTCTCTTATCGAAAATGCGTGCATACAAGTTGTACTGGACGGGTTGAGGTCTGAAACCTACAATATAAATGCTGGTGTGCCCCAGGGCTCGGTTTTGTCTCCGACCCTCTTTCTCATTTTCATAAATGATCTCTTGTCTGTAACTTATAATCCAATTCATTGTTTCGCTGACGATAGTACCCTTAGCTTTTCATATTCGTTCCCAGACTCATCCTTCCTCTTCGGATGTGGAACTGCAACGCCAAAATATGATAAGTTCATTAAACTCTGACTTAAACAGCATTGGGGGAATGGGAAATAAAAAAACCCGCGTAGAGTTTAATGCTTCGAAAACTCAATGCTATCGTTGAAGTGAGATATACCCCCCCCCCCCCCTTGCCACCGAACATCTCGAAATTCTCGGTATGTGCATCACCGACCACGTCTTGTGGAATGATCACATATGCGATGTCGCCAAAAATGCCAGATGTTTAGGCTTTCTAAGACGATGCAAGAATTTTTTCTCCGCTTCTGATCTGGCTACAGTCTATAAAACATATATACGTCCAAAGCTTGAGTACAACTCCCACGTTTGGGCTGGTGCTCCAGTGGCGTACTTAAGTCTTTTGGACAGGATACAGAGCAGAGCATTTAAGATAATTGATGACCATACCATCATTGGGACTTTTACGTCACTCGAACATCGACGTAATGTCTCATGCCTCACCCTCTTCTACCGTTATTTCAACGGTATATGCTCTAGAGAAATAGCCAGTTGTATTCCTCCCCTTAAGATATTCAACCGTAATACCCGCGACTCCAGGAATGCCCATCAGTTTACCCTCGAGCCCAACTTCGGTCGTACGGTCATGTTCAGAGAATCGTTCTTTAGCCGTACTACGCGAATGTGGAACTCTCTTCCACACTCTGTCTTTCCCAGTTATTGCAGTGTTCAGGAATTCAAGACCAATGTTAACCGACACCTCATCCTGAAACCTCCCCAGCTATCCCTCTTTCCCCTTACGCTCGCACTGTGCTTTGGCATAAAAAGGGAATGAAACCTCTTGAGTGCGCGTGATTATTAAAAAAAAAAAATGAAAATAATGAACATTTTAAGCTACACAACATGAACGGGTCTGCTTGCACCCACATAAGTCTGGTTATGAAGTGATGTCCGCCTTGGAAGCCTATGACGCTAAAATGAAAGATGAGAAGAAGATGTTTAGCACTCTGATTGATCTGTTGAGCTATGAGAAAATTATTTTCAATGGTAAGTATCATGGTGTACCGTTAGTTAGTAGGGCGAATCTCATTTCCTTTTCCTTTGGTTTAGATCTGCAAATGAAACCATACCGAACAGATGAATATGTTCACAAACTCTTCTATGAGACGGCTAGATTTTCGGCATTTAACCAACAATGGGTTGTTAAGTCAAGAATAAACAACAGTCAACGTGATCCACACCAATCAAATGATAGGACAATTACCTATCAAGTAAGACTTATGTTATGAATAAATAAACTAAACTAAACTAAACTAAGACGTCTTTAAAACTCAGTGCAATGATTGTTCTAATCTAATCTAATTTCAGCTCATTCTGAAAACAAAGACGAGCACACCTTTGAGCATTCACTTTTTTGCCCTAAAAGGACCATTTTCCGACATGAAAGTCTCAACACAAATCTACAAACATGACTTTACAGATCTAGTTAGTAAAATTAGTTTAATGGTTGTTCCTTTAACTGACTTTTTCATCTTCCAGAACACAGAAAGTGACTACTACACTCTACCCCTTCCAGACAGTTCGGAATGCAACCGCTTGCTTTCGAACAAAGCAATCAATTTCAGGTTAGTATTGATTTCTGTTACGAAAACAATAAAAAGAGTATTTTATTAATCTTGCTTTATTTCGCTCAGACTTTTGATGTTTTTACTAAATAAATAAGTTTTAAACTAAGGAGTAACAACCAATCGTCATTAAATGTCCAATTCCTTCTAAATATTTCATAAACTAACAAAAAAATTCAAACCAGAATAATATTAACGGCTTATAATTTTTTGTTTTTAAACAAAGAACAAATTTTCGAATCGTGTGAAATGTTCGTTTTATTCTTCAAAATATTTTTATTAATACGTTTTTCACTTTATATATTAATCGACAAAATATATCTCTTATAATTCTTTTATTTACTTTTCTTTAAAAAAGACAAATTGTTTTTTCAAAATTAAATAAAATAGTTTTGTTAAAGAGTTGCAATAAAGAAATGAATATGTATATTGAATAAAATCTTTCTGTTTGCCATTTTTTTATTTTCTTGAAATTATACATCAAAAAAAAAAAAAGAAAAGATGTGAAAATATTTAATAAGAAATAACACAAAATACAATTTAAAATAATAACTTGTAAGTTTTACAAAATAGATTCTTCAATATTCATTAAAATTAAAAAAAAAAACAATAGAGAACTTTCATTAGAATAAAACTGATCTCACTCGTAATATTATTTGAACACAAAAATCTAACAAATATTTTTATTAAAATTTGAAATTCAAAATATTTAAACAGTCCTTTGCATTATAAGTAACCAAACAACAACAAACCGAATAACTGACTTATACACAGCTGTAGCCTATGTTTTGTTTTCTGTTCTCTTAATTAAAAACAAAAAAACTGTATTTTGCGTTTTGTAATTAATTGGAAATAAGTTAAGGAGAATTTATATAGGAAAATTATTATACCTACAACCACTATAATATAATATAATTACAATACATATGAATTAATATATGTAGTTCTCTAATATTCACTGTGAAAATGAAAAATGAATAGAATTAAATGAAAATAATAAAATTAATTAAAAAAAAAAACATTAAATATAATTGTTTTATGTTGTGAATTTGATAACTTTTTCTGTGGTAAGTATGTTTCAGGGACTTGTCATGGTCATAGGTCAATAATGACATCGTCGAATCCTTCTGATTTTATCAACTAAAAATTATTTAGTAACAACTGTTGGCAGGCGAGGTGTAAACACCCACACCTTAAATAAACTCCAACCTTAAACCTTACGTTTTTAGTATTTCTTATTGTATTTCCAACTTATGCATTTTTACGATCTAACCTACGATATCCGGTTACCATTTCATTTTATATAAATTAGTTTAATTTTGCCTTCGAACATCCTAGGAAATAGAAGCTAACTTGCGAAGATTGTTTTATGGTTAAACATGATTAAAACCATACAATTAATTTTTCGTATGTTCAAAATTAAAAAAAAAGATTTCTGAAAGAATTTAAATTTTTTTGGCGTGGACTCGTTATTTTTTGTAAATGACTCGTTTTTCAAGCTTCTGGGAGTCGAAAATATTTTCCCTGCGCTATCACTGGCCCAAAGTGACAGACTTCCACGCTTCCACCACAGCAAATACGAGACTAAAAGTATGCGTACTATTTCGATTTATTCTTGTGTGTTTTTTTTTTTTTTAAAGATTTATTAAGATTTTTGATACAAATATTGGAAAATTATAGTGCAATTATATGTTAAAAGTGAAAAGAATTTATTTTTATTTTTTTATTATTTATTTATTTTTTATATTACATGCATTTTTTTGTATGTTTAAGTTTTTTTTTTTTGAAAAGTTTGAGCTCAACGGAATCTTATTTTCGAATTCTGAGCCCATGAAACCCACCTCGACTCAAACCTGAGCATTGTATCTAACTCAGTGCGAATGTATTGGTGCAGTCTCTCATTTAAAAAGCATTGGAAAACTAACACATTCTCACTGGGTTAGTACAAAACGACCAAATTGCAGCTTGTATGCAAAAAGAGAGCGAACACCCGAAGTTGCGACTCTAGGTATTATATATTCTCTATGACCGCGAACCTGACCTAGAAGTAGAAACGGCAATATCACCGAGCTGTTCAAAGCAGCAGGCGACGAGCTGGATAGAAGCATACACCAAATCATCTGTAAGATATGGTCAGTGGAATACTTACTTACTTAAGGTGGCGCTACAGTCCGTTGTGGACTTGGGCCTCAATCAACAGGCTCCGCCAGCTAGCTCGATCCTTGGCTAGTCGTCTCCAGTTTTGCACTCCGAGTTGATTGAGGTCCTCTTCCACTTGAGTGCGCCACCTGAGTCGCGGTCTTCCTCTCCTCCTACGTCCCTCGGGAATAGTGTCGAAGGCTTTCCGGGCCGGAGCATTGGTGTCCATTCGCTCTAAATGACCGAGCCATCTGAGTCTCTGGACCTTGACCCTTCTGGCTAAGTCCATGTCGTTGTACAACCCGTAAAGTTCGCTGTTGTATCTTCTTCGCCATTCCCCTTCAATGCACACGGGGCCAAAGATAACCCGAAGAACTTTCCTCTCGAAACAGCCTAAGGCACTTTCATCCGATTTTGTCAGGGTCCATGCTTCTGCACCATACAGCAGGACTGGGATGATGAGTGTGTTGTACAGTTTTACCTTAGTTGCTCGAGAGAGGGCTTTTCCACTCAATTGCTTTCTAAGCCCAAAGAAACAGCGATTAGCAAGAGTTATTCTTCGTCTGATCTCGGCGCTGGTGTTATTGCCCGTGTTTATAGCGGAGCCTAGGTAGACAAACTCCTCTACTACCTCGAAGTTATACGCGTCTATTGTGACGTTTTGCCCGAGCCGTCGGTGTTGGGTGTCCTTCCTCGAAGACAGCATATACTTCGTTTTTCCCTCATTTACCGCTAAACCCATTTTTGACGCTTCTGTCTCAATTCTCACAAAGGCGCCATTGACTTCACGCTGTGTTCTTCCCATTATATCAATATCATCGGCGTACGCGAGAAGTTGAACAGATTTTTGGAAGATAGTGCCTCTGGTGTTGACGGTGGAGTTCTGCACTATCTTCTCAAGAACGATGTTAAAGAAATCGCATGACAGTGCATCGCCTTGTCTGAATCCTTTTTTGACGTCGAAAGATTCCGTGAGCTCGTTGCCAACCTTGATGGAGCAGCGTGAGTTCTCCATCGTCATTTTGCACAAGCGAACGAGCTTGGCAGGGACGCCAAAACTAGACATAGCTTTGTACAGTTCGTCTCTGTAGATGCTGTCATACGCGGCCTTAAAATCGATGAAAAGGTGGTGGGTATCGATTTGGAGTTCATAGGTCTTTTCCAGGATCTGCCGCAACGTGAAGATTTGGTCGATGGTTGACTTTCCTGGCCTGAAGCCACATTGATAAGGACCAATCAGATTGTTGACGAAAGGCTTCAGACGTTCACATATTACGGCAGAGAGGATCTTGTAGGCGATGTTTAGTAGACTTATTCCTCTATAGTTGGCGCAGTTTAGAGGATCTCCCTTTTTCAGGATCGGGCAAACAATGCTGAGGTTCCATTCATCGGGCATGCATTCCTCTGACCATATCTTACAGATGATTTGGTGCATGCTCCTATCTAGCTCGTCGCCTGCTGCTTTGAACAACTCAGCAGCTAGTCCATCTGCTCCAGCGGCTTTGTTGGATTTCAGCCGTGATATTGCGGTTTTCACTTCTTCTAGGTCGGGTTCACGGAATTGTTGGCTATCATCGTGTCCGATGAAAGGCTCCTGTCTGACGGCGGTATTTTGTTCGTCGTCGCCGTTATACAATCTACAGAAGTGGTCTTTCCAAATCCCCAGCATTGACTGCGATTCTACTATGATGTTCCCTTGTTTATCTCTGCAGGCATCAGTTCTTGCTCGATGACCTTGAGCCAGCTGTTTAACCTTTCGGTAAAACCTCCGAACTTCATTCCTGCTGTTGGCTCTCTCAACATCCTCGATCTGACGCTTCTCATGCTCTCTCTTTTTCCTCCTGAGAAGCCGGCGTTCCTCTCTCCTCTTTTGCTCGTAGAGCTCACGAGCAGCTCTTGTCCTTCTATGCAGCGCCGCTTTGTATGCCTCCTGCTTGGCTGCATGGGCCTGCCTGCATTCTTCATCAAACCAGGGGTTTCGTTTTGGTGGCTGTGTGAAACCCAGCACATTAGAGGCGGCATCTCTAATTGCTCTTTGGCAATGTTGCCACTGGTCTTCGATACTTGATGTTGGCGGCATAGGACTCCTTAAGAGGTTACTTGACACTCGATCAGAGAATGATCTGGCGATCTCTTGCGATTGTAGCCGTCCGACGTCGAATTTTCTTGCAGCATTTCCTTGTTTTGGCCGTTGTCGGGATATTCGTAGCACTACCTTGGCTACGACGAGGTAGTGGTCCGAGTCGATGTTAGCTCCTCGGAAAGTTCGAACATCTAAAATGCTGGACAAGTGCCTTCCATCGATCGCAATGTGATCAATCTGGTTGACGGTTGATTGATCAGGAGATCTCCATGTACCTTTATGGATGTTGAGATGAGGGAACCAGGTGCTTGCTACCACAACATTTCGCCCCGCAGCAAAATCGATCAGCCTGAATCCGTTATCGGATGTGGTGTCGTGCAGGCTGTGCTTTCCGACCGTTCCACCAAAGATGTCCTCTTTTCCCAGCTTAGCGTTAAAATCGCCGAGGACAATTTTAATGTCATAACTAGGACATTGCTCGTATGTTTTGTCGAGGAGCTCGTAGAACTCGTCTTTGGTGTCGTCCTTTTTCTCTTCTGTGGGGGCATGCGCACATATTAGGCTGATGTTGCCGAATTTAGCCTTGATTCGGATTGTCGTGATGCGTTCGCTCACACATTTGAAGCTCAAGACTTTTTGCCTGAGTCTGCTTCCCACGACGAATCCGCATCCAAATAGTCGCTGTTGTTGCTCTCGGTAACAATTACCATAGTAGATGTCGCAGTTTTTCATCCTCCTTTTGCCCGGTCCATCCCATCGCATTTCCTGGATAGCGGTAATATCTGCTTTGTAGCAGTTGAGGGTCTCCGCTAACTGTTCGGCAGCACGCGGTCTATTAAGGGACCTAACATTCCACGTGCATATCCGAAAATCGTTGTCCTTTGTACATTTGCTTGGGTCGTCATCAGTGTATCCGTCCGTTTCCGAGGCCTGTTGTTGCTTCGCAACTAAACTTTTTTCTACGTGGTCGGGAAGTCACCCCAACGCACAACCCCCAACCTGGAGTACCAGGCACTTGATGTGACTCCAAGTGCAAGAGCCGGAAAAACCGCTCCTTTTACGGCCTGGGCTTCAAATAAGTCGAAGTAGCCCGTAAAGGTGTTCACCAAGTAGTTCGGCCTAACTGGAACTGGAGACGCCACCGTTGATTCCAAAGAAGAAATTCATTCGCTGCCGTCCCTCGGTGGGAGTGCCTTGGTGGGAACACTCCTTCGTTGTGGGGTAATTGGTAGTAACAGCCTACTCCGCTTCGACCTGTCGACCATGGGAGGCCCTTCTGCGAAATCAAGTTTCGCGATCGCATAGCTCTAAGCTTCATAGTAGTAGTTACCGTAAGCCGCTCCGCCACGTCAAGGCTTACCCGTGGAGGGATGGTCAGTGGAATGCATGCCCGATATATGGAACCTCAGCATTGTTTGCCCGATTCTCAAAAAGGGAGATTCTCTGAACTGTGCCAGTTACAGAGGAATCAGTCTATTTGACATCGCCTACAAGATCCCCTCTGCCGTAATATGTGAACGTCTGAAGCCTTTCGTCAACAATCTGATTGGTCCTTATCAACCATCGACCAAATTTTCACGTTGTGGCAGATCCTGGAAAAGACCTATGAACTCCAAATCGATACCCACCACCTCTTCATCGATTTTAATGCCGTGTATGACAGCATCTACAGAGACGAACTGTATAAAGCTATGTCTAGTTTTGGCATCCCTGCCAAGCTCGTCCGCTTGTGCAAAATGACAATGGAGATCTCATGCTTGGTAGTACTTGTCTTTGTATATGGATATGGAACAACAAGTACTACCAAGATTGGTTCTCAACAGAGCAGAGAACACACAATACAAACTTATGTAAAAAAAAACTGCTTCTGTAGCCGCGTTTTATTATCCTCGCCTTTGTATATAAATTTAACAGGTATAATCAAAATGGAATTCGACTGAAGCGAAAACTGGTTACAAGCAGAGATAACCATTTTTTTTACATAAGTTTGTATTGTGTGTTCTCTGCCTGGTTTGACAGAAGATCTGTCAAACCAAGCAGAAAACCAATCTTCAGTTGGTTCAGTTTGGTTTTGGATAGCCTATCTTGGGCAAAGATTAAATAAGTAACAAGATGGGAAACAAGGCTGTCAAAGTGACAGTTGCCTACAAGCTTCGGACCATAGTTACTGTGAAAGTATGCGTGGTTTTATCAATACTATCACAGTTTGGACCATAGTTTTTGTGAAAGTATGCGTGTTTTTACACAGTAAATGTCTTTTGTTTTTTTTATATTATTCATGTACAAGGAAAGAAAATAAAATGAAAGAAAATGAAAATTGCGGGATCTAGGGAGTGAAACGTAAGTCAGTTTCCCATCTTGTTACTTATTTAATCTTTGGGTTCTATATACAAAGAATTGACATTTGTCCACATATAAGAAAAATGAGATGGGAAACCAAGTTGTCAAAATGGGTTTGGATTAGATGAGTGTGTGGAACTAGCCATGACCCGCATGAGTGTGTGTTTTTATTTTCACGTCTGCACTGCAAATGCAACTCAACACCGAATGACCGCATCCCTACTTCCATTTATCTGTGCTCCAAAAATGTTGTTTCAATAGATTTCATATTTCTTCACGTACCTACGCGAAAGCGAATTGAAAAAATTCAGTGGGCGTTATTTGGATCGTGTAGTTTCTCATCTCCTTAGCCATACTGTCAACTGTCAATAACCAAGAAGTGAAGAAGAAGAAGTTGCACTCAATTGCAATTGTTCTATGCAATTAGCAGGCAATACTAAACTTCTAGCGGATGCAATCTCCAGTCCCCATTGTCCAAAGAGTACGGAAAATCGATAGCGAACAAGTTGAAGTCAGTCAATTATTTGAATCTAGTTTTATTTATAAATTGACATGCAGAACACTGACCTCGAAAATCTAGTTGTCAACATAATTCTCGATTTACTTTTCCAAAAAAAACCTAAAACAATTATATATTTGTCCTACATCCCACGAGTTTGGAAGTATCGTAAGTTCTCCACAAGATTTAGCTGAAAATTTAAATAACTTCGTCTTATAAGCAGTTTACAATATGGCAGAGCCAAACGAAGACTACCTAAAGTTAACTGGTAACCTCGAAAAAGAGATATCCACAGGAATACGCAATTTCTATGAATCTGGTGAGTTCTGTGATGTTGTTTTGATTTCTGGCGTTGATAATTTCCGAATACCTGCCCATCGAATTATCCTGGCTGCATCAAGCGAATATTTTCGCACAATGTTCCGAAGCAACTTGAGCGATGCCAACGCTCCAGAAATCATTCTTGAACAATGGGATGGCCAAACACTCAAATTTATCGTCGATTTCATGTACGAACCATCAATTGACATTAAAAACGACAATGTAGAAAACATCTTGAGAGCGGCTGATTTTTTTCGGATTGAATCTCTCGTCTCATGTTGTGGTTCTTTCATGATTCGAAAATTGCACACTTGTAATTGTCTGAGAATGATATTCTTCGCTGAGCAATATAATTATGCAGAATTGCTAGAGCAAGCCTTGGCATTTGCATACTTAAATTTTGAACGCGTAACAAAGGAACAAGAATTTCTCGAGATGACCGAAGAGCAATTAGCTAGATTTTTGGCAAGTGACGAAATCCGAGTATCCTCCGAGCAGGCTCTTCTTTTAAGTGTGGTTGAGTGGATAAAGCACGATGCCGAAAATCGTCAGAGTTCGATCTCCAACCTTCTGAAACATATTCGTTTCCCACTATTGGAAGCAAAGCATGTTGTTGAAAATCGGGAGTATCTTTGTAGATCGCCAGAATGCCAGAGTATTATCCTCGACTGGCTTCAATATCTCTTATCGCCCCAAAGTCATGATCAATTTCCTCATGCCCTTACCGTTCCGAGAAAATCATGCAAGAAGCTCTACTTTATTAGTGGTTGGGACAATACGTCGAACTTCAAAGTCCAGAAATATAATTACGAAAAAAACGAATGGAAATTGATAAATTTGCCACAGCCGCTTAGGAAAAGGAAGTTTTTCGCTGCTTGTGTGATAGATAATCAGTTGATTCTAGGTGGAGGCGACAGTTTCGGTCACTCAACAGACGAAGTAGAGGCTTTAGATTTGCAGAAGCTCGAATGGAGCCTCCTGCCTTCGATGTCCATCAGACGCCGATGGTTTGCCTTGTCCGAATTGGATGGGTATTTATATGCTATGGGCGGCATAGACACAAGTTGGACTAACTCTGTGGAAAGATACAATTTTAAAACTAAGACCTGGAGCGAAATGCCACCAATGAATTCTCAACTTATGTACACACAATCGGCGGTAGTTGATGGAGTCATTTATGCCATTTGCGCTGAAAATCGAGGTCTAGAATGTTACGACCCTCTGACCAATAAATGGTCTCGCTTGCCTCCGAAAAACGAGTTCTCTGCTCAATACGCTTTGGGGGCAGTTGGTGGGTATTTATATGCAGTTGGCGGTCATTATGCCGAAGGGAGATCAAAAACTGTTGAACGCTTCGATCCGAAAACTCGAAAGTGGTCAAAAGTGTGTTCATTGAAAGTGGGCAGATCGAGAATTTCAGTTACCTCGTTTAATAACAAACTGATTGCCTGCGGCGGACATGATGGACGTGAGTTTTTGAAAATTGTTGAAGAATACGATCCGGAGACTGATAAATGGACCCAGTTAGCTCAGTTGCAATCAGAAGGCGACAGTTGTTCACATTTGCTGGTAATTTAACTTGTTTGTCTTTAGGTTTAACTCGGAGTTTGAACTACCAACTACAACTAGTTTGTGGAGCAAAAACAGAAGTTAAGTGGGACAATGGAACGAGTGTCGAGCCTTTTTAAATATTTTCTAATAGGAATACTTGCTTCCCCTTAAATCTAATAAAGAAAACAACAAATTTGTATTGATTTTGCAACGATGTCATGAAGACATCTAATATTGGTTTATTGAAAAGAAAATAAATGTAAATCAGTAATTATTTATTCATATTTTGTATTTAATCTTACGTTAAATTATATGGTCGCTCAGTAGGCGACGAGAGTCAATCAATCTATGGTGAATTAGAAATATCCATGTTGTCGGATTTCTCTACACTGGCCGATTTGGATTTTCGAACCTTGTCAGAGCTGGAGCGTTGTCCAATCTTCTCTTCAGCATCGTAGTCCCTTTGGACTACAGTATCTTCAGGGATTTTTTTAAGTTTGCGCGTTTCTGGTGTGCGCGAACGCTTTTTGGAAATGGACTTGGTGACAGATGTTTCCTTGGTACGACTGGATGTAGTTCGCGATGGAGAACGACGCTTGCTGCGTGACCTAGTAGACCTGTGCTTTTCCTCACGCGTGCGATGAGAACGTTTGCGATCACGTGAACGTGACCGTTTGGCGTTGCGCGACCTGGATCGCCGTGATCGGGATGTTCGAGAAGCGCTGCGGCGACGGGATCGAGATCGTTTGCGACGATCACGCGATCTCGAGCGTTTGGAACGCGAGCGAGAACGACTCTTGCGACGGGATCGTGATCGCTTGCGAGAGCGTGAACGCTTACGCGAATGCGAACGTCTCGAGCGTGAGCGTGATCGTTTTGACTTGCTGCGCGATCGTTTCGATCTCGTTCTAGAGCGCGACCTACGTCTCGACCGTGATCGGTGCGAGCGTGAGCGCGAAGCTCGTCGATCTCGAGAACGAGAACGCGATCTCGAACGCCGGCGCTTGTCCTTGGCCAACATGCCGATCACAGGATCGATTGCAGCCGAAATCATACTTTGTGCTTCCTTCACAATGGTCATAGCTTCTTCAATTTCAGCCTGGGCAGCTTCATTGCTCTTGGCCTCCGGCTTTGAAATTGAATCGGTTGCATGGTAGACACTCAAGTAGCCGCCTTTAAATTCCAAGCCCTGCATACGCAAAGCATGAATTATACTCGGTTGCTCGCAAAACTCAATCATACAATATGTCTTGCTGTCTTTCTCAGCCCAACGAGCGTACTTGACTTCACCGGCTCGAGAGAAGCAATCCATAAGGTCGTCCAACCGCCATTCGTTCTTCACATCGCACACAATTATGGTCCGACGAATTTCTTCAACTTTCCTAGCATCGTAGTAAGATGGCAGAGCGGGATATTCCGGAAGATTGTTGTCGGCCAGTTTTGGGTCATAAGTCCTAATTACCTGAAATTTTTTTTGGGTGATTTCACACACTTGAGCTCGTGTCCTTGACCGACTTACCTGCTGTGGGGATTGTCCCTCAATTCGATTGACAACTTCAGGCGGCAACTTAGAATCCGGTTTCTGCAATCCCGGTACAATTGTTCCATTCTTCGACATTTCCAAAGCACGATATTCTTCGGGTATGGAAAGTACAGGAATGACAATCAAAGCTCGATCGATGAAAACCGTGTTGGTTAGGTGCTGAGCCACAGGAACGCACGAGTTGTCTACATACTTTACGTAGCAAATACGAGATTGAACTGGGCACGAAACATCGCGTACAGTCGGATAGAGGCGGATTTCTTCGATTTTTCCAATATTTCCGAAAAGGGTCTGCATCTGGTCCTTTGTGGCTTGCGGGGCAATGTTGGTGACTTGAATCACTTTCGCCCCAGGTGCTGCTCCTCCACCCGCCATCGTGGAGTAGTTTAGACTGGTTTTGTTTTATTAATTTATTATAGTTTAAGCTTCTTTCAATGTTTTACACGTTTTGAAGAGAAAAATATGCTTAAATTTTGCAATTGCCGACAGAATTTAAGCACGCAAGTTTTTGGAAATACGATGGTCGCTGTCGCGAAAAAACGCCATGGAAAATTTTACTTGTATTGCGTGTGTGTGTGTGTGTGTGCAATTGAACGACAGAAACCCGTTAATTCATGACGAGAAAATTTAACGAAATAATGCAGATAATGGTACGTGCAGACTTAAATACCGAACTAAAACGTTTAAAGGTTACGTCACATGAATTTTTGAATAGAGTAAACGTTTCCTTTAAAACGTTTAATGACTCATGAGGAGCGTGATATGTCTCAAAATCTTCTCTTATGTACCGTGTTAAAAGAGTTAATAACTATACAGAAATGTTAATATACAATGTTGCGTTACAATAGAGGGTAAGATCTGAACCGCGGATCGTCAAAACAAAAATTGTATGAAAACAACTATGTTCCCGTTGTAGCGAGAAAAAAGAGCACAATACAGCACAGCACAGCACAGTACAGCAAAGCTTCATGAGAACAGTTTGGAACAGTTTGGAACAGTTTAGCACACAAAAAAATAAATCTTCTACCTAAAAAGATGGAACAGAAAATCCTGTCCTAAACTGTTCCAAACTGTTCTAGACAGACTCAATGAACACAGTAAATGTCTCAATGAACACCAAGAAGCTGTACTTTTCTGTTCCAAACAGTGCAGAAGAGTGTCGCTGTACATGCTTTTTAAATTTTTGACTGAACGTTATAATAACCCAATACAGAACTTCAATTGCGAAGAGTAGAAAACAACGTTCTCACCAACATTTCGTCATCTTAATTGGACTGACTGGGCAATGAAATTTTTGACTAAACTGCCCCACAACATTGATTCATTGGCTTACCGACCGAACTTTTATAGGATTACATATATATATTGTGGTCGATGGTGAAATGGTGATGAAAGAAAATATAATTCAAAAATGTTTCACTATCACATCCCTGGAGCATTGATGAGTTTAAAAGCATTGCCAGTTCTCAAGTCGTTAAAAATTTATTCTGAAATGAACCGCCATCAAATGTTGTGCTGTCACATAATTGTCATTCGTTTTTTCCCACGCAATATGTGTTTCTCTTTTCCACTTATGGAAACGACTGGAACCAAAATCAAAATGTCATAAATGCTCTCTTTTTCACTTTAATAAAAACCTCCATGCAGTCAACCAGTCACCAAATTAAAAATTCATTCTACATTCGTTATTTTGCTTTCGATTTGTTCGGTTATTCATCTTAAAAGTAGTGAACGATCAACCGAGCAAAGCAACCGCTACGTAATAAAAAAATACATAAAATAAGGAAAAGGAGTTCGCAAAATAAAAGTTTTTTTTCGTAATTTCTAATTTCGCGTTTACCTATTTTGTGATTGTGATAAAAAACGCTGTTTTCCAAAGTATTAAAATAAACGATAGTCAATCAGTTTTCGTGACGTCGAAAATCCAGGAAGGAAAAAAAAAACTTAACACGTCGTATGTTATTGATTTTATGCGAAAATTGTGAATTATAAAAGTAATCTGAAGAATTGATGATAAAACTTATAAATATTCCAGTTTAAAACACTATCATACGGTAAGTAAGAATTATTTCTCATCAAAGTGATAAGTTATTCTATTTTTGCAACTTCTTGCATAATTCTTGCATTCCTAATTAAATTCTTTCCAATGGCATATTTAAATGAAATGTTTCTTCTTGAGTTTCTATGCATAGAAATTATATTTTAATCAATCCTTCCCGAATCAGACCGGTATTCAATTTGTCAATGAACGGAGAGGATTGGAAAGTCATCACAGAAAATTTCCGCCTAGGAAAAATTTCAAGTTTCGATGTTTTTTTTTTTTTTTTTTGTCTATGGAACCCATTTGTGGACAGAAGTTAAGCAACTATGTAGGTTCGGTGTGTTTTTAATTTGTGTTTCGGTTATGAATTGTTGAACTACTTTCTCTATTAGAAATCAGACATTTCTCAGAAGAGATAAGGGTATGTCTTTGTATTTATAAGAAATCTGGGCGAGGTCAAGAGCCAGACCTTAAAAAACTGAAAGATTATCTCGCAGTGGCGTGACTAATGTATACGGTTTGCTGTAGCTATACTATGTTTACATAATACTAGGCTTGTGATAGAAAAAACTTTGTTGAATGACTTCCACCCTTCTAAGAGGAAAGAATGCTGTTTTCATGCAAAAAGCGATAGTTTTGAATGTTATGGATTAACACTAAAAACCTACAAGCAGTACCTCTTTCTTAAAAGTACATGTTGTTTGCATTCATTCAAAGTCGATGACGGCACAATGGATTGGGCGTAGGCTGTTTCTAGTAATATCTGCATCCTTTTGCAATCAATAAACATCCACAATTCTTGCAGGAAGAACTGAATGGTCGAAATAATTAGAGGCGACCCTTCTAAATCAAAAAGTTACGGACCGAAATTCTCATTACCAAAACAACAATATTAACATATTTCTTTGAGTTTATTGTGTGAATTATAAACAGCTGTCTGCTTGCAAAAAACTTGTTTACGTTTTTCTTACTTACTTATCCGGCTCACAATCCATGAAGGATCTGAGCCTGAGATACTGCAGCCTTCCGTCGTGAACTGGCCCTCGCATGCACTCTCCAGTTGCCGAAACCAGGCGCTCTGGCATCCGCAGTCACTTGGTCCTTGTACCGTAGGTTCGGTCCTCCTTGTCGTCTTGAACCTGGGGGCTGGGATGAGAAGACTTTCTTGGCAGGAGCGTTGTCGTCCATTCGCTCGATGTGGCCAAGCCAATGTAGTCGTATTTTCTCGACCTTCTGGACTTCATCCAAATCTTGGTACAGCTCATACAGTTCTCGGTTGAACCTTCTTCTCCAATCGCCATCGTCGCATAGTGGGACCGAAAATCCGTCGAAGAATTTTTCTTTCGAAAGTGCCGTAGAGTAGGACTGGTAAAATCAATGTTTTGTATATCAGACACTTTGTCTTTCGAGTGATTAGTTTTGAACCCAGTTTTTTGGCAGCAGCGGTTCGCTAGGGTAATTCTTTTTCGGATCTCCACTAAGGTGTCGTTTGTGGGATTGATGTTTGTTCCAAGGTAGGTGAACTCCTTAACTGCCTTGAAATTGCTGCTACCAACAGTGACGTTTTGTCCTAGGCGGTGAACAGATGTTGCTTTGTTTGTTGATAGCATGTACTTTGTTTTGTCCTCATTTACTTCAAGACCAACGAGATTTGCCTGTTCTTCAATCGCTGTGAAGGCCTCAAGCACAGCTCTCTTGGATCGACCGATGATGTCAATGTCGTCCGCATAGCATCACAACGCAGCTCCTTGTCTAAACCCTGCACATATTTGGAATAACTCGGATGAGCTTTTACCCATTTGCGCACTACACTGGATCATTTTTTTTGGAATGCCGAATGCAGACATCGCCATCATAAGCTCATGGCGGTGGATGCTATCATAAGCAGCTTTAAAGTCGATGAAAAGATGGTGAGTTTCGACTTGAAATTCGTTGGTCTTTTCCAGGATCTGCCCCAGTGGTACGTGCCGCTTATTGTGTTGCAGAAAGGTTTAAGACGGTCACACAGTACGTTGAATAGGATTTTGTATGCAACATTAAGCAGGGATATGCAACGGTAGTTTTTGCATGACGCAATTTTTCCTTTTCATTATCCCTGATCCTATCCATCGTATTTCCTGGATCGCAGTAATGTCTGCCTTATACTGCGAGTAGACAGATTCAAGTTTCTGAGTTGCATATAAAGTGTAGAGTGTTCTTACATTCCAGGTACACACTCTCAATGCATAGTCCGTTGTCGTTTCGGGTCTGGTTACTATAAGAAGGGGTCATTATTCGAGGCTGGAGTCTCTCTCATAACTCCAAATTTGTTGGGCCGTTGATTAGGTGCTTCTTTATTATATCTAGAGATATATCCAGTACTCGGTGGTTACCACGAGGAGGTAAAATAAGCACTTGGTGTGTAATAAAAGTTACACCCAACCACCGTTTACGTTTTTCAGACTTGTTATTTCTTAAATCAAAACTCGTGGTCTGGTTAAGAATCACCCTTCGACGTTGAAGACCAATAGTAAGAAGAATAGTTTGACATTCAATTATTAGCACAGATGTTAAACCCATATGCCGTTTAGTTCTATGACGTCAAGCTTTTGCTGTTGAGAAAATTAGTAATCAATTCCTTTCAAAATTACCCCATTTACAATCCTTGCCTTGGCTATTAACATGAACAACATCATTAAGTATTTCCACACAACAACACTTCTGGTTTCTGCAACAACACAAATTCAATCAGATTAAAAAAAAAAAAATGTCACTAAAGTCTTAACAAGAGGTATCTTTTGTTGTAAGTGAAAAATGCATAATCATGAGAAAATAACAGGTGAGCAGCATTTATTGTCTAGGGTGCTGGGAGCCGCGCCTATTTAAGCTTCTTCCAACAGTGTTTTTGTTTAATTTTTATGCAAACGTAAATAGCTACGTCAACTTTCTTTTGACGCCTCTGTTTCTATTAGGTACGATATAAATTGTTTACACTGCACGGATTGGTCTTTGTGAGACTTGCCAAGAATTTGGTTGAATTGTTATTCGCATTTAGTTGTGGGTATTTTTAAATTTTCTTCACACTATTTTCATAAAATAAAATAAAAGAAAAACACGTGTGCCATCTCTTTTCAATAAAATCATACGATTTGGCGTTATTCTTTTATTTTTATGTTTTAAGTGACGCTTTTTTCTCTGGTTTACGATTCGTAGTAGCGACAAGTTGAACCTTGAACTACATACAGATCTGAACCGTTTCGTTGGGAGCTTTCAGGGGGTACACCTGAAGATTGCCAAGCCCTCAGTATCAGAGGGCAAATTATTATCTTGTGAAATATGTGAACTAGTTAAAATAATTAATTTTGTCATTCTGAAGGTGATCATTCGAAGTTACGTTGACGTACATACAACACGATGACATGATGAAGATTAAGATTAATGTTGCATACAACAATGAAACCTTTTTATAAAATTTGTCAATCTTTATTTATGGAGTCTCAAAAGTATACAATATGCTAAACATTTCCTGAAACAAATTTGTATAATAATTCTTACTTTTAGTTTCTCAATCTACCGCGTCTGAACTTGTTCAGAATTAAATAGGTTATGAATTGCGCTTTTTAATTTCAAATGTGACGATGAATACAAACTCAATGATTCTTAAAGGTGGGCAATAAATAATATTTTCAATATTGGTAGCAGTCAGAAATGCCAGTGATGCCACTGTCACTGACAATTAATTATGTGTTGTTTGTTATCCAACAGGTCGGGAAAAATATGTTTTGCAGCTCAAACATTAAACTTCAGTAGGGTGTTGTAAATTAACGTGTGTTACTCTATTCATAAGGAATTAAGGCAACTAAATAATGTGCACGTTTTTTTTAGCGCAATATGACGTTGTAGATCAATAGGCTCTTCAAGTGCAACGTTTGAAGGTTTGAAGAGAACCTCTGTATCGTAGGCTGTAGAAATTGTTCTTCAAATATTCGTTGCCATGCCTCTTGCATTTCTTGATTTTTCTGGCTTAATCTGAAAGCCAAAGGCTAATTGTTATCATTTTTCTTTAGAGGTTATCTTGTTTTCCTATTTTGGTGAAATATGTTTAAATGTCATATTCAAGCAAAGACTAATTTATTAAATCAGAATAGTGATGGGTGTATTTTCTATTCTCAACCTCAAACATTATTTACTATCTTATTTACCTTTGAATGGAATTATCAAACAGTAAGAAATGTGTCTCCTCATCAAGGCCACAATAAGATTTTGCACTTATACTTGGCATCGTAACAAGCTAGAATAAATTTGATGAGATTGATTTTCTTTGAAAAAATACACAATTTCTCAATTTCTGATTGTGTATACAACTGTTTTAAACATGCACTCAGTTGTTATCAATTTGACATTTCTATTTGTTTGTATTACACAGACTCAATGCCGAACTAAATCAAGACAGTATTTAGCTTCACTATGCTCGCCAAAAAGATCGAAGTTTGTATTTTAAAGCATCGTCAGTTTGGGTAGATCATCTCTTAACTTTAGCGAAAATGCCCACAAATTCAGAGTAAAGATGAGAAGTTCACAGACATCTTCTTTAAATGGATTTACCTAGCTTTCATCCTGTTTGTATCAAAAGCCATTAATCCGTTTATGAAATAAAATAAAATGTGTGATTTTTTTCTTCTACAAACCATGCCGCATGCAACTACTTCCAAATCTATGTTTAACTTTTTCCTAGAAAGCAAAAATTGTTATTGTAATATTACGCTTTTGACTATTCACTGTATGGTTAGGTTAGGTTTGAATGGCTGTCTAGATGTTACTGACTCACTTAGACCTCAAGGGTCCATTGTGATACCACTAAGGAAGTTACTCCTGGGAGAGAAATGAACTTAAACAAACCATTTTGTACTTTTAATGAAGTTAGAGAGACATTTTGTGTCGATCGTTGCCAGTTCACTGGTATTATCAAAGAAGGGATTACCAAGATAGTTATTCCTTCTATTGGAGAGTGCCGGACATGTACACAGAAGATTTTGGACGGTTTCCTCTTCCTCCTCGTCCATGCAGCTTCTACAGAAATCATTTGCGTGGACCTTAGTCTTAAAGCATGTCTACCTCTGAGGCAGTGTTCTGTTATGACTCCAACTGTGGAGCTTATACTTTGTCTGCTCAAGAAGATCAAACCTTTTGACCGTTTCAGGTCTATGCTTGGCCATATTTGTTTGGTGGTACCCTGTGACCATCTTTTGTTGCATGTAGAAAGTAAGTGGAAATGCTCAGGACCGATTTTTATTTTAACAAAAGTGGCAAGTGCGGTTCGAATTCATGAGTTTGCTAGTTCAACAACCACGTATGAACTCGCATTATTTGCCACTTTTCAAAATTACCGCGCCCCTTTGTTGGCTCGCGAACCTAGGCACGTGCCTAGTTTGCCTTTAGGATAATACGCCACTGAATGCCACGTCAAACTTTGTCATCATCAACAATATCAAACCACACAGTTCATCCAATGAATCAAGTTCATAAATTATATTAAAAAAAAAAATAAAAACGATAAGATTTGAGATATGAAAGGGCAATGACGGCGTGGCGATATTAATGGTATCTCCTTTTCGGTTGAAAATCAATCGAACTTCAGACTTGATCGGATGTTTATGTTTGCTCGGGGACTTGTCTTTTCAAACACAAACATTTGCTGTGCGAATTTCTTCGAAATAATAAATCGTTCGCTTATATTTTTAGACAAGTGAAAGATATGGCTATTTGCGCAAATAAAGTCGATGTTGTCATCAATCGGAAACAGTGACACCACAAACGTCACTGATTTAAAAGCCAATAAAACATAAAATTTACTGAAATGATTATCTAAATGAGTTTTAGATTATTATGATTATGCAGAAATGAATGATATAAGTTATAAACTGCGCAGTTTTCTGTTTCTATCGCATTGATTTCAATTCAAAGCAAAATATAAAACACATGCTCTGATATAATCAAACAACCAATAGCACTTTGATTGAAAGTAGAAAGTTTACTGAACTTTAAGGTATTCTGAATAGCCAATGACTAAAGAGCCTCATAAATGTGTTAATGTTAGAAATTTTGTTGTAAAAATTTGAATAATCACTTCACGGGGTTATCAAATCGAGACGTAGTTCAGTTTTTAATTTAAAAAGTATTTAAAGCTTAAAGTAGGACCTTCAGGTTCAAGTTTTGCAGGTCATGAAAAAAAAATCATGTTCTTGACATTCATATGAAACCCCAGAAATACAAACATTTTAATGACACACTTTTGAGAAATTGATGCCATGTTTTTTTTTAATAATAAATTGAGGTAACCGTTTATTTGAAAGAAGCACAAAGTAGCAAACATTGTTGTGTTGGTTAGATACCTTCTTAAAAGCCCCATGACCGACAAATCTTTGAATTAAAATAATTATATCTAATTCACTTCACTTATAATATTATATGAGTGTATTTTCTTAAACAAGCCATTTGTCTTCCTTTCGTCGATCTTTTCTTGAGTGGCCTCTTGATCAATTGCGAGTACATTTATTGAAGAGCTAAACAAATTTATCGTTTAAATGATTTGGTAATTGATTTTAAATTAAAACCAATAGAAGTGAATTGGACTGAATTGATAAACTCAAAAAATCAGTTTAAGCTTTTTTCCTTGATTTAAATGCCAAACTGTTCGTTTGAGTTGACAGCAAGTTGTAGGTACATACAGTGGATGAAAAAAGTATTGGCAATTTAATTTATTACAAATTTTATTTAGTTGTTAAGGTTTTTTTATAAAAAAAACTTATTTCTATTTTAAGAATTTAGCAAAACAGCACCCTCTTAGTGCAGTTTGGTTAACCTTGATTGGCAACGCCACTGGTAAACACATTCATTTTTAAATTTTTACCGTTTACAAAGTACCGCAAGAATTAGAAGACCAAATTTAGTGACATGAAGTGTGTTGACTTTATAATAAACGTTTCATACATTAGACAATAAAAATTAAATCGAAACGTCGCAAAAGTTCAAAGAGTTAAGTGATTCTGTTAAAAATAAAGCTGTTTTAATGCGCCAAAATGGCTTAACGTATAAAGCAATTGGTAAAATGCTCAAAATAAGTTTATTTACGGTTCGAAGTGTTATCAAAAAATTCGAAATCACTGGTTCAACAAAAAATCAAAGAAAGAACAGGCCGACCTCGTATTTTTTCTGCTAGGGAAAAACGGGAAATTTTGAAAGAAGTTCGAACAAATCCCAAAAAAAGTGCTCCAAACTTAAACGGAGAAGTGGCAAACACATTGGGTAAACATTTTAGTGTGCAGACGCTTCGTTATGTTTTGCAAAAAATCAAAGTATTACGGAAGAGTTGCGAGAAAAAAGCCATTCATTTCGGAATTGAACAGAAAAAAAACGTTTAGAATTTGCCAAACTGCATTTGAACAAACCAAGAGAGTTTTGGGAATCGGTTGTTTTTTCTGATGAGTCTAAATTTAACATTTATGGGAGCGATGGGAGACAATATGTTTGGAGAAAACCAAATACGGAGCTGAATAGTAAGAACGTTGTGTCTACTGTCAGGCATGGTGGAGGAGTGTTTTGGTTTGGGGTGTATGACGGCCAATATGTACATTGACATTTTGCGTTGTAATTTAAGTGACAGTGTTGAAAAACTCGGTCTTAGAATTAATTTGTCTTTCAACAAGACAATGATCCTAAGCACACTGCCTTCAAAACTCGCAAGTGGTTGCTCTATAATGCTCCAAGGCAACTTAAAACTCCTCTGCAATCTCCTGACGTTAATCCCATAGAAAATTTATGGAATCATTTGGGACAAGCAGTGAAAAAGCACAAGATTTCTTCAAAATCCGACCTTTAAAGGATTATAATGGAAGAGTGGGACAAAATACCGAGTGAAACCACACAAACTCTGGTTTGTTCGATGAACCGAAGATTACAAGCAATCATTGATACCAACGGGATGCACACAAAGTAC
Organism: Sphaerophoria rueppellii; assembly: GCA_920937365.1. Lineage (NCBI taxonomy): Eukaryota > Metazoa > Arthropoda > Insecta > Diptera > Syrphidae > Sphaerophoria > Sphaerophoria rueppellii. The sequence goes on from CAKKXW010000001.1 coordinate 121,943,420, forward strand.
TAAAAGCGTTGAAAAATCACATTTTATTATCTTAGGATATAAATTGCTATACTTTTTTGAGCTTTATTTTTCGGTTTTTCCTAATTATTCCAATTGCAATTGAAATAAATTTGAATACTCTTCTTAAGTCGACTTTTAATTACTGGTACCTAAAAAATATATTTTATTTTATTTTTTATTTTGGAAGATTTATTCAAAAAATAGAGTGGCGCGACATTCTTGAAGAGCCAAGGCCTAAGTGTCTTACTCTCTTCAACAATCCTCTGGGTGCGTGTGAAGAATTGAGGGGACCTACAATTTAACGCCGATTCCGAACGGCAAAGTTGAGAAGCACTTTTTTATGGCACATTGATACTCTTGGAAGTTTTGTCAGTTCTTCGCAAGATGCAGTGCCCGTGAAAGATGAAATAAAAACTATGGGCACGAGTAGGACTCGAACCCACGACGTTCTGCTTAGCAGCCAACGCTCCTAACGACTGAGCTACGGATTTATTAAAACTGAAAAATTATAATTGCCAATACTATTTGTTATGCACTACATATTCAAATTTATTAACTAAAGACATAATTGCTCAACACGTAGTCAATTTTCAACCACTGTTTTATTTTTTTGTTGGAATCAGTAATTAATATGACTAAACAATATACAAAATTTGTTTTATTTTTTTCCGATTACATTCGGTATCGAGAGAGTCATTCGCCACACTTGTTATTATTAAAATAGCTCTCGAGTTCGAGGGCATGAAGGTCTATAGAATTCTAATTTGTTGGGTTCGATTAGTCGTGTTCACGCTACAAAAACATCCAATTTTAGTTAATAGCATCCTTGAAAAACGTTCTTGAACTTGTGTAATAACGACAAATTGGCATTCGAAATCGATTTGAAATTTTAAGAAAATATCAGATTTTCTTTGCTACGCCTTGTTATTTTGTTAAGTAAAAGATTTAGTAAAACGCATACTGAGTTTGCTCTGTTTTTTGTTATCATGAACTTAAATTGGCCAACCGTGACGAGTTGACGAGAAAAGGTTTAACAAACGGAAACAAACATTCAAATGCTACCAAGATTTCAAGCACAGTTTCCTATATGCTAAAAAAGTCAACATTATGATTTTAAGACACTCTTTTTTTTTTTTTTTAAATAAGACAACAACACCAAACTCGACTTTTTTATAATAACACTTTTATTTTAAACCTTCTCGTACCGACGCTCAATCAAAACCAACTGAACTCTAACTGGCAGCCCACATAGATACATGTGTATATACATATTACATACATTTTTTTTATTTGCTTACATGCTGTAAATTGTAAATTTTTTATGAATGAGCCGTAAAGAATGATCCAATAGTTTTGCGTAGAAATATTTCAAGACGAATCCCAGTTCACAAAACAGAAAAAAAAATCAGATTGTTTAAAAAATCATATCAGTACAATTTTTTTCTGGATAAACAAGCACTTGCCACTTACGATCGCCGCGTCTTCACAGGAAAACACCCTAATACCCGGAGAGACCACCTTCAAAAGGCACTTAATATGCTCACTAGATGGGCTGATCACTGTAATTGTACCTCCTTCGATTAAAGGTGTACCACCACTAATTTTGACCAATGATGCCAAATATCTTGATCTGATATTTGAGAAACAATTAAGTTGGAAACTCAATATTCAGGTTAATGAGTTAAGAACTACCAGTAGCTCTTTTCTCTTGCAAGAAAGCCATAGGAAGCAAATGGGGTTTTCAACCTCGTATAACCTATTAGCTATTTACATCGGTCATCCGACCAATACTCATGTACGAGGTTGCAGTATGGTGGACTGCACTGGAGAAATTCACTTACTACGACAAACTCAACAGAGTCCAACGCACTGCTTGTCTCTGCATAAGCGGGGAATTGAGAACCACACCCTCAGCAGCGTTCGACACTCTCCTTCATCTGACACCCCTCGACATCTTCAGCAAACAAGTGGGCGCCTCATGTCAATGGACCAACAATAATGTGGGACATTTCCATAACCATTCCATTCCAGAGAGGAATGGGAAGACAAAAAACTCCTGCATGACAAAGGCATTCATTTTTATACAGATGGGTCCAAGACAAATGATGGAATTGGTAGTAGCGTCTATTGTGTACTCAGAAAAGGTTAATCTAAGCCTCTCATTCCGCCTCCCTAATCATTGCTGCGTCTTCCAAGCGGCAAATTTAGCGATCAAAGAGGTTCTCTCCTGGCTAAGAGAAAACGTGATATCAACTTCTGATATCCGCATCATCTCTGACAGTTAGGCTGCTATCAAATATCTGGACGGTGTCTCAAACAACTTTCAAACGGCCCTCGATTGTTGATCATCTCTTATGGAGATGGCGCAGCAATTTAATATTCACCTCTACTGGGTGCCGGGCCACAGAGACATCACGGGAAATTGTAGAGCCGACGAACTCGCTAAAAATGGAACCGTCATACCTATCTCACCTGAAAGGGAAAAGATAGGTATACCAAAAGCTTCATGCAAACTTTTGTTAAAAGAAACAGCCTTTACGATAACAAGGTCTAGGTGTAACAATTTACCTACGTGCGCAGCCACAAAGCTCATATGGCGGTCACTTGACCTGAAGCGCTCTAAAGACTTGTTATCTCAAAGCAGATTTCATATTAGCTCCCTAATAGGTGTCCTTACAGGACACTGTCTTATAGGCAGGCATGCAATACGACTTGGTGTAGCCTCAAATGACTTCTGCAAGAGCTGTATGGACGAGGAAGAAGAGGAAACAATCTCTCAATATCTCTGCACATGCCCTGCTCTTTCACTAAGCTGCAAACTTCATCTGGGAGAATCCTTTTATGATAATCCCAGTGAACTAGCTAATAAGGATATCATATGTCTTCTGCTTTATAAAAAGCTCAAAATGGTTCGACTAGTAAGAAGTAATTCTCTAGATTCATGTGGTATTACAATGGGCCTTTTCTTTTGGCCTAAGTGAGCGGATTCTGTATCCGCAGTCACTTTAACCTAACCTTACCTAAGCACTTGCCACAGTGGTGGTCATATGACCGCAAATAATTGTGCATCGACATTCATCAATTAGAAACAATTGACTTCTATTAACTCAAAAATTATATCTACCTTTGTTTATTGATGGGATGGGATTTTCATAGTTTGCTATTTTTTCAATTAGAAACGATTGTCTACAAATTTTAATTTATGAATTTTTTTTGTGGTTTTAGTTCATTAAAATTTAACTGGAAATTTGAAGGTCTAGATTTATGGTCGAGGTAACAGGAACATTGTTTTTTTTTTTTTAAAAGCAATCATTCAATCATTCTCATTCAAATATGAAATCATATGACAACAACTGAGGGCGTTCGTTTTTTTGTTAGGTCGGTTTTCTTATCAGCAACCTGTCCACTGTGTTTTCCTGTATGTGCGATTTCCAAAAATGTGCCTAAGGTTTTTAAATGCTTTCAAGTTAAAATCCTCGAAGAAAAACAGCAAACAAATAATATTTATGGTCAATCTTTTTTAAGTTTTAACGAGTATCGCCCTGCCATGTGACTGACTCAGTTATAAAAATATTATAACTTAAAACAAAACAATCATAAAATATTTCTTATCTTTTAATGAATGAAAAAAAAGCAGCTTGTGATTCTGATTACAAAACATCACCCCACTTTGAAAATTGTACGATAAAACTTCAAATTGGATCACACGAGTATAATTTTGTCCTTTCTCATTTCATTGCAGGTCAATTTTTGTTATTCGCAACAATTGAAGATCGTATGATCTGACATCGTCTGCGTCACAATATTGTGTTTCTCATCAGGCGGAATCGCCAAAGAACACACTCAAACCCAACGAGTATAAAGATAAACCAAAAAGCAAAGAGAAGAAATAAGCTCACTGAAACTTAAGTGGGATTTTCTGAGAAGATATCCAAACTAAATTTTTCGCCAACAGTATTGCACACGACTCGTGAAATAAAACATCTATCTGAGCAAATAGTTCGTTGTGTTGTTGCTTTTGATGCTTTTGTTTCAATTTCGATTGAACGAATAGTATTTGTATAAAACTACCAATTGAACTTTGCTATGGCATCATCGTCGGTGATAGCTAACAATCCAATTACAACTCACACAGCTCTTGCTGCAACTACTGCGTCAACGTCAACATCAACGTCGTCATCATCGTCGTCGTCTTCAGCTTCGTCACCTTCAAAAACTTCCAATCTATCTGCATCGGCATCAACGTCTCGCAAGAGAACCTATAAAAGTGCACTCTCAATGCCCACCTCAGCTATGAAGGCCACATCTTTGGACGACGAAGCTGGACTTCTATCCACAAGATCAAATTCGATAATCGATTTGGATATTCAACATAGTGATGAAGCTGACACCATACCCGAATTGCCAAATGATGTGGATTTGATTAAAGGAGTTGCCGGACATTCAAATACATTTGCCAATGGGACTAGCAGCAAGAAGAAGTATATCCCACCAAAGAGTACGAATTATTGCAATTCCATTGAAATTCCGGTGAGTACCAAAACAAGCAGAATCGAAATACTATTATCTCACTTTTGATTGTGATCAAAAAGGAAATTACAAATAACATGAATTTTTATTTAAAAAAAATGCGTGTGTCTGTTTGCTTCTGATTGTTAATCGCAAATAGCAGACGCTTTTTTACTTCATGGCGATCGATGAATAATCGAAATGATATTGAAATCGAATGATGTGATTAGTTATTTTTGTTTAGTTTAGAGTCGGGGCTATTAAGATAACAGTTCATTTATTGTGATTAAGAAAACTATCTGTGGAGTTTGTTTTGTCTGGATGGGGGGTGTTTTCAAACAAATTGAAGAAATTACCAAATGAATTCATGAGTTTACTTCGCCTTGTTTCTTGAATTTGAACCCTATCTCGCCAGAAATTTTTGTTAAAATGAATGAGTGAATTCTTTTTCAGTTAAAAAAAAAACTTGTTTATCGAATTCTTAAAAAATTCAAGTTTAATGTCAATTTACGCTTTTTGGAAACTTGTTCTGCACCCAAATTGCAGTATTTGGTCACTAAACTTGAATTGATTAATATTTTCAAATTCACCGACAAAGAATTTGAATAAAATTGGTTCATTAAACACGTGATAATTTTAATAAGTTCAAAGCTTTCAAAGCATTGCATATCCAACCAGGGACCGGAATGAAGAGCATCTTTTTGTGATTCTCCTAGTCTTGTCTTCCTGTTGAATTAATTCCTTGTCACTATTTTTATCTTTGTTTTTGTTCTTTCTGTGTTCGTTCTCGAGCCACAGATTAACTCAATTTATTTGTTAAAGTAGAATCACATCCATCAATTGATTTGCGCGCCGTTGTAGTGGCTTTATTTAGCTTTCTGCGCTCTTTGCAAAATGCAATGTCAGCAGATAAACAAAAAAAGAAGAGGAAAACCATTTTTGTTTACAATTAGTGTAAGTTGTCTTTTTTTTTTGGGTCGATCAGTTGTAAGTTTGCATTCACGGGCACCGCAAACAAAGCGAAATAGCTGACCAATTGTAGTTATTTTGTCATTCGAGTCAAAGGTGAATAATAATCCAAAGAATTTTTTTAAAAGAAAATTCGCAAATGGGTCGCATTCCTGGGCTAACACCTTCACAAGAAGATACTGTGAGTTGTGATAAATGTATTTTTTAGTGTTTATATATTCTGCATTTTAAACTTTAACGGATGTTTGCAGCTGAAGTATACTTAATAATACAATTACTTAAATCCAAGCTCAATGTACTCATAAATCTTTGCTGATTCATTTATATTTTTACTTGCGACATTTATGTAGAATATATGGCAAGTATTGAATTCGTAAAAAAAAATTTGAGATGATGATGAGATATGACATTACGATGATAGAGAAGTCGAAAAAAGTGGATCGCAATTCCGTCTGTCTGTCTGTCTGGAAGTTTACAGGCATCTACAGTCTTAACTACTGGTCCGATTGACTTCAAATTTGAAAATTAGAGCTGTGAGCAAGAACTCATATCCCAGGATTTTTTTATTTTTGTTTTAAGATCAAAATTTAGGGTAGCCGTCATACGATTTTTCTGGCCAAAAACAATATCTTTCAAATTTCTCAAAAACGGCTTCTACGATTTTTTTAAATTTCCTCAACTAAACAATCATATCAAAAATATTTTTGTATTTTTTTTTTTGGAAATTAAAAAAAAATATTTTTAAACTTTATTTTTAAATCGAAATTGAAATATAAAATGCATATTTACATGTTCTTGAAAACCGCATACCCAAATTAATTTCAAGACATTAAAAAAAAAATAGATATAAAAATTAATTAAAAAAAAAAAACGGCTCCGACGATTTTCAAAAAAAAAAAAAAATCAATAAATCAAGGATAAGGTTTAAATTTAACATTTAAAATATTTACATCAAACGATTCTAGATAAATGTTCAGATGCTAATTCTATGTTTCAGAGCCTGTTCAAGTAAGCTCTGAAGACTCTCAGCCTTATTTATAAACGAGTATTCAAGGCAGAATAAAGATATTCCGACCTTAAAACGCCTTTAATACTGAAAAGCTTATTTATAAAAAAATGAACAAAAATTAGAGTCGGAATAAGCTAAAACTGTTTCATAGGAGGTTTAAAGCCGGTGTAAGTCCGTTTCAGTACCTAAATGTCATTTTGAAAAAAAAAAATTTGTCAAACAAATGTTTTGTCAAGTTTTCAAATGTCTGGCAGGAGCATTTTCGTCCAAAAGGGCCATTAATGTCAAATCTTCAGCACGTACATGGTTCTTAAAATTATTGGGAAACATTCTTCTTCATACTTACTTTTGCTGGTATCAATATAAACCTTGTCCAATTTAAAAAAAAAATACGTTTTGTTCTTCACTTAATTTATTTTATGAAAAAATGAAAGGCAGTGTCAGTTCTGTATATTTATTTGACAAAAAATATACAAAGGTGTCAGATTTGCTTCATTTTCAATAACCAAAGTTTTAGATCGGTCAATTTTATTTTCAAACGAGTATTAGGGAAATCTAATAAATAAGGCTGTCTGAGTTCAGAGCTCCGAACTAAAAAAGAAAAACGCCTAATATGTACCTTATATTCTGATTGCTGTGAATGATTGACGCTTGAAGAGCATCAAGTATGAGGATGTGATAGGATATTATATATGCATATATTATATTTTGGTAAGGTGTTGGTTGTTGGATGGAAAATATAAAGGAAAGTTGGCGTTAGGTACTCATATGTGACTAAAAATAGAAGAGATCCCGTGATCACATATTTTTGTATGGGTGTAGGCCTGGTAAGGGTCTGTTCACAACAGGTATACACAATTCCCATTAATTCGAGCCTTTTTTGTTTGTTTTTCAGGAATCACATAATACATTATGTGCATATTGTTAAAGATCGAATAGAACTTCAACTAGTGTGCGTTTATATGCAACATCTATCTGAACTTTAACTGAATTTGAATTGCGAAGATTTTCTTGCCACATTTCACTCTTCTCACTGATTTAAGTTTGCAATCGAACTTTGAGTTGATTTTTTGATTGAAATTGAAAAAAAAAAAAAAACAACAGGAGCAAGTTCGTACGAGCAGTCGTGCACATTTTTCAATGTGCTATCCAAATTTCTACAGTTACGATAAGTAGATAAATGAGAAATTACCCGGAAATATTTTTGTTGTGCTAAGGCTTGAATCATCTATAAAAATCAACAGATAGGAGTTTCTTCCATTTTCTAGAATTTAAAGCAATAAAATCGATTTAATGGTATCATCACACCTTAAAAAAACAAACAGACTTTGCCCCTAATCATGCGATATAATAATTAACGTGCAAGCATCGAGCAACAAAATCGAGTAAACAAACCACAACGCGAAACCATTCGTCAAATAGATGCACTACGAAGTTAAGTCTAAAAATATAACGCTCCTCTTGTTTCTCTTGTTATATTTTTATTTTCTGGTTTCAATTATTTGTTCTTTTCCGTACTGCAAAATAAAAACTTCATCAATTGAAAGAAACGAATCATTCACTTAGATTTCACGGATGATAAAATAATAAGATCATTGTCATTGCCCACTATTTCGGTGCATGTCGACTAAGAATGTCCGTAGTAACGTCAGTATCTTTAAGAACGACACACAAAAGAAAGGTGGTTGCTATGAAACGGGTCGGCTCTGGGGCATGACGTTCATTCATTCATCAACTATACGAACATCTCATAGACAATTCATGTGAAAAACTTGCACCCAACACAAAAAGAGCTTACAAAGCAAACATATTCTCAGATTTCAAAGCTTAATGACTTTAAATGTTTCCATATCTGAAAGCAAAAAAAAAAAAAAAAGAATGACAAATGTGTCAAGATGAAAGGAGAGGAAATAATCAGAGGGTGGTGATGATTACACTATTTTGTCGTCTTTTCATTTAGTTTTCTAGTTCACGAGTTTGACCTCGATATATTTGCTTGCTTCAATATACCGCCATGAAAACACTCACACAAAATAGCACTTGTTTCCTTAACGAGTCTATCTGATTGAGTTTAAAGTGATTCGAATGTTTGATTTCTCAACAAAATTTTCATTGACAAAAATATATTCTCAAGGAATTCCTACTGAAAAATATTTTGATATTATATTTCTGAAATATGTTTAATGTAAACCAACTCGATCATTAACAATTTCGAAATTTATTAATAACTGTCTTGTGTTTCTTGTTTTAGACCATATGTAGACCAGCGCCATTCTCAACGGACGAAGAAGCAATTCTCGAATGTGAAAGATGCGACTATACACAAAGAATAACTTACCAAATGGCACGTTCTGGCCAAACACCGAGACGTGTTCGTGTCTATGCTGATGGAATATATGATTTGTTCCATCAAGGCCATGCCAGACAGCTGATGCAGGTATGTAAAATGTACTCTTAAATCAAGTTTACAAAATGAATCACCATAGAGGCCTTCAGTCTGGGTTTACATTATCATCCAGTGTCCAGTCTGAGATGAGTTCGATTTGATAATCTTGTTATGAGTAGCTGAATCATACGCGTTAATCAATCATTGAAAAATATAAATTATGAATCAATATTCTGATTGAGAAATACGCAGCTTGCGGCTAACATTATTTATTTATTTATCAATTTTAATGTTTAGTAACTGTAAGATACAATATCTTATATAAGGTAGTTACAAGCTTATAAATGAGAATGACAATGTAATTATCATTAAATGACATTTAAATTATTTATATTATGATAATTATTATAATATGAAAAGTTTAAGAACTTTCTATGTCCTTTCTTAAGTCCTTTTTAAAGTCTTGTTGTGTTTTGATTTTCCATAATAAAACGAGGAAGGGAGTTCCAAGGCGAACTGAATTTACAAAAAAATTGACGCTCAGATGTTAAGCATGTTTAGCGAGGGTGAACTAGTTGACGAGTCCTCTTAGAGGTGGAGAAACATATTCTGTCAAAACAATATTGTGGTTGTTGTGTGAGCAATATATCGAAGAGGAGGATTTAAAGAACGAAGTTTTATGTAATTTTCCAAGGGCATATTTAGTAGCAGCAAAGAATAATTAGATTTTTCTGTCATACCTTCGTAAACCATAAGCATAGCGAACGATATTATTAATATTAAGTTTGCGTTTGCTTTCATATCGACAGTACAATACAATACAATATAACTCACATCCATAAATCAAAATAGGTATAAGCAAGGTCTTCGCTAGCAGTATTCGTGTTTTTACTGGTGTAAAATACTTGTTACCCAAAGTGTACGTAGAGCACCATATATTTTGCCGACAAGTCCGTTTATGTGATCGTTCCAAGTCAAAAATCGATTAAATGTAACGCCAAGGTTCTTGGCAGTTTGCACGTATTCCATTGGATCATTTCTTAACACAATTTGAGGAAAGTAAACAAGATCAAAGTTCTTTCTTGAGATAACTAAGAATTTGGATTTCTTCGGATTAAAAAAAAAAAAAAACATTTAAATGGGACCAATTTAAAATTTTCTTAAGGTCCTCATTGAAATTGGAGACTCCAGTGTCAATGAGTCCGAGAGGGCACCTGGACGTCATCGTCATACAAGTGACAGGAACTATTATCGATCAAAGATGGTAGTTCGTTTACATACACTGAGAATAGTAAAGGACCCAGTATCGATCCTTGAGGAACACTAGATAACGTTGGTAGAAAATTGGACAAACTGTCACCAGCTTGGACTGCTTGTTTTCTATTGTTTAAATATGAATATATGAGCTTTGTGGCGCCTGTTGAAAAATTAAACTGCTACATAAGCTTGTTACAAAGAACGATATGATTAACTGTGTCGAATGCCTTGGAGAAATGAAGTAAAACCAAAAAAGTTACATCATCTCCTTATCCAATGATTGCCTTATGTCTTCCGTTACGTTCAAATGCGCAGTTATGTTGTATAACTTTTTGCTTTTTGTGGTAAACCAGATTGTTGCGGGGTAAGCATAAGCATGGAGTTAGTCGTAAGAAAAGCGTTAATTTGTTTCTGCAAAATTTTCTCAAAAACTAGATAAGTAAGAAAGAATTGAGAAATGGTCTGAATTCGGTTCCTTTAGCATTTTTAGGAAGTGTTCGATTTTGCCACTCCAAATGTCAGGATTAAACTCCAGACATTAAAATAAAGTTAAATGTAAACTTGATGTAGGGCAGCAAAAATGGCAAAATCATTTTTATAAATTTTGGATCAATTCCGTCCAGACCAATAGCATTAGACTTGATTGAGAGTAAGCTCGAAAACCGAAACCAGGATGATCTGAGTCTTCCGCAAACGAGAGACCCCCAGAAGTGATTGGCAAAGGCAAAGGTGATGGAAGTGCCGCAAATGCTTCGTTAAGTGAGTTTACATCAAGATCTACAGCAGACACATTTCTCGTATTTCCGATGCCAACGTTTCGCAAGTTTCTTCATAGTTGTCGAACATTCAGTGAAGCATTTAAATGCTAAGAAAAATTTGAGATTTAGCTGTACGAATTTCTGCAATAACTCTGTTCCGAAGAGAACAAAATGTGCGTCGTAACTCGGGCAATCGATACCGCTTTCAATTATTAAATGCATGATCCCGTTTTTGCATTAACAATCTTATATTAGTTGTAAACCAGGGCTTATCATTTTGTTTCAAAATAAATACATGGTTATCGTAGAGAAGATTTATCTTGTTTGTTAAGAATTGAACTTGTTCATTGGATTGTTCATCAGTTGCTTCCAAGACAAGCATCCCATTTATCTCTGATTGGGTTGTGTGCTTGGGTCCTTAATGAATACTTTGTTTTTGCTTTCAGGCTAAGAATCTATTCCCGAATGTGTATTTAATAGTTGGTGTTTGCAGCGATGAACTAACTCATAGCAAAAAAGGTCGCACTGTGATGAATGATTCGGAGCGGTATGAAGGCGTTCGTCATTGTCGCTACGTTGATGAGGTTTGTATTTCAATTTTGCTAGACATTTCAATTTGATAAGATATTTCTTGCAGGTTGTTCCTGAAGCTCCTTGGGAACTCACTGACGAATTCATCGAAAAACATAAAATCGACTTTGTAGCCCACGATGACATCCCATACACCGGCGAAAACGTCGATGACATCTATGCCCCACTTAAGGCCAGAGGAATGTTTGTTGCTACCGAACGCACTGAAGGTAAGCATACTTTTCTTAAGTTTATCAAAAATTGTTTACTAAAATGTCTCTCCCTCCGATTCGTTAGGTGTTTCGACTTCTGATATTGTTGCCCGCATCGTTAAAGACTACGATTTGTATGTTCGTCGTAATCTAGCCCGTGGTTACTCAGCCAAAGATCTCAATGTGTCATTCCTGTCCGAGAAGAAGTTTAGATTACAAAATAAAATGGACGAATTGAAAGATCGTGGTCGCCGTGTGATGACCGAAGTCAAGGGTGACATTATTACAAAGTGGGAAGAAAAATCACGGGAGTTCATTGATGCTTTCCTGTTACTCTTCGGACGGGAGCGTCTAAATCATTTGTGGAACAATTCGAAGGGAAAACTTATTCAAGCATTAAGTCCCCCGGGTAGTCCTAGTGGTTCGGTTGATGGCGATTATGAAGACTTTGACGATTACGAAGATATTCCATCAGATGGGCCATCTGAAAAGGCGGAAAAAATTGAAAAATCAGAAAAATCTCCAGCGGCGAGACGTTCCTATCGTACTGTTGCTCCAACAACGACGATTAGCAAACGATCAACGACCACCGCGGCCAATGAAGACGAAGATGACGACTACGAGGAAAGAAGAAGCAATTGAAATAATAAAGCCTCATTGTCGTCTATTGCCGTCGTATGTGAAGGCCATCTAAAAGAGAGATAGACATTCTATTGACATCATTTTTAACTTCAATCAAAATTTCCAAGCTTATAATGTAATTGCTTCTATTTTGATTCCTTCTTTACCTATTAATAGCGTGTAGGCTTTAGTCTAGTAAACAATAAAATAAATATATTTTTTCTTGAAAACTTTATTAATGCATTCATGAGTGCAGTATTCTCGAACTCGTTTTTGAGAAAATTAAGCAGAAGTAGTCTGCATTCTTAATACTGTAAATTCAAATCGATACGAAAATCTATTTCGAAATGGTCCAACAGTTTTTAATCGATAGTTTGCATGAATTCTTTGAAGGATTACTATTAGTTTTTTTGAGAGAAAAAGATAAAAAATGCGCTTGTATTTATTTTGTTTTCCTATATTTTTAAATATCTTTAAAAATGTTTTTCTAATGCTGTAACAAAAATGATATATAACATGAAATGTTATCTAGCTTTAGTTTAAAGAAAAAATAAAATATTTGTTTTTGTTTATTTAATTTATTTCTAATAAACAATTTTATTTAAAATAAAAACAAAAAAATGCCTCTTTCGTTGATAATACCTAGAGTGAACCAAAAGAATGCTGCTGAAGAAGAAAGCAAAAACCAATTTTATACCTTTAAGTGGTTCTCTAGACATTTCAAGAATCACATCTATATTCTTAAGCCGAAAACACAAAGCTGCTTTGCGGTTAGCGTTTAGTGAGTTATAAAGCATAGGAATTGCTAACAACCTATCACAAAGCAGCTTTGGAGCTCAACTTTCAATTTGACATATTGTGAGAACCCCGTAACGTAAACGTTACGTGTCAAATGCTGAAGCAAAAGTTGAAATATTTTCCACTTTTTGATTTGCATTTGCTCAGCGACATGTTTTGTTGTTTGTTTGTATGGAATTTTTATTTTTATTTTACTTTCTTTTCGCTTCAGCTGTCGGTTTTGTTTAAAAAAAAAAAAATATAGTTAAATGCCAGATGTCAGTCGGAGACGGAGCATAGTAGCGTCATAGGAGTCAGCGCTAACAGCAAAGCAGCTTTGTGTTTTCCGCTTTAAATAATAATGACAAATAAAATAATCAATTTGTCATGTCACAAAAGTAACAACAGTGATTTTAATTAAATAATGTATTATAAACTACGTTGAAGAATTTCAATTTTCAATTCAAACAAACAATAATCTTGTAACAAGAAAACGTTTATCAATTGTAAAATTATTTTGTTGAGTGATTTTAATACAAAGAGCAAGACTTTATTTGATAAATTGCATTGTATAAATTCGAAGAGGGAAGTTTTAAGGATAAGCAAAAAAATAAAATTATTTTCAAAGCGAAACATTTTTGAATAAAATACTGAAATTTAATGAACGAAATGTTGATCTACGTATGTGTTTTTTTTTCATATAATTTGCACCCATTCAAGGGAAGAGAGTTCCACATTCGTGAAGTACGACTAAAAAACGATTCCCTATACTTGAGAGTACGTCCGAAGTTGGACTCGAGGGAAAACTGACGGGCGAATTGTTTGAGGGGAGGAATGCAACTGGCTATTTCACTAGAGCAATTACCGTAAAAGTAGCGACAGAACAAGGAGAGACACGCTACGTTACAACGGTGGTCTCTTACAGCTCTTTTTTGTATTCCATCCAAGAGGCTTAAGTAAGTAACTGAAGCACCAGCCCAGAGATATGAATTGTACTCAAGCTTTGAACGCATATAGGTTTTATAGATAATAGCCAGATCAGACGAGGAGAAAAATTTCTTGCACCGTCTTAAGACACCCAAACATCTTGCGGCATTTTTGGCGACATCGCGTATGTGCTCGGTCCACAAGAGGTGGTCAGTGATGCACATACCGAGAATCTCGAGATGTTCGGTCTCATTGATGCAAGTGCCACTCAGGCAACGAAGTAGGGATTCATCGATACCGAAAGCATCGCATTTTCGATAAAAGAGCAAGATGCCAGACTTTATCAAATGCCTTTGAAATATCAAGTGCAACAATCTTACTTTCTCCAAAACGATGTAAAGATTTGTTCCACTGTTCGGTGAGATAAGCAATCAGATCACCAGTGGACCTGTTGTTGCGAAAGCCGTACTGCCGGTCATTTAGAAGCATTCGGTCTTCGAGATATTTCTTGAGCTGATAGTTTATCAGCGTTTCCATGACCTTAGAAAGAAGGGACGTAAGCGCAATCGGAGGATAATTGGAGGGAGAAGACGATTCGCCTTTTTTCTGGATTGGCTGGACAAATGCTGTTTTTCAACTGTTCGGAACGAGTCCAGAAGAGTAGACTAGATGGAAAAGCTTAGCCCAAAAGTTTTGCCAGCGTGGAAGAACACATCTTCAGAATAATAGTGGGGAGATCCTTTAAGACTCTCGCTACAGCACGAGTCCCATGGAATCATTGACGCGCTCAAGAACCGCCTGTTCTTGTCATGTCTTTCTCTAACTGGATTGGTTTGACACGAGAAATTTGCAGATATTATACTGTGGTCTGATCTACCTAGAGGCGTTAATGCACTGATAGTGTATTTATCAGGGTCAGACGTAAGAAAAAAGTTAAGAGTATTTTCCGCTTGACCATTAATGTCCGATATTTGAGTAGGTCACTGATAAGCTGAGTAAGGTGTTTAAACTCAGAAAAAATTTCAACACACATTCCTTCGGGTGTACATTGAAATCGCCCGTAATAACGATTTCAGTGTGAGGGAACAAGGATACAATTCTTTGAATGGAGTCAGACAGAGCGTCAAATTCGGGAGAAGTTGAAAAACTTGAACCACATAAGATTGAAAAAAAAAGGGTTGGAGCAGCGCCGTTTCTGTGGTAAGAATTGATATGCAACATCATTCCTAATGTAAACGGCGAGACCATGGTGGGAGAAGAATAAAGGCACTAAGCTACATCATAACACAAAAGGATCGAAATTCTCACCTACTTGGGTTTCCCTCAGTGCCAATACAGCTGGCCTGTTCGAAACATTGGGATGTATGCAGCAATAAAATTAATTCTTAGCCCACGAATATTGCCATAATTGACTATGAAATTATCATCATTACAGTTAAAAAATAAAAGACCGAGAGGTCAAAAGGGTACGATTCCACTGTTCGTGTTATGCCTTAACGGCAGCGTGAATCGATCCGACCCTGGACTTCATACAGCAAATCTCTATTCATCTGTATTTCTTTTGAATTTTTTTTTAAAAGTAGTTTTGGTGTCTCTTGTATTATAAAGGAGGGAATTTCTTCTGTTTTGATAATGCAGACTGCATAGTACGATAAAAATGATCTAGGGTCTAACCCTTTTGAGCTTTCTCCTTTCCAGAGTTTTATATATTCTCATCTGTTATGGTTTATATGCGTTCTTAAAACAGTGCTTATAATCATTCAAATAAATACGCATAAGTTCCAAGAAAAATTGCGTTTAAAAAGAAAAGATACAAGTTTCAAAAACAAGCACATTTATTTTTTTTTTTTAATATTGTAAAAAATAAACTATCTACAATTTTGAACATTCAAAACTCGGTAAATTCGTTTACATTTGGTCTATCTACGGCCACATCGTCGACGTCTGACTTTCTTAGGAGCACATCTGGCCTGTAGAAAACAAAAACACAAAGATAGTTACAAAAAAAAGAACACAAACGACTAAACTTTATTTGGTCTCTTACCATGTCAATATACTTCTGTTTCTCTTTCCTTGTCATGCATCTCCATCTCTTCGCTCCTTGTCTGACTGTTTCAGTGGGAGATAGCCCGCAATTACATCTACGGAATTCTCTTAAAAAGTTTAAATATCCATTGCGAGTGAGTGGGCCTGGCCTCATACATTTTCCACATGATGGTGACATTTTATGTTATTTTGAATAGAAAAACCGAATTTATTTTATGAAAACAAAAAACTAAAATTTCCTCTATACACTAGTTCAAATTGTGAAATTGTTTCTAATAAAATTTTTAATTTTGAACTAAAACCTTCGAGCTTTGAGTTTGCTTCAAACGGAAAAGTAGATTTTCTTTACAAAATTTCATGAGAGAATATGCATTCTCTACAGCAGTGTTTTTTCAAACTTCCTGAACCGGCGGCCCCCTTTATATACAAAAATAAACAAGCGACCCCCAATATATACCGGGAAACCGCATACAATTGCTGAAAATCTTATTTTACATGCAGCTCTAAACATGGTTGAAATAATGTTGGGTTGTCAGGAGAAAGATGAGCTTAAAAGTATTCCACTTTCTGATAATATAATTGAGAGAAGGATAAGTGACATGGCAGCTGACATTCGAGAACAGTTAATTGTAAAATTGAAGAAGAGCCAACGATTTGCATTGCAACTGGATGAATCTACAGATGTTTTAGATTGTGTACAACTTGTTGTATTTGTTCGATTCGAAGAAGATGACAAGATTGATGAAGAGATTTTATTTTGTAAACCTCTTCCTGTGTATTCTACAGAACAGTGTTTGTTCGACATGATTTTCGAAAGTTGCCACGACTATGATCTGGATTGGACCAGGTGTATTGCTATTTGTAGCTATGGTGCAAAAGCCTGCCCGTGGACTCATAGCTAAATTCAAGTTAATAGTGCCAAACGTTTTATGGACACATTTTTTCAGAACTCAATTAAAGGAAAAGCTTTGCAAAGTAGGCTATTTAGGATCTTCTGTGATGAAATGGGTTCCCTTCACTAAAACTTATGTCGTTTTCCATTGGCAGTCCAGAAACATTCGGAAGAATCCAGAAGCCTTCGGAAACCATTCCATTGGACTGACTTTGACAGACGGAATGCTTCTGAGAAGAGCAGAACTATTCCGTTTTGAAAACAGAAGCGTCAGAAGAATGACAGTTTCATCATAACCCGTTCCATTGGAGGTAGAAAAAGAAACGTCAAGGAAAGACCAATGGAAAACGACATTACTGTACCACACTGAAGTCAGATGGCTCTCAAGAGGAAAGGTTTTGACCCGGGTATTTGAATTGAAAGCAGAATTATTGATGTTTCTTGACTTGAAGATTCAAACTCTGGATGTGCACATTTTTTTTTTCTGAACCCAGTTGGCTACTTAAATTGTCTTTTCTTGCTGATATCTTCGAACATATGAGATCTGAACACCTTGAATAAAAGCCGCCAAGGAAGAGAAGAAAACATTTTGTCTGCAAGAGGCAAAATCAGAGGATTCATCTTGAAACTTTGTTTCTGGTCAGAGTCGCTGCCAAAAAAGTGTATGAATCCTTTCCCTGCCTTCAAAAACCCATCGATGAAACTTGCAGAGATGAATCGGAAAATTTAAACAGAAACATATCGCTGATGACACAGAGTCTGCACAACTTAAAAGGGAAACTTTTGAGTTATTGCTCAGAACTGGTGTCTGATGGAAATGGACAAAGATGGATACTAAATCCTTTCTTAGAAATGTCCGTCCAATACGCTGAACTTCCATTTGTAACTATGAAAGAAAAACGTATTGACTTAGCTGCAGATGAAATGCTTCGAATGGAGTTCAATTCAAAAGAATTTCTGGATAGAAAGGAAAAACAAATATTCAGAATTGGCAAATGAGGCCTCAAAAATTTGTGTGCCATTTTCAACGTCATATCTATGTGAACTAACATTTTCTTCAATGGTTAACTTAAAAACAAATAAGCCTCAATTGGAAAATGACTTAATTGTAAACGTTTCAAAGATACAACCATGATTTGAATTTTTAGTGAAAAAAAAACCAGGCTCATTCAGCACATTAAAAGTGTGTTTTATTTAATTTTTTTTTTTTAAAGCAAAATTTGTTCTCTTTCTAACTTGGTGGCCTTTGGCGGCGACCCCCTTTAAACTTCTTCGCGACCCCCCAGGGGGTCGCGACCCACAGTTTGAAAAACACTGCTCTACAGTTACCTCCTTAATTATTATGAAACGAAAACTAAGCATATTGAATTTTGATTCTAGAAAACAGCAAGTTAGTTAGCCTTTGCATTATAAAGTTACCAAGTTCTAATTATCAAATAGGCAGATTCAGAATAACCAAACAAAATGCTTAGTTTATATTCAGTTGCAGAAAGTTTTATACCACCCTTTGGTGCAAATGTTGTCGTCGTCGTCCTCATCACCAGAACCATCGACCACAAAAAGACTTTTCTATTTTTGTAATCTGACAAAATAATTACTTTTTGTATTTTAATCCTTCGGGGCAAGAAATTAAGAAAGGAAACAAAACACAAATTAATAGAAAGGAACTGCCGAGAGACGAGCATAGAGCACGGATCACCTTTAGGTATAGGTAGACGTTCCAAGGATGCAAAAGCAAATTAACTCAAAGACTGCAAACTTTCAGTTGAAAATTAAGATAAAATTACATCGTAACGAAAGAAGAAAATTGCAAAAAGAATATGCACACAACCCAAAAAAAGGGGGAGACCAACACGAAAGGCACAACACGCAAGGAAAACAGTACAAAACTCAACGTTGCATTGGTGCATAAGCATTTCTTTGACCTTAACCTGGTGTCGTGTCGGGGAAAGCGACTTTTTACTGAGGTTTTCTCTTTCAAGGACCCCAACTAAAAATTAAGTTCTTTTAATTAAGTCGATTAGATTAGGCTTAGGCTTACAAAAGGCTCACAATAAGTTGTTGACATATTACTATTCTTTTGTGACTGGAAGTTGCTACGGAGACTTAGCAACGGAAGTAACCGGATATCGTTACAAGTTTTGAGAGAAAGTTCGACATTTTCTTTTTGTACCTGATGGGCTGAGGTTCTAGGTACTGGGAGACACTTTTAAAATGGGTCTGAAAAGTTTGTGTTGAAACGAAATTTCAAATTCTCCGTGCTTCGTTTCATAATCTCGTAAACACCTTTTTCTTTACCACATATCGCCAGCGGAGAATGAGAAGCAACATGTTGAATCGAACACAGCAAAAGCTTTTGCAAATTGCAACACAAATTTTACGATTTTGAATGGACCTTTGAGTTTTTGTTTATGCCAGAGACTGTAGTAGCTGGAAATATTTTGTCAACAGAGAGAGGGGTTGTTTATTTTTTGTAAATGCTCGCCGGTCAGCAAAAATGTTTCTATTTAAAGTAAACGGCGATGTAATATTCAAATTACACACATAATTGGGGGAGAGGGGTTGTAAAACCACATACAAAATTCGGTTCATCATAGATGTCTAATTATAAACCCTATCGATATCGAAACACTTAAAGCAGTAGCCTGCTAACGACGACGCTCTAGACTTCGATGACGTAAACAAGGTTGTATTTTAAGAAGCTACGGCGCGGCGTGCGTTGGCAGCGGTGGCGGCTGTTGTTGTGGGTTCATCCACGTGGTTAAACACTTAAACCCAACTCGGCTCGAGAGTATGACATGCATGCAAAAAAAAATTTGTAATCGATTTACAGGAACCTAAAAGGGAAACTCAATACTTGAATGTCCTATTTTAAAAATATATGAACTTGTGTGATATTTATAAGAGCAGACCGTTATATTTTGTTTTATAAATAATAAATGTGCGTCCTTTCGGCAGACAACGTATAAAGTGCCTATTTTTATACGTAGGTACATTTTTAATAGAAAACAAAAAACTATTAGAAAAAAGGTTAACACACTGGAAACATTAATTTTGGACTGTCAATCATTGCAGATGTGGCTCCTGAAACTTTATTAATTGCTTTGTAGAAAGATTTGAAGGCAAAAGTGACATGGCTATATGTTATAGACTTGGAAAGGATGCTTAGATATCATGTATTTTGCCTTGGGAAAAAGGTTTGGTTTTCTTTAAACTGGTTGAAAATTTGACCGGTTTTTCAATTACATATGTATATCTACCAATAGAAAACTGGTGTGATATGTGTTTTTTTTCTTCCTCTAAATTAAATTTAAGTATAAATAAATGCAAACATGGGTATACGGATTCTTATCAATTTTTGAAATTACTTTTTATCTACTTTCATACTTCAGGTCTTGGTGAAATTAGAGTCGAGTCGGGTGTCCTCCAGCTAGTTGTCTGAAGGTCTCTGTATATGTCACCAGATTCATAGACTTCCTCTACTGCAACTTCTTTCAGGGTGAAATTCGCAGACTTTCCAGACCGGACAACTGTTCTACATTTCTTCAGTCATCTAAGTCATTTGAATGTACTCTTTGATGATGCATTACCTACAGCTCTCAGATCTATCCCAGATCACTTAGACTATACCACCCCAAAAATTAATTATAATAGCTTCCAAGTTTCAATCCCTTCAAGATCTTCTTGGGAAGAAGAGAGACCCCTATACAGACGGTTCAAAGACCGATTACGGCGTTGGAAGTGGTATCTATTCCAAACAACTGAATCTCAGTCTATCATATAGACTTCCCAATCAATGTAGTGTGTGTTGTAGGTACTATCCTGGCTCAAAGAAAACGTTATATCTTGCAAGGATATACCTACGTATCTTCTCGGACAGTCAAGCCGCTCTCAAATCTCTCGCGCCTGTCTCCACAAACTCTCAAATAGTCCACGACTGTCGATTATCTCTGAATGAGATGACGGAACAGTTTAACATTCGCACCTCATATGGGTGCCGGGCCAAAGAGACATCCCGGAGCCAAAGAGCTCGCCTAAAACGGAACACTTCTGCCTACTGTTAGACAAAGACATAACATAGGAACACCACTTGCTACATGCAAATAGCTTCTCAAGCAATATGCTCTAAAAGTCTAGAATCAACAAATGCTAGATGGTCACAGGGTACCACCTGCCTAGCAACCAAACAAATATGGCCAAACATAGACCTGAAACTGTCAAAAGGCTTGATTTCCCTGAGCAGACAAAATATACGCTCTACAATTGGAGTTAGGACATTGCCTCATAAGTAGAGTGTACATGTCCGGCACTCTACAATAGAAGGAATAACTATCTCGGAAATCCCTACTTCGATAATACCAGTGAACTGGCAACGATCGACACAAAATGTCTCTCTAACTTTATTAAAAGTACAAAATGGTTTGTTTAAGTTCATTACTCTCCCATGAGTAAGTTCTTTAGTAGTTTCACAAATCACAATGGACCCTTGAGGTATAAGTGAGTCAGTAACATCTAGACAGCCACTTCAACCTAATCTAACTTACAGCTCTGTTATATTGACATTGACATTGACATTTCACAATACTTCGCACATGAATGTAACGAACTACAGACACATAGCAGCACTAGCGACTGAGGCCATCGGCTGGCTGTTATATTTTTACCTCCATTTTTCATTCATGGAGATTGGACTTAACAACTCTAGTTGCGATAAGAGTCATTGGCTACGTTCAATCACCTATCGGATAGGCTATCTGGGATATCTTTTTGGACGAGACAGATACCTGTATCCAGATTGCTGCCAAAACTTCTATGAAAGAAAAAAAAAAAAACAAATCAAACGCTTGAGAACAGGAAATTATTTATGGCTGTGAATCCGTCGGCAAACTTCCTCCGAGTCATCACATCGGTAGTATTCTGTTTATATTTCTTTCAATTTTCTTTTATTTTGGAATCTGATGAAATTGCGCGCTAAACAATTCAAGGCAAAAAATCATATGTTGATCAGCTGAACACTCGGATAGCCGAGGTATACCAAAAATTCTCATCATGTGGCTTTTCTTACACCCAAGAATTGATCCGTGACAAAGAAATTAAATTTATTTCTCGAAGGATTGATTTCTCTTGAATCTTGTACACGGATTTTACACATATACTGGCATAGATGTTGATACATGAGCAAAAACAATTATTGCCAAACCCTACAGGTTATCTAAACAGACAAATCTTTACCTACCTCAAAGTTAAGGCTGCCTGTGTCTATGTAGACCTGTTATCCAGTGTTTTTCTTGTAGAGACCATTTATAAGATTTTGCGTTGAACGCATCTTATTCGGTTTCATCAGAAAGTATCCGTGAAAATTGTTAGAACCATGAGCAGCATTTTTATCGAACATTAAAAACGATCTAATTTACATTGCATCGACAATGTTTAATTAATTGTTAATCCGGATCAAAAACACAAATATTTTCTATGACCTGTTAATTGAAATATGAAACAACACACAATCATAATCATCTAAAGTTCGTTCCATGTACAAAACTGCATCATTGTTTCTATTTTATTGCCGAACAACAATATTTTCAGTCAATTCTCCAAACGTCATGGCAAAACAAAAAACCGATTGTCTGTGTGATTCCCTTGAACTATATAGATTCATCTCTAATTGTACACACACTTAAACGTACATATATGTGTCGCACAGAAGGAAGTCAACATTTTTCAATTTTAGTTTAAAATGTTCGCAGAATTAAATGGAAAACTTTGTGTTTACCATTTCTTTGATAAAACTTATTTATACCCATCGACTTCGAGTCTCATTTAAACATACATTTTTATTGTTTGTTTATTTACTGGAAAATAAAAATTTTCTGAATGAATTTTGTTTGTTTTTCTTTTTTTTTACATGAAATCGTCAACATTGATTGACTTTGATTTTGTTTAACTTTAAATTGAATATCCAAATGAAAAAAAAAATAACCAAAAATACGTTTGCCAAACTTTTACTTGAATCTTGTCATTTGGAATTTCTCTGTTGTATACTAAAAAATTCAAAGGAATTATTGAAATTATTTTGCAAATAAACAAACAAACTTACATTAATACTTCGATTTTTTAAAAGCACCTAAAAATGCATAAACTACTTACTTACATACTTAAGGTGGCGCTACAGTCCGTTGTGGATTGGGTCTCAATCAACATATGAGGAACAATTACAGCGAACCAGGAACATTTATGAAAGCTCGCCATTAAAATGATCAGAACAAGTGACTCAAACGAATAAACAAATAAATAAAAAGTCTGTCTAAAAAATTAAAATGTCTCTTCATTTCATATTTGGTGAAAATTGCACATCAATTGGCAAATTAATTGAGCTTGCTGCTTCAGAATGCCAATGGCATAATCAATGTGAGTTCTTTTTTACTGGCAGAACTGAAATAGAAAAATTAATAAGAAAGTTTGAATGCATGTATAAGTACAACATTGATATACAAGTTTTGTGATACATAAATTGATTAAGTGGTTCATGAATATAATAACAAGAGTTGTGCATCTTTGACTTCTGAAATTAGCAACCCATTTAATTGTGGGGTCATGAAAGTGTCAAAACATTTTCGGAATTTCCCATATTTATGAATAAAACAAAAAAAAATCCATTGGACTTCACATTCAAAATGAGCTAACGATTGTTCATTGGAAGCTTGCCCAAGGATCAAGGACCTAGACTCTATATGTTATTTATATAATGAAAAAGACCATCAACTATGAATCACGGATGCAGAACAAATTCAACTTCGACTTTTTTATTCCCTGCTTTCCGACAGTTTTTGTTATTTTTTTTTTGTTAATTAAACTGCCGCAAACACAAGGTGTAAATTAATCGTTTTCTTGTCTGGAGCAGATGTTTGCTCTATAGTCTAACTTTTACTTGAGTTTGAGTTGCTTCTAATGCACCTTTTTTTTTACTACAGGGTGTAAACATACACACCTATACTTTGAAACATTTAAATTAAAAAAGACAAACATTTTTCTCGTACTTCTCTTATAGCATTGTGTTTGTATTTTATGTAAGTTTTACTTTTGGGACTAACTTGGCGCTACAGTCAGGGTCGGACCAGAGGGCCTCACTCAACAAACTACTCCATCCACCTCGGTCCCCAGCTAGCTGCCTCCAGTTTCGCACGCCAAGTTGGTTCAGGTCCTCTACCACCTGTGTGCTCCACCTGAGTCGCAGTCTTCCTCTTCTGCGACGTCCTTCCGGGTTGGATTCGATGAATCTACGAGCCGGAGCATTATCTTCCATTCGCTCTACATGTCCCATCCATCTAAGTCGTTGGACTTTATTTTTTCTGGCTAGGTCAGTGTCGTTGTACAGCTCTTACAGTTCTTGCAACCCAAAGCGTTTTTAATCAGACCTTGTCATGTTGCATGTCTCTGCACCATACATGAGGACCGGGATGATGAGGGTTTTGTAGAGTGTCACTTTAATTGCTCGGGAGAGGAGCCTTCCAAAGTCCAAAGAAGCAGCGATTGGCAAGAGTGATTCTTCGTTTGATTTCAACACTGGTGTTGTCTGAGTTGATAGTGGATCCCAGGTAGACAAAGTCCTTAACTACCTCGAAGTTAAATCTGTCTATGTTGTCGTTTGCTCCAAGACGTCGATGTTGGTAGTCTCTCTTGTCGACAGCATTAATTTGGTCTTGCCCTTGTTAACCGCTAGACCCATCTTCCTCGCCTCCGTCTCAAGATTCACAAACGCTCCACTAACATCACGCTGTGTTCTTCCCATTATGTCAATGTCGTCTGTGTATCCTAGTAGCTGGACGGACTTATGAAAGATTGGTGTAGACGTTGGAGCTTTGCACAATCTTTTCAAGAATGATGTTGAAGAAATCGCATGACAACGCATCGCTTTGTCTAAAACCTTTTTTGACATCGAAAGCGTGCGTTACGTTTACGACCATGATAGAACAGCGTGAGTTTTCCATTATTATCTTACACAGACGGATGAGTTTGTCTGGGATGCCAAAACTAGACATTGCTCTACATAATTGGTCTCGGCAGATCCTGGGTCTTCTCCAAGATCTGCCGTAGGGTGAATATTTGATCGATGGTGGAGTTTCCGGGTCTGAAGTCACACTGATAAGGACCTATCGGGTTGTTGACGTAAGGCTTCGAACGTTCACACAGCACGGCAGACAAGATCTTGTAGGTGATGTTAAGGAGACTTATACCTCTATAATTGGTGCAGTTCAGGGGATCTCCTTTCATGTGGATCTGGCATACGATGCTGAGGTTCCATTCGTTGGGCATGCTTTCCTCTGACCAAATTTTGCAGATGAGCTCGTGCATGCTCCTAACCAAATCATCTCCAGCAGCTTTGTACAGTTCAGCGGCTAGCCCGTCTGCTCCAGCGGCTTTGTTCGACTTAAGTTTAGATATTGCTATTTCCACTTCGTCATGGTTGGGTTGGTGGAATTGTTGGCCTGCTACAAGCAAATTGAATGGTTCTGTATTGCTGGCGGTGTTTTGCTCGTCATCGTCATTGTACAGGCAGTTTATTTTTCAATTTTTACCGTGAACACCCTTTAACCAAAAAAGAAAAGGGTTTGAGAAGTTAATTTACTGTACACTCTTTCAAACTTACATCTCTATGCATATGTAATTTTTTTTAGAGTAGGAAGAAATCCGCATTTTATTGTTTGGCAACATAGTCAAACTATATCTGCTGTTGGCATAAAATACGGAGGAAAAAAACCCAGACGATGGCTATTACTCTCGTCGTCATATTGTTTTTTCCCCAAAAAACCATGAGCTAGTTCTACCTACACAGCCTGCTTTGGAAATTAAATTTGTCCACTCAAAGTTCATTAGAAAAATTCGTAGAAGAAAAAAATGTTGTGTCCCGTCGTGTCACTTCTGACACAGGCAAAAAAAAACCTAACCAAATTGGTAATTCTGTTTTGGAAAAAAAAATGTATAATCTAATATCCCTAGACCCTCCACCACAAAAGGTCCTTTTGCTACCTCAAGGAACTTAAAATTATCAACATAAGAAAAAAATGTGTCCCCAAGTGTTATGAGTGCGTAAGCACACGCAAAATAGCCAACGAAAGCCTTAATGGCATTTTTTATTATTCCTTAGGGAGCCGGATGAAAGAAAGTTGTTTCTTGTGAATCGGTTGACAGCCAGATACACCAAATGTCCGTCAACGGCATAAGGGTCGCTCCTCCAATAACAACAACAAAAACATTGCCTCTAGATATTGAATTAAACTTCTAAAAAACGTTTTCAAAAATAAAAAAAAAAAAAAAAATACCACAAACGATGCTTGTGTGCTCGTGCTGCGAAAGACGATTCTATAGGTACTTTTGCTGAGTGGTTGGTTGGTTGTTTGACTTGTTTCTTCAATTGTATCTCGTGTGTTTGGTTTTGGTTCCATAGACCATGGTCATGGTAATTTTATTAAAAAGGACAACTCGAGACGCCACAGATGAAAATGAAAATAAACAAATATTCCTGTGTAGGCACTAGGCAGACATGATGATGTTCGCTCCTTGCTGCCTGGGTCGGTGGAATGCAGTAAAGTGACTGGAAAAAGAAGATCTATTAGCATTTTAAATTGAATCAAATCGATTTTGTCTATTGTGGTTGTTGGCAATGATTTAGATCTAATTCGTTTTCAAAAAGCCTCACTCTTCACTATGAGAGTGTCGAATCGAAATCGATGAATTGAACAAGAGTTTGAGTTGTTTAATTTGTTGTTAAGACAGAATCGAGGATAAAAGTGTTTGTTGGATTATTTTTGTCAACAGAAGAGTGAAGGTGCTTAGGACGATGATGGTTATCCGAGGAAACAACTCAAGTTCGGCAGATGGTTATTTTTACACTCGGTAAAAGACAATATTTGTAAATTCATTTTACAGGAAATAGAAATAATGTTTCTTTATTTAACAGTTTCAAGCATCATTTAGTTTTTATGTAGGGTGCCGTCGTATTTTTTTTAAAGAAAATCGCTGGCTTGTTTTCATCAGAAAAGTTTGCTGAAATTCTTTCCTCCTGATTTATTTTCAAAACCGAATTATTTTAATTTTAATAAAATGTTACTCATACGCCGTAGTGAATAATTAGAGCTCACACCATTTTTAAAGCTATCTTTGGACTTGTAACTGTTACACCATTGAATGTTAAAGCTTCGAAAACTAATTTTCGAGGAGAAGTATTTGGCTTCAACATCAATTGAACACCTAAGAGAAAAAAGAATTTATTTCCTACCCACAGTATGAGTTTCCGATTCATCCTTGAAAATGTAACCTAATAAGTAGGTTAAGTTTATTCGTGTGCAGTGACACAGTTCTTGCTGTTAAGAGTGCAAGTGTCTGTCTCTAAGTGATATCAATGACACTTTTGCAAGTGCAAGCGAAAGTGTATCGAAGTTCAATCCATTTGATGTCCATTAGAGCCTGAACATAATCTTGATCGATTACCAATTCATCAATTGCAACTACGTGACACAAATAAACCCAAAGTAAAATAGAAAACCAGAACAATATTTTAAAGAACACAAAATTAATTAGAAACATACAAAAACTAGATATTCATATCTTCATCAACCGCTTCACCTTATTTGACATGGTATCATCCGCTTCCTAAATGGAAATTGACAGGTTAACATTTCTATGTTATCCTCATCCTGGAATATGTAAGTAGGATATCCTTAAGTTGTTGTTTTCCGTTTCCTGTGTACGTGTATCTCCGTACACGTTTCTGTTTTCAAGGTGTGGTGTTCACCAAGAATGAAAAAAAGAAACAAGAGAATGCAATAAGGAAGTAGGAAGTATACTTTATTTTAGTCAAGGAAGGTTGTTTCATGATACATATATGTATGTACTATGTACATTTGTTCTAATTTTCTTTCACCAATTTGTTAGTGATTGGAATGTCTTAATGTTTTGTACCTTTCGATTTCTTCAATTGCAAAGTTACGTATTATTTGTTTATGAATGCAAGCAAATATGGATATCCAAATAAAATTCAGAGTCTCAAGATGAACGAAAATTAAAACCAATTTTTGCTCAAACCTTCTCGTGATTACTAATATGATTATTTTGGGAATGAAAACTTTTATCCTTTGATTCAAGCTGTAAAGTGGTTATCAGGGAAAAGGAAGTTAAGTTCCGGTATTTTAAAGCCAACCCATCTGAGGAAAACTGGATCGAGTTTAAACAAGCCAGGAAGGCCTACAATTTCCATATCCGTCGGACCAAATTTTTACACGACCAAAAATTAAGGCAAAAATACTGTAATGAACCAAAGGCTGTAAGAATTTTTGATAATTTGTTAAAAATATGAAGAATTCTTCTTCTTTCTCGGTCCCTACGCTCATTGACAATGAATGACACACCAGTTGTTAGCTCTCTCGCGTAAGCTAACCTTTTTGCTAGGCAGTTCACCGCCGCGGAGTGTCATGACTTCGCCTGTTCTTGAGCGCGTCAATAATTCCATGGCACAAATATTCTTTCGCACTCGTGCTGTGGCAAGAGTCCTAAAGGATCTCAACATATATAAATTCACTGGACCGGATGCTATCTCCGCCATTGTTCTGAAGAGGTATTCTTCCACGCTGACAAAACCCTTGCGTAAGCTTTTCCATCTATCCTATCCTATCTTCTGGGCTAGTTCCGAACAATTGGAAAGCAGCATTTGTCCAGACAATCCCACAAAAAGGCGAATCGTCTTCTCCCTCCAATTATCGTCCGATTGCACTTACGTCCCTGATAAACTTTCAGCTCAAGAAATATCTCGAAGACCGAAAGCTTCTTAATGACCGGCATTGCAGCTTTCGCAGCAACATGTCCACTGGTGATCTGATGGCTTATCTCACCGAACAGTGGAACAATCTTAATCGTTTTGGAGAAAGTAAGATTGTTGCACTGATATTTCAAAGGCATTTATAAAGTTGGCATCTTGCTCTTTTATCGAAAATGCGTGCCTCCGGTATCAATGATTCCCTTCTTTGTTGGATTAGAAACTTTCTTTTGAACCGTTCAATACAAGTTGTATTGGATGGTTTCAAACCAGAAACCTACAATATATATGCTGGTGCGCCCCAGGGCTCCGTTTTGTCTCTTGTCTGTTATTTCTAATCCAATAAATTGTTTCGCTGACGAAAGTACCCTTAGCTTCTCATATTCGTTTCCAGATTCACATCCCTCCTCTTCGGATGTGGAACTGGAACGGCAAAATTTGATAAGCTTATTAAACTCTTACATAAACAGCATTGCACTATGTGGAATTAAAAACCGTGTAGAGTTAAATGCTTCGAAAACTCAATGCTGTCTTGTATTGATGAAGCGAGATATACCAACCTTGCCACTGTCCATGAGTGGCACTTGCATCAATGAGGCCGAACATCTCGAGATTCGCGGTATGTGCATCACTGACCACCTCTTGTGAAACGAGCACATACGCGATGTCGCCAAAAATGCCGCAAGATGTTTGGGTTTCTTAAGACGGTGCAAGAAATTGTTCACCCCGTCTGATCGGGCTATTATCTACAAGACTTATATCCGTCTACAGCTTGAGTACAATTCCCATCGTTGGGCTGGTGCTCCAGCTACATACTTAAGCCTTTTGGATGGTATACAAAGAAGAGCCGTAAGAATGATCGGTGATAGAGACATCACTGATTTATTCACTCCCTTAGACCACCTTCGTAACGTTTCGTCTCTCTCTCTGTTTTATCGTTTTTTCTATTTCTAGAGGGATAGCCAGTTGCATTATTCCCCTTAAACAATTCAATTGTATGGAATGCCCCATCGAGCCGTATTTCCGAATGTGGAACTCTCTTCCACACTCTGTCTTTCCCAGTCATTACAATGTTCAAGAATTCAAGACCAATGTACACCGCACCTCCTTTTATACCCCTTCCTATCTTCCTAATGCACTCACTGTGTCTCTGGCATGAAAAGGGTATTAAAAATCCCTTTGAGTAGGTACAAATTATTAAAAAAAGGAAAAACCTTCTCGCGAAATATTTATCCAAAGTCCGCAACAAATTTCGACTTTTTTTTAATTTTGTGAGCACAAATAAAATCTCCAAACATCCGCAGTCATTAAAAACAAAATCCACTGCTTCTTGTACGTACAGCATCCAATAAAAAAAAAATTTGAAAACCCCCTTTGAGCAAAAAAACACTACCATGCTGATGCTAACCGGGAATGTGGTGGTTGCTCGTAGAACATGTTGTAAAGCTCTGCCGTTCGACTGCCAAAAACAACAGAGACAAAAAGCTTTCATACGATAAAAAAAGGTTCTAATATCTTCGCTGTTCTTATAAACACAACTGTTTTAGTGTTCCTGTTAACTTCAAGCTTACTAGTCGTCGACGTCGGAGGTTCTAGTATTGTTAAAAACATTTTTGTCTGTATTATTTTTAAACTCTTCAACGGTATATCGAGACGACCGGCAGGACTATAGAAAGGATATTTGGCCTTTTCTAGAAATTCTTCACTTCAGTTTCAGTTAGCTTGTGGAATTCTGTGACATCGGACGTGTTTGTTTCAACGCTCTCTCGACCAAGTCACTTTTATTTGTTTTGATTGGTTGTCAGATCAAAAACTGTTGATTTTTAAAGGAGATATCCTGTCTGTGTTGTTAGGGTACTCAACCGGAAGTGCAATTTAAAATAAAAGCCTCCCACAAAGGAGGTTGGCCTCAGTGTTTCTGTTAACGTGTGTCAATGATGAAAAATTTGCAGTGATAAATTGATCTAGTAAAAAAATATAACTGGTGTTTATGTGGGTGTTTTTTGGTCTCTGAATAATAATAATAAAAAAAAAAACAGTAAATAGTGAAATAAAGACCCGAAGGGCAAAGGATATTAAGCAACGACAGGAACTAAATGTTTCATCGATAATGGCGTTGGCGATATTAATAGCTACTTATGGCTCTTGTGAGTATCTGGGGAATTACAATTTTTTCAAAAAAAAAAGAAACACATACATTTATGTATGTTTTCGTCCTCGAGTAGAAGATACATATCGATTGAAATTTTTTGCTGTTTTGACAAATAAATTAAGTACAATTAATTCAGACTGAAAAGTTTAAGGACTTTTAAGTGGTGTGAACTTATATGAGTAGAATAACACGCCTCAGTTGTGGTAGTTGGTAAAAAAGGTATTGTTTTGCTTACATCTACTCAAGAGCTGTTAGATTTATAATAAACGTTTAAATGCGTCAACAATTTTTAATGTTTTGCTTAAGTCATTAAACTATATGACGCTTGAATACAAATGAGGAAACTTAAGCCCGCATAAGTAAACAAAAACTTAAGAACTCTGTTAATGACTTTATAGTTAAGATCTGTCACATAAATCAGTAAATTAAACAATTTAATGACAAAAAAATCCATGTCCAATTTTGGGTTAGTTTGATTTATTTATATTTTAGTAGTGTCCGGCTGTCCGTAGCTTAGTGGTTAGGTGCGTTGGCTGCTAAGCAGAACGTCGTGAGTTCAAATCCTACTCGTGTCAATAGTTTTTATTTCATCTTTCACGGGCACTGCATCTTGCGAAGAACTGACAAAACTTCCAAGAGTATCAATGTGCCATAAAAAAGTGCTTCTCAACTTTGCCGTTCGGAATGGGCGTTAAATTGTAGGTCGCCTGTATTCTTCACACGCACCCAGAGAATTGTTGATGAGAGTAAGTCGCTTAGGCCTTGGCTCTTCGAGAGCTGTCGCGCCACTCTATTTTCAATTTTATTTTTAAATTCAAAAATAATACTATTTTTGTTCAAGTGAAAAAAGAAATGAACGGTCATTTGTTAGGCTATTTAAATACTGCCTCAACATTAACAGTCAAAGATTCGATATTCAGCCGAACTACAAGATTGTTGAAATCGTTATCACACACGGTATTTCTCTAACATTGCAATGTTCAGAAAATAAAAACCATAATGCACATAACACCCCTTGTCTCCTTCCTTCATGAGGGAACTTCATGTGCAGGACAATTTATTATCTTTTCCAAAGTTAATTCAACAGTTTAAAGGATGTTCTCCTAAAATGACAATATTTTATAGTCTTAAGTATCGAATCGACCCATTTCACTACCATCAATCATAATTAAAGGAAACATAATCCAGCTTTAGCTTAAGGGGCAAATATGGCCCTTAAATCTTTCAAACTCAAGAAAAACAACAAGTAAACATTATTCTTGTCTAAATGTCACATCGGAATGACTCATTCAGTCCGAAAGTCATGTCCCAAGTTTTTCCCATTTTGTAAACAGACAACGAAAATTAATTTAGTCCGGTCATTAGCATCCCGATGAGCAAACAAAAAAAAAAAAGAGAACTAAAGTTCAACTTCCCAAATAAACGTTCGCACCCAAAAACTCATCAAAACATCTTAATTATTGCCCAAAAAGGACATCACCATTAAACAGAGAATTTATTGCCAAAGTCCTCCAACAGGTTAATGTTGTAACCGACTATTCGGCGTTCGGTCGTTCGCTCTTCCTCCGTAAAACATCATTTCTTCGTTGAGTCCATTTCCACTTAAACGAAATGGTCAAAGTTAAATTAATTAATAAACATTAAGTCGAGCAAAGGTCCGCAAATATAGTTTCTATTTCCTTTTCCGCTTTGTTGGTTACGTTTTTGTGTGTCGATGTCGATGTAATAAATAAATTAATCGACTACAGGCTTCACATATTGTGTTGGACGTTACACGTTTGAAAAAGTTGAATACACGTTTTGTGCAAAGAACTTATTAATTCGCCGGCCGGCGCGCGGCGCGCGGTGGTTAATTCATTCGCTTATTCGAAGGATAATAAACTTGAATAAAGAATATGAGGATGATGGGAAATTGAATGGAGAACGAGAATAAATTTATTCTGGACATGAGGTCATTTGGTTCAATTGAAAGTTACGCACATAATCTGTTTGGAGGAGAGCAACTTGTGGTTATAGTCCTTTTCGCACATACTTATATCAGAGATTTACAAGGAATCTGATATTACCGACGACAATAGTGACGCAATGTTCATGGAGTTGACGTAATTATTGAACTTGAAATTAATGTTTCGAGGAAAAACGTTTCGATGTCTGTGTAAAGATGTTAAACGTTTCGATGTCGAACTGTTAATAATTTTCCAGTCATGATTAATTCACTTAAAAACTTAAAAACCAAACTGCAACCGAAAGCCCAAAAACATCAATCATCTCATTTTGGTATTTTCAAATGCACACATGCATATCAAATAATAATTTCCAATAAATTAGCCAAGAATTTGATTCGTCCATAAGTGCGAGTTAAATACTAATTATAATGGTTCCACCTAAACGAACATTCTATGGAAGAGGTTCATTTTATTTAGGGAACATTATTTTCATCAAAATCAGCTCTTGTTTGATGCTAATTAAATTATTATTGGCCTTTCCAATGCCACAACGAGGAAATTCTTATATTTCTGTTGGATTGTGTGAATCGAAACAAATGAACGACTTTTCCAAAGAATAATTTGCCAACTAATAATCCCCAGCATTTGTGGCTAATGTAGACTTTTATGTCAAAGAGGGATTTACATTTCAATCAAATATTTTTTGGGTAAGGTAAGGTTTGGGTAAGGGGTGTGCAAAGCGTGAAACTGTTGCATACACATAAACAGCGTAGAATATACCGAGTTTACTTTTCATTAGTGTTAGGCCATAAACTTCTAGAGATTACGCAATCGTCCTGGATTTCCAGGAGCTATTGATTTTCTCTTTTGATTTAAGGTCTATCTTCCTCTTGAATACCCCAATCGGGACGAGTGATCTCCTATCTGAATGGTCGCTACTACTTGTATCTGCTTCTGACCCTTTCCTGACTAGTTCATCTTCCATTTCGTTCCCTTCTATATTGCTGTGTCCAGGAACCCAACAGAGCAGATTCTATTCATTTCCTTCCTACAGTTTAAAACTGCCTTTGATCTTATGGTCTCACTGGCTAAGGCGAAAAAAGTAATCCCGTAGGAGCTTAGCTTTTCATGATGTGCCATTTCAGCTGCCTTTTAATGTCATATATCTCGGCCTGAAAGACACTACAGTCAGCTGGGAGCTAATATGCCTCTCTGATGTTGAGAGATTGGCAAAACACTCCAGCAACTGTTCCTGATTCCATTTTTGAACCGTCAGTGTAGAAAGGGATACCCTGTTTACTTATAAGTGAATTAGGATCCCAACCCTGTCTTTCTGGTATGGAAATAGAAAATTTCTTATCAAAATCTAGTAGAGGGGAAATTTAATCGGTGGTCTCCATCAGTCCTGTCAATAAGTGCTGTGCTTCCAAAAACTCAGTTCTTTTAAACGAATTGCAGTTTTGGCTGCCCTGCTCCTTACGCATCCAGAGCCGGGAGATCCAAGATCATTACCAACCCAGCTTGTGGTGTGGATTTCTGAGGCCCTGTTATTCCTATACAGGCTAGTCTCTGTACCTTATTCAGGTTCTTGAGATAGCTTGATTTTTCTACCGCTTTCCACCACATTAGAGACATGGGTAAGAATGGGCTGACAATCGCTGTGTATATCCATTAGATGACATTCGGTCGCATACCCCAACGTATACCGAAGGTCCTTTTGCATGTGTAGAATGCACATAGTGCTTTTTTCATTCTTTCCTCAGTATTACGCTTCCATGTAAGCTTGGATTACTCCTAGAAATTAAGCTTCCTTAGAGAGTTTCAGAGGAAAAACCATTTAGTTTAGGAGGGTTGAAGCCCTCGAGTCTCTGTTTTTTTCGTGAACACAACTAGCTCTGTCTTGGTGGGATTGACTCCTAGACCGTTCTTAGTTGCCCAAGAAGATAAATCCTACCGATGATGGTAAGGGACTTGCCTGATACCAGAACCACTATGTCATCTGCGTATACTTCACTTTTTATGCCCTGATTTTTAAACTTTGTGAGATTTTTGTTGACTACGAGGATCCAGAGCAGGGGTAAGATGACCCCTCCCTGTGGTGTTCCTCTAGTAACTGTTTTCTCAATAGTGCTAACTTCAATTGAGAGTTGATAATTGTGCAATTTAACATGGTGAAAATCCAATCGACAATGACAGATTCAACTCCAACTTCTACTAAGGGTTTGGGTTTGTTTTCAATTTTGGATTTATGACTTTGTTTGTGTGATGAAAATCCGACGACATGACGGACGCTTTAGAATCCACATGTTAACACCAAATCTTTTGAAACTTGTCATAGGTACTCTTAATAAATTAACATTTTCCAAATCGTTTATTTGAATAGATCTTCGATCCATCACGATTTCAGGGTAAATCATATAAGAACACTTCAACGTCACTTTTTGGAAATATATTTGCAAATTTTTCAAAGCTCAAGCCATAAGTAAGTCATTAAGCAAAATAAATTCAAAACCGCTTGAGCTCTTCCTTTCTTTTAACACAAAAGACAGCCTCACACCGATTTTCTTATCTTTCGTCTTAATCGTGCGAAATCTTTCGGCGGCGGATACAAAAGGTAAATAACAATTTGTTGTTCAAATGCTTGTTCTATATCCACGAATCTTATCGAATTAGGACTTAATGTTGTTCTTCTCGTATTTTTGGACTCGGGTCAGAGTGCTTATACGAATTTGTTTTGCAAACTCAAATAAAATTGACAAACAAAACCATTGAAGGTTATCATTAACAGAGAATGTCTTTTACTTATTTTCCACCTCAATGAGCTTTATTGATAAATAAAATTCTCGCCTGAACCTTTAAATTCTCAGTTAAACTCATCGAAATAAATATCTGTGTGTAAGCTTTTGTAAGTTTATTTGGCATCACATTCTTTGATTTTATCTTTTGGATTGTTTGTCAACTTTCTAGATCCGGTATCTTTAGATAAGAGCAAAACCAAACATTCCTCAGCTCCGGTCCCAAGTTCCAAGCCCCAGACTCCCTGACAGTCTTACATAAATAATGACAAGAATAAACATGACGTGTCTATATTTGTACAACAGTACAACTACTTTATGAACACTGAACAGAATAATACTGTGTGTGCCTTATCTGTGAGATTACGCCTCTTGGTGGTATATTGGCGGTGGCGACGATAAATCCAAGAAGATTTTACTCTCCTTTCGATTTTATTTGGAACAAAATACTTAATTAAACAAAAGAAAAGTCTAGGAACTTTTTTTTAGTCAGAAAATTTGCTTCTTAAAATCTGCACGTGCGTTTCTTATATTATGCAGTATGGGTAGACGCTAGTAATTTGTTTTTCTTGTAAAAAACATAATTTAGGAAGGCAATTTGCGGATTGTATTCCCAGATTAAGTGTGAGTTTCAAATCAATAATAAATTTAGTGGCACGATAGAACTTACATCAAACGTTGTTTTTTTTTTCATCGGGACGAATCATTTTTGTTTCTGGGAAACCAAGCAATTGCAAGAGGAATTTATTCTTCGCACGTGAACACTTAAAGTTTATTTTGCTATCCTGGCGAGTTTTTCCTTTTCCAAATGAGATTTCAATTTTCAAACAAAATTACCTTTGAAGTCAGAAATGAAAAAAACTTTCTGAGCAGGAAAACAGAACTCATGTCTCCATAGCTCTTGAAAGAATTGACATATTCTCCCACAAAGTTGACTTAACTTTCTTTTTTTGTTTTTTGAATTTCTTGTATCCTCGATTTAATTACTTTTCGTTGAAGTTCCAATCCAAAAGTAATTTTTTAAATAAATCTCTTGTTTTTCTCAGAAACACCTCTCAAACTCTTTAAAGGAGAAGAATGGTTTCAACTCATTTTTCTTTTTGTTTCCGAAATGTATGAAACTCAATGATCCGAAATAATTAAAAGGGTGTAAGACCAATCAACCATAATCTCATTCTTTAAAGAGTTGTTCCCACATTGAAAAAAAAGAAGAAGAAAAAAAAGAAACGCTTAAAAGTTTAAAAGGAATTTCAATTCTTATCTTGAGATTAAAATGTGTTTGCATAATTTAGTTCAAGGACAAGAACATTCTTTTATTCAATGGAGAGCGCTGTTAATGAAATTATTATTAGGATAATTTTGAAAAAAACAAGAATGCTGAACATGGAAAATTAATATCGTTCCACGATTGTTAAGAAAAAGGATCAACCGAAAATGAACGCTTTCGGCAGCAAATTATTTGAATATAAAAGATTTCATTGTTGATGAATGCTCTCAATAACTTTTGAGATGAGATGAGAATTATGAAATTTAGTTTAAAGGTCGTTTCATCGCTAATATGTTTTTGGGTCAGAACGAAATAAAATCTTCTCTTTTTTCGATTTTCTTAAACAATAAATTAAACATTTTAACCTTCCAAGATGGGAAAAACTGACGGCCAAGCAGAAAACACTCTTGACTTGTTCCTTACCTCTGACCCTGATAAATATACAATAAGTGTATTATCGCCTCTAGGCTGATCTGACCATTGTGTCATATCCTCAAATTTCTTGTGTCATAAAGTCCCATCAGATAAAGAAAGAGCTCCTATGAGAACCGTTTGGCAGTACGAGAAAACCGACTGGGACGGTCTCAATAATTTTTTCAGGATCTTTAACTGGTCACTTTGCTTTGATTCCAGTAAGGATATGCTCACAAGTTTAATTCTTCTGAAAATGAGAACTTTTATCCCGAATAGGGTTAAAAGCATCAGACTCAAAGAGAACGCATGGTTTGATATGAGCTGTAAAGAGGTAAGTTTTCGTTGTAACAAAGCAAAAGCTAACCTTTTTGGTAGGCAGTTCGCCTGTCGCCTCCAACTCTTCGCTACCAGAGAGTGTCATTACTCCCCCAGTTCTTGAGCACGTCAATGATTCCATGGGACAAATCCTCTTTCGCACTCGTGGTTTGATGAGAGTCCTAAAAGATCTCAACATTCACAAATCCGCTGGCCCGGATTGTATCCCCCTAATTGTTCTGAAGAGGTGTTCTTCCACGCTAGCAAAACCCTTGCGTACGCTTTTCCATCTATCCTATTTTCTGGGCTCGTTCCGAGCAGTTGGAAAACAGCAATTGTCCAGCCTATTCCAAAAAAAGACGAATCCTCCTCTCCCTCCAATTATCGGCCGAATGCACTAACGTCCCTTCTTTCTAAGGTCATGGAAACGCTGATAAATTATCAGCTCAAGAAATATCTCGAAGACCGAAAGCTTCTAAATGACCGGCACTTCGGCTTTCGGTCCACTGGTGATTTGATGGTTTATCTCACCGAACAAATCGTTACATCGTTTTGGAGAAAGTAAGATTATTGTGCTTGATATTTCAAAGGCATTTGTTAGAGTTTGGCACCAGGCTCTCTTATCGAAAATGCATGCATTCGGTATTGATGAGTCCCTTCTTCGATGGATTCGAACTGTTCTATACAAATTGTATTGGACGGGTTCAAGTCTAAAATCCACAAAACAAATGCTGGTGTGCCCCAGGACTCAGTTATTCCCCAAGATATATAGGCTTTTTAAGACGATGCAAGAATTTTGCCTCCCCTGATGATCTGGCTACCATCTATAAAAAATATGTACTTCCAAAGCTTGAGTACAACTCCCACTGGTGCTCCAGTGACGTACTTAAGTCTTTTGGACAGTATACAGAGCAGAGCATTTAAGATGATTAGTGACCATACCATAATTGGGACTTTAACTCGAACATCGACGTAATTTCTCATGCCTCTCCCTCTTCTACCTTTATTTCAACGGTATATGCTCTAGAGAAATAGCCAGTTGTGTTCCTCCCCTTAAGATATTCAACTTTAATACCCGCACCTCCAGGAATGCCCATCATGCCCGTCATGTTCAGAGAATCGTTCTTTAGCCGTACTACGCGAATGTGAATTTCTCTTCCACACTCTGGGAAGTCATTGCAATGTGCAAGAATTCAAAATCAATGTTAACCGACACCTCATCCTAAACCCTCTCCATCAATCCCATTTTCCCTAACGCTCGCTCTGTGCTTTGGCATAAAAAGGGAATGAAACCCCTTCAGTCCGTGCTTATTAAAAAAAAAGATACCGAGTTACTAAACTCAACATTCCTTCCGTCCAACATATCTTATTCCGAAATCTTTACCTTCAATGACGCTTGAGGGGTGTCCTTCCAGAATAAATATTGACAGGAATAACTTCATTCATTTGAATAATAAATAAGAGACAAATACCAAACTGGAGACATTTGTTTGTTGCTATAATTTATAAATTACTCGATCCTTTGATTATACAAGTTAAATAAATAATGAACAAATTTCTGAGAGCATTGCAATCGATACAAAATCTAGTGAGAAAATACATTTGTATTGACCATAAACATTTAATAAGATTTGTTTGGTGTCAAATTACCCATGGAATAAATAAAGAACTATAATCGAATAGTTGGGGACATCATCGCCTTCTCTTTAAATATTCAAACAACCTTCTTGCTGAAATATATTTCTTAAGAGATTTGCTACAAGAAATTTATCTCTTCCTTCTCAAAATAAACATTTTTTCTTGCTTATGAACACTAAGAAATAAGTCCTTAATCAAGCAGACAGACTTATTTCGTTGGAATATGTTCAGAAACGGACACATCATTCGATTTCAATGTGAACCAACAAAGCATCATTTTCCACCTGAGTAACTATCAAATTTTTAGAGCTTAGGGTTCAACGAAAATAAAATTCAATGTCGTCTCTATTGGCAAAATACTCTAAAGACATTTTCTTGTATTAAATTTATTTATTCATAACCTTTCCTTTTTCACATAATATTGTTAGAAGTGCACGTCCTCGTGAGTCGTGAATATCGTAGAAAGGAATTCAATTTTTCCATCTTGTCAATACGAGTATTTATCAAAAATATTTTTCGTGTGAGTTTTTTAAAGCACATAATACGTACATACACACATATGAAAACGGTCACGCAAAATAATATTTTTTCACATGATTGTGTTTTAAATTTCAAAATAAGGACACTGCTTGGAAAGAGCGTTGCATGTTCTCGGGAAACATTATGGAATGACCAATAACCATAGAGAATTGCAACTGGATATATAAACGATGCGGAATAATTGCATTTTGCTTGGTTCACTTGTTTTTGAATTCAATGCGTTCATTTCAAGCGATAAAAACAAGATATGCTCAATACCGTGTTCGATTTTTGTGGGTTATGTCCTTGAATTGCTTGTAAACTCTTTCATTCTTATCTACACTACCCAAAACAGAGAAGTAAAGATTATGCTTCTATACTTGAAGACTAAGTAAGGCAAAACATAATTTTTATTAAAGAACAATTAAAGGCGTTTTTTTTTAGATAAACAAGCTAAATTGTTTACCATTTGCTATACTTTCTTGTTTGGATATTAAAATAAAATAATTTTGTAAGTGAAACAACATAATCCCCTGGCTACGGAAATTAGTTTTGTCTGGCCTTAGGTACTTAAAGGTAGGGTAAAACAGATCCATTAATAAATTAACAAAAAAATTATGTTCATTGAGTCCTTGAAAAATTTTATGGGTTGTTGTGCCGGGTGTGCCGTGTTAATATATGAAGTAGGTTTTTCAACGTAAGGATCTAGGCAATAAGAATTTTACGACAATGATTTTGAATATATGAATAATCAGCCCTATCGAGGTATTTTTCGGAGCGGACAATTTTCCGCAACGCAAATATGGTCGGAGCTTAAATTTGTATTCGAGCTAATTGTCATCGGACAAAAATATGGCAACCAGCTTTACACACAATTAAAAACAAAAAATTCCGCAAACAATTTTCTGCGGACAAATCGGAAATAAAACTATCAAAAATGAAGGAAAATAAAGCTAGTCATCGCACCACATTGTTACTCATCGTATTGCGTTACTTCATATCGGAAAAAATTCCGAAATGTAAGTCGGAAGAATACCTCGAAGCAAAACTTGTCCGAAACGTACGAAATCGGACAAAATTCCGCTCCGAAAAATACCTCGATAGGGCAGAATATTTATTTTTTATTTGCTTCTATGTCAAAAAAAATAGTAGTGTCCGTAGCTTAGTGGTTAGGTGCGTTGGCTGCAAAGCAGAACGTCGTGGTTCGAATCCTACTCGGGCCCAAAGTTTTTATTTCATCTTTCACTGACAAAACTTCCAAGAGTATCATCTGTCATGAAAAAGTGCTTCTCAACTTGGCCGTTCGGAATCGGCGTAAAATTGTAGGTCCCCTCAATTCTTCACACGCATCTAGAGAATTGTTGATGAGATTAAGCCACTTAGGCCTTGGCTCTTCAAGAGCTGTCGCGCCACTCTATTTATTTTTTATTTGCTTCTATGTCAAAAAAATGTTGACTTAGTTTTGAGGAAGATGTTCGAAGGGTAGACACGTGCATTCAAGAGGACACAAGCGTCCACAGCAACCTCTGTCTATCAACTCCTTATCTCCACCTCGCCACGGGAAAAATCGGGTGCCCAGTACCTCAACCAAAGATTGGGTTCTAACCCCCGTGGGCTACTACGACATATTCGCAGCCCAAGCCTATAAGGAGCGGTTTGGTCGGCTTTTCGTCTTAAAGTTAAACTAAAGACCTGGCCCCCCATATTGGGGGTCGTGCGTCGGGGTGACTGCCCGGCCACATAAAGAAAATATAGTTCCGAACCACCAACAAGCCTCGGATACGGACGAAATTAATGATGACGACCCACGCATCAACGATTTAAGGACAACGAATCTCGAATTTGCACTTGGATCTTAAGGTCCCTTAACAGACCACGTGCAGCCGAACAACTAGCGGGAGCCATTGACTGCTATAAAGAAGATATAACTGCAATCCAAGAAATGCAATGGAATGGTCCGGGCCTACTGCAATATTTACTACGGCGTCTGCTACCGGGAACAAAGTCAGCGTCTATTTAGACGTGGATTTGTAGTTGGGACTCGACTCAGGAGGAAGGTCTTGAGTTTCAACTCAGTGAATCACGACAATCTGCCTCTAGGCTTAATTCACTAACATAAGCCTCATCTGCGATCACGCCCCCACTGAAGAAAGGGATGAAGATACCAGAGACCGATTCTACGAGCTCCTCGACAAGTCCTATGAGCAATGCCCTAGCTATGAAATTAAAATTGTCCTCTTGGAGATTTTAATGCTAAGCTGGGTAGAGAAGAAATCTTTGGTGGAATAATCGGACGACATAGCCTATACGACACCACCTCCGATAACAGATTTAGGATAATCGACTTCGCTGCGGGGCTAGACGTAATGGTGCCAAGGTGCCAACATCGACTCGGATCATTACTTTGTTGTAGCCAAGGTACGAATGCGGATATCCCGATCAAGGCCCATCGTGTCTCCGAAAATCTCCTCAGAAGTCTTTTGCTGCCAGCACAAAATGTAGAAAAGTGTTAGGGTTTACACGGCCACCTTAACGAAACCCCTTAGTGTGACGATGAATGCCGGCGAGCACATGCAGCGAAACGAGAGGCATGCGAAGCGGCGCTTCAAAGAAAGACACGAGCAGCTCGTGAGTTCTACGATCAGAAAATAAGAGAGGAGCACAAACTTCTAAGAAAGAAAAAAAAGGGAGCATGAGAAGCGCGCGATCGAGGAGATTGAGGGATGTCACAACAGGAACGAGGTTCGAAAGTTTTAC
The DNA here is from genome assembly GCA_920937365.1 of Sphaerophoria rueppellii. Classification (NCBI taxonomy): domain Eukaryota; kingdom Metazoa; phylum Arthropoda; class Insecta; order Diptera; family Syrphidae; genus Sphaerophoria; species Sphaerophoria rueppellii. The sequence continues at coordinate 121,985,965 of CAKKXW010000001.1, forward strand.
ACAAGGGTCAAACAAATCTCCAAGTATTATACACCCCGAACCGAAGCCTGTAGAGACCATCATGGGAACATCGTAGTAGAACCACAGTCAGCGCTGAGGATATGGAAAGACCACTTTTCCAAGCTGTATAATGGCGATGACGAGCAAAACTCCACCAGCAATATAGAACCATTCAATTTGGGTGCAGCAGGCCAACAATTCCACCCACCCGACATGGACGAAGTGAAGATAGCGATATCTAAACTAAAGTCGAACAAAACCGCTGGAGCAGACGGGCTAGCCGCCGAACTGTACAAAGCAGCTGGAGATGATTTGGTTAGGAGCATGCACCAGCTCATCTGCAAAATTTGGTCGTAGGAAAGCATGCCCGAAAAATGAAAACCTCAGTATCGTATGCCCGATCCTCAAAAAAGGAGATCCCCTAAACTGCACCAACTACAGAGGTATAAGTCTCTTTAACATCGCCTATAAAATCTTGTCTGCCGTGCTGTGTGAACGTTTGAAGCCCTTCGTCAACAACCTGGTAGGTCCTTATCAGTGTGGCTTAAGACCCGGAAAGTCCACCATCGATCAAATATTCATCGTTTCGCAGATCTAAGAGAAGACCCAGGAACTTCAAATCGATACCTACCACATTTTCATCTATTTCAAGGCCGCAAATGACAGCGTCTATTGAGACCAATTATAAAGAGTAATGCCTAGTTGTGGCATGCCAGAAAAACTCGTCGGTCTGTGTAAGATAACAATAACTCAAATTCCATCAAAAGAGGACAACTAACTTCGACGTAGTTAAGGACTTTGTCTACCTGGGATCCGCTATCAACTCCGACCACAACACCAGCGGCGAAATCAAACGATGAATCACTCTTGCCAATCGCTGCTTCTTTGGACTTAGAAGGCAATTGAATAGTAAAGTCCTCTACCTAGCAACTAAAGTGACACTGTACAAAGCTCTCATCATCTCTGTTTTCATGTATGGTGCACAGACATGGACCATGACAACATCTGATGAAAACGCTTTGGGCTGCTTTGAGAGAAAAATTCTTCGAGCGATTTTTGGTCCTGTCTGCATAAATGGGGAATGGAGACGAAGATTCAACCAAGAACTGTACGAGCTGTTCAGCGACACTGACTTAGCTAGAAAAGTTTAGGTCCAACGACCCAACGATGGTTGGGTCATGTTGAACGAGTGGAAGATAATGCTCTGGCTTCTAGAGTCTTCGAATCCAACCCGAAAGGACGTCGCAGAAGAGGAAGACCGCGACTCATGTGGAGCACACAGGTGGTAGAGGACCTGAACCAACTTTGCGTGCGAAACTGGAGACAGCTAGCTAGGGACCGAGCTGGCTGGAGACGTTTGTTAGATGAGGCCCTGGTCCGACCTAGACTGTAGCGCCACCATTAGTAAGTAAATAAAATGTAAATATGGAAATCTTACGAAATTATATAATTTGAAGTACATTTAAATAAACTTTTACAATAATAACACTTTAACGAGAGTTACAAACTCTGACAATTGATTTCTGCATTCTTATGTTCAACAACCAGGTGATATTATTGATCATTTCTTCTGTCCGAAATTAAGAATTAAACTTTGAATGGTTTTCTTGGATTTAAAAAAACGTTTTCATTTGCAAATCTCATCTTAATCTGAAACGTATTCGTTTCAAGAATAAATGTCTTCTTTCTGTGGCATAAAATGCTCAAAAATAGCTTGAAACAGCAGTTATCAAAAGCCAAAAACAACGACGTTTTTAGAGGACGATAGTCCCATATCAAAGCTCGATACGCCCTGTTCATATATGCTGTTTTCTTGTTATAACTTAATTTCATAGGGAAATGGTTAATCCAATAGAACTTCAAACCATAGGAAATAATTCATAAACAGACAAGCACATTCCCTCTGCACAACCTTCCGACCGCCACACTTCCGTTTCCGTTTGCTATTCATTTCAAAACTATGTAACAAACAATCCCTAGACAATAGAGCTGTCAAGTTTGCTACTTTGTACATTTTTAATTATTTTTCTTCGAATATAAAATTTACAGCTGTTTGTTTCTCATTATGTTTGGCATTGCTTTATAGCGGGACAAAGTGGAGATAAACTAATAAACTCCAGCAGTGCTCATATTCGTATAAAGGACCCTATCCATTTGACCATTAAGTCCTCTCATATAAGGACTCAAAACATCTATGCATAAAAGCTGCTACTGTCTCATGTATACACAGCCATTTTGTTTCTTCTCAATTTAGTCAGCATAAAAAGAACTATCATCATCGTCATAATCATTGCTATTGTAGTCCTGTGTATACCTACAATAATAAATCATATCCATCCGTTGTCGGTCGTCTGGTTCCATCCAATTTAACGACGACGGACGATAAAATTGCTGCATTAGAACTGCTGCTGTCCACACTCTTGTCTTTTTATTTTTTTCCTAGAATCGTTTTATTTTATTTTACTTTTTTCATTTGCTTCCTATTTTTGGTTCAATTTTTCTTCTTTTTTCTTTTTTTTTTTTTGTTACAGAACACACATCACCATACCAAGTTTTTCTTCTTATTGTCCAGTGTCCATTCTGCACTCACACTTGCTAGATTCTATACCGTGCTCCATTCACCGCAAATATGCAATTCCAAGTGAAATTTATATTTCCTGTCATTGTTCCAACACTCGAGCCATTTTTTGTTACTGTCTTTGAATTGAGAAACCAAAAGGATATCCTCTGCGTTGCGTTAAGGAGTCAACAGCCCACAATGGGGCGCCAATAGTGGTGGCACTTAGAGACATATATTCGACTGGTAGACACAGGAAAAAGAACTTAACAGTGCTTCCATACCAGTAGGTAGTGTGTTCAATTGTCTCATGCTGACGCAGGATAATGTGCAACATTCAAAGGACCCAAGGACTGGTATGCACTCGAAGTGGATACGAACGAGCGTAATTTTGTCGAATTGTAAATATACGGTCTTATAATTATTGTTTTGCCATCATGCGACGAATGGCGGCGGCAGCGGCAGCGATGAGAGCCAGGAAGAATTCACATTCAATTCTAACTGTATATCCTGCATTGCAGTACTATCTATGCTTTTATATGTATTTGGCTGACGAAACACCCAATAGCTCAATTAAAAGGTTGAAAGTTTTCAATTAGTGGCAAGGGATCACGTGAATTGAAAGAAGGATATTTCGATAGACAGAAAGAGTCGGAGAGTGTGTGGGACGTTAAGACAACAAAAAGCAAGACGCCGACAATAACGACGTTATAATTTATAAATAAGAAAACCAAACAACGGAAATAAACCCTCACAATGAGCGACGAGGAAGATGAGGAAACAGCATGCCTTCGGTGAGTATTAAAAATATAATTGGAAGTTGCTTGTTTTGCTGTGTCGCTTCCAGCTTAGGGCGATAGTAGTTTTTTCAAAAAGTTTTTGGTGTTAATTGTTGTCTTTAATCTGGACAGTCATACTGCTTGAATGGTTTTCATTGAAGAGGCATTTCAAGGACAAACACAACGGTCCTTTACAGAATCATCAATCGCTAAAGTTTTTTTTTAGAGGGGGAATGGAGTCCTTTAACTACACACACCCTATCGTTTTTATGTTCATCCCATTAAGAATCCTGCCATGTTCCTTGTAATAATTTCCAATATTTCTAACAAATCATATTGGATACCTCCATAACTTTGCTTCCAAATAACCCCACATGAATGATTTGTTTATTGAAAGAATTTTACATGAAAATCAAATAAACTTAAGTCGACGAAAACAGAATTTTTCATATCCTTGAATCGTAAAATATCCGAAAAAATCTTCTTTTCATTACTATAGGGGAATATACATATAAACGGCTTGTCTCCCCATCCCCAACCAGTGCAATATCAAATTTATGGCGAGTTTATTGTAATGCTCAATAAATCCTCTCCAGAGCCAACTGGTTGCAGGAAAATATATTTTGAAATTCCCCCCTTTTTCCTTTCATCTTTCCCAGAGAAGGTATAAAATAAAAATTTGATGTACGATGTACCCCCTTTCTAAAAATGTTGATATGTTTTGGAATATTTTTTTCCCTTCCTTTTTATCCTGAGATGAACAGGCGGTTAATGTACTACATCCAATTGACTGTGATGTCCAATTTGGAGCTTATGGTTAAGGATGTTGATGGGAATTTTCAACATAAGGCTCAAGGACAGAGGGATAAAAACGAGCATAAGAGCATAACATAAGGAAATACCCGAATGTTTAAGGATGAATGAATTTGAGGTGGTTTTCTTTTATCAGTGTGACCAGAATTCTGGAATTTTTAAACTAGATCTATACAAAATAATATAATTTAGTTTTTCTTTAAGTATTCAGCCATTTGCTGTGTATAATGTAAATTGTACAGCACGTGTAATTAGGTGGAATAAAAAGTATTTAATGAATAATAATGACAACCGTACATTAATTTGTAGAGGATAAAGGGTTTTCCAATAAGAGGTGTTATTATGAATAGCCCGCTACTTCGGTAGCTATCACTTTTGAAGCTGTCGTTTTTTGACATTTGACAAGAAGAAACTACGCCATAAATAAAAATGGAACAATGTACGCTTCAACAACGCACTAAAATTATTAAAATTTACTATAAAAATGGTGAAAATTTGGCACAGACGGTTCGTAAAACTAAAGCATTTTTGGGACGTCGTGAAGCACCTTGTCGGACCGCAATACAGAAATTGGTGGACAAATTCGAGCTCTTGGGACAAGTTAGTGATGTGAAGGATAAAACCCGTACACGTCGCTCAAGAACAACTCAGAACATCACTGTTGTAGCCCAAAGTGTTGAAGAAAACCCAGGTTTGTCCATTCCTCGTCGTTCTTTGGAATTAGGCATTCCACAAACGTCATTACACCGTATTTTGCATAAAGACTTGGATCTTTAGGCTTATAAAGTTCAATTAACACAAGAACTCAAGCCAGCTGATCATCAAAAACGTCGTGTCTTTGCTGATTGGGTCTTTGAAATGCATGAAAATGATTCGGAATTTCATCGAAAAATCATCTTGACTGAGGCTCGGAAAACCCAAGAATTATTGTTAAAAAGCCTCTCCATCCTCAACGCGTGACTGTTTGGTGCGGTTTATGGTCCGGAGGGGTCATTGGACCTTACTTTTTCGAAAATGAGGCTGGAGCAACAGTTACGGTCAATGGATTGCGTTATCGAGAGATGATTTATGATTTTTTATGGCCGGAATTGGATGGTATTGATCTGGACAACGTTTACTTTCAACAAGACGGTACTACGTGCCACACAAGCAATGAACTCATCGATCTTTTACGGGAAAAGTTTCCGGACCGTGTTATCTCTCGAAGAGGTGATCACAATTGGCCACCGAGATCTTGTGATAAGGTCTACGCCAACAGACCAGTATCGATTCAAGACCTCAAAGATGGAATTCGTGAGGCTATCGAGGACATAGGGCAGCCACTTTGCGATTTGGTTATGGAAAATTTCATGAAAAGGATATGGTCCTGTAAGCGTGGTCGTGGCGGCCATTTGGCTGATGTTGTGTTCCATTAACGGCATACCTTCCTCTTTATAAAATTAACATCCGATCATTTATCTTAAAAAATGCCATTTTTCTTTGAATATCAAAATAACACTTCTTATTGCAAAAACCCTTTATAACAAAAAATTTCAAATTTTAAGTATGCAAGATTAATAAATGAATTAAGTATTTGTAAGAAGAAATAATATAAAATACAAAAAATAATTAACAAGAATAAAAATAAAAGTAATTAAAAGTCGCAACCAGTACAAGGAGAAAATGAGAAAGAAGTACATGTCAATTTAAAATGGAGAAATTATCATTCCAGCAGTCTTCCAGTCTTACAGCATGAACAAAAAACTGCCTGCATGATGTCAAAGTGGCAAAAGTGAGAGGACGTAGTAAGATTGAGCGATTTGATCTGCAAAAATTAAGTTTAACAAGCAAATAGCTTGGACCACGGAGACCTGTTAAGAATTATTTTATAGAGAAAAGAACAGCACCGATATTTAAGAAAGTTTTCCAAGCTGCGGCCTAAAATTTCAAAAACCTTGGACGATACATGGTCCTTCTTAAATTAAAAACGAACCGGACTGTGGAATTAAATGCAACCTTAAACCGTAGAAGGGTTGAGGAGTCAGGATCAGCGAACAATTCACAACCATACAAAAATATAGGTACTATGAGTGCTTTAGCCAATTTCAATTTAACTTCGATTGGAAAACACGATTTTATGATAGGCAATCCTCGGAGTGAAGCATATATTTTGGAAATAACCAAAAACAATATGAGTATCCCATGTTAAGGTATTATTGAAGATGATATCCAGATTTTTTACGTGAGTGACATTTCGTGTAGACCAGTCGAATATTGAGCATAGATTGGACATCATCTGCATAAACATGACACTGACTGAACTGAAGGTAAGTCATTTATAAAGAAGGAGAAAAGTAAAGGCCCAAGAATTGATCCTTGAGGCACACCGATAATAACAAGAAGTAACGAAGATATTTAAATACGAACAAAAGATATTTTTAGCACTTTCAGAGAAATTGAAATGTGTTGTCAGTTTATCACAAAGAAGACTAGAGTTTACACAGTCAAATGCTTTTGAAAAGTCAAGTAAGGTTATCACAGAAGTTAAGTTATTGTCTAAAGCTGGTCTTAAATCCTCAGTGATGTGCAGCTGTATCCTGACCGGAATCCTGATTGCTGAGGATTAAGAAGATGTTTTTCATTAACATTGCTTTTTATTTGGTTGCTTTTGATAACCTCTAAATGAAAATGGGAGGATAGCTATAGGTCTGTATTCTTTCTTTTTTCCTTATTTGGGTATAGGTATGATTTTTGATCTTTTTCCACATTTCATATTTATGGGTTTAAAAATATGTGTAATTTGTGGAAGAATGAATGCTAGGAGAATTTTAACAAAGTCCGGATAAATATTATCTAGTCCAGAGGACTTCGATTTGATAGAGAATATAGCATTTCTACCTGGTATTCATCTACTGCGCCTAAAGAAAATGCATCTTCTCTATCATTCTGACCAACGCAATCCTACCTATTTGTGAATAGTATAGGAGGAGTAGAGAATTTACGATTCATCTCTTCAAGATCAATATTGTCAATAGAAATAGGACTTCCTTTTTTAAGACCAATATTTTTTTACTTCGTTCCAAAGATACTTAGAAGATCGATTGACATTGAATTGATTATTTTAATAGCAGTATTTAGCAGATTTTATTAACTTTGTAACAAAGTTACGGGATATTTTAAAAATTTTCAACATTTCCGGACAACCAAAGCGTGTACATCGGAAGTATGGACCTATGGACCTATAAATTTAAAAATTCAATTAAATCGAGGCCTTACTTTGTCCATAACACTTGGGTCTCACATTAGGCAAACAAAAATGAGGACTCACATCAATTTTTTCGCAATCTTCTGAAATGAACTAGAGTTGAGTTTTTCTTATTGAATTCAAACGAAGTTATAAATATTCATGTTATTGATTTTTGAAATTTCCAAATGTTCAACCTGACCGTAGTAAGGTCCTTTTTTTATGAGCTTCAAGAAAAAAAAAAATAAAACGTGTGTTCGTCGTCGTTCAACTGAAGCAGCACGTGAGAGTGTTCTTTCTCTTCAAGCAAATCTTGCCCTCGTTTTTTTTTTCAAGCAAGAAAAATAATACCTTTTTTCTGATGACCAGACAGAAAAACAGAATAAACATCATGGAACTCTTCAATCGTTTTGCCTTCAGCCCTTGAGAACGACGATGATGATGACGATGATGGTCATAACGGCAAGATCCAGGTTATCCAGCAAATAGATTTTACAAAAAAAAAGCACAATGGCTTGCGGTTTGGTATGCGGAACCTTGTGTAACTACCTCACGAATTAAGAGCCAACCTGTCGCATAGCCTCCGAGGAATATTGATGATATCCAGGTGAGGAATTTCAGTGTGATGATGTTGGCTGTTCAAATATATGCGCAGCACATTTAACGTCCCTAAACACAAACTAAAAACACAGAGACACGAGGCCGTTGAAATTAATTAAGGTGAAAGACATTTGACTAAAGTGTCACTTTTTGACAATGCCGAAACGTGGCAAGTTCACGTTTAAACTCGACAACCTTTGCGGTGCAAAACACCTCAAAACAATTCGCTTGTCGTCTAACTCCAAGAGGTTAACGATTAGAAGCCTGCATGGTGGAACCCCAGTTATAACGGAGTGTCATCAATTTTGTGTGAACCAAAATCTTCGTTGAAATTCCAAGAGCATAAACGGAACTTTATGAATTTTAATTTTTGTGGAACGTTTAATATTTTTCAAACGAAACGACACATAGAGAATGACAATGTTATGAGGTAGTTAGCAACAGAGTTGGCTGCTCTCATCCTTATTAGAACGCGGCAGAGTGCAGCTATGAGGGAAAGAGAAAGATAACAAGAGAATTTAAGCAATTAAGAAAGTCAGTCGTCTTGATGGCGGGTGGAAATGGCGGCGCGACCGTGAAGGACGTTTAATTAAGCATTAATTTCTTCACTTGCACACACGTGTTGAAATAATTATGTAAAATTCCTTGCTTCGTGGCTTCATTAAAGAAATTACATAAGGAACTCGTTTGTTTTGATGAATTCCTTGCAAGGATTTGTCCTCGAACCAAGAACACAAAACAAAACAAACATATTTAACGATAAATTCAATGGAAAACGAACCATGTTGATTGGTATTAATTTGCCTTTATTTCTGTTCGTTATTTATATTTTGTCCTAACGGGCCACACTGTCGGCAAATGATTCGAACTGTTTTTCCCAAGTGTTTGGCATTCCGTGCTGTTCTTAAGGGAACTTTGATTAAACAAAAGAAAAATGAACGAGTTCCAAGTGCTTGCAACGAATTTGCACGTGGAACAGAAAACTTGTGGAGTTCGTTTTCCTGGTAAAACAGAGGTGGGTCTAGTTATTATGGACACCAGATGCCATCGGCCGTATTCCCAACAAGCGCTTTGTGTTTTCTTTCATTCATTTGGGTCAATATTATTGTTTGTTATGGACGATCGAAATTGTTTAGGGATTTTTCGGAGTTTGGCTTGGAAATTTGAAACACACACACATATCTACCATCCGGTTGAGTTAATGTGATTGTAATGAAGGATTGGCTATGGGATAAGCAATTGTTTGTATTGACTTTGTTGAATTAACAATATTTGTTTAGGCCTTGCCTTGGGGTTTGGGAAATTGGTTGAATATGTGATGTTCCTTGTTCTATAAATTGACACAAGCAAGGTCATGAAATTGAACAAAATTAAGCAATTTAAAATTTTATTGAAGTTAAACTTCTTCAGGCGTCTTATAGAGTTTCTTTGGACAGAAATGAAATCATTAAATAACTGTTTCTATTATGACAAATGGATGCACAGCTAAAAATACATAAGTTATAGAATGTGATTCCAAGGAAAAGTTAAAAATTAAGAAAAATAATTTTTAGATCAGAACTCACAATCCAGATATCGAAGCTAATTAGATTTTCTCAGGACTAGAATGAGAGTCCGTTAAAATTAAACTTAAAATTCCAACGTTTGCTAACATAACAAAGTAATAAGAAGAGGACACGACAGGACTTGACACGATTTCAATAGCGAGTTAAAGCACTCGTTTTTGAGTATGAAGAAAAATAAGTCGATCATCAACAAATTAATCAAATCAAATTCTATTATATAATTTTGCAAGGTCACAGCATCGATTGATATAAAAGCTCGAGAAAAGCAAAAATAAAAATGTACACTACGGCGTATGGTAGCGCTACAGTCCACGTCGCACCAGGGCCTCACCCAGCAAACTTCTCCAGCCAGCTCAGTCCCTAGCTAGCTGTCTCCAGTTTCGCACGCCAAGTTGGTTCAGGTCCTCTACCACCTGTGTGTCTGCGACGTCCTTCCGAGTTGGATACGAAGACTCTACGAGCCGGAGCATTATTTTCCATTCGCTCAACATGACCCAACCATCTAAGTCGTTGGACCTTTACTTTTCTGGCTAGGTCAGTGTCGCTGTACAGCTCGTACAGTTCTTGGTTGAATCTTCGTCTCCATTCTCCATTTATGCAGACAGGACCAAATATCCCTCGAAGAATTTTTCTCTAAAAGCAGCTCTAAGTGTTTTCATCGGATGTTGACATGGTCCACGTCTCTGATTTGTGGAGTGTCACTTTAGCTGCTCGGGAGAGGACTTTACTACTCAATTGCCATCTTAGTCCAAAGAAGCAGCAATTGGCAAAAGTAATTCTTCGTTTGATTTCAGCGCTGATGTTGTTGTCTGAGTTGATAGCGGATCCCAGGTAGACAAAGTCCTTAACTACCATGAAAAATCCGTCTATGTTGACGTTTGCTCCAAGACGTCGATGTTGGTAGTCCTTTCTTGTCGACAGCATTAACTTTATCTTGCCCTCGTTAACCGCTGGAACCATCTTCCTGGCTTCCGTCTCAAGACTCACAAACGCTCCACTGACATCACGCTGTGTTCTTCCAATTATGTCAATGTCGTCTGTGTATCATAGTAGCTGGCCGGAAGATTGTGCCTCTGGTGTTGACGTTGGAGCTTTGCACAATCTTTTCAAGAATGATGTTGAAAAAATCGCATGACAACGCATCGCTTTGTCGACGAAGGGCTTCCAACTTTCACACAGCACGGCAGACAAGATTTTGAGTATGAATGCTAATTTTAAAAAATTAATTTAATATCTATCTTTTTCTTCTTTTCTAAAAATTGAAAATGATAAATGATTATAAATAGTGAAACCATTCAGTTGAACAATTTATCAGATGTCACTGGTCATTAAGCCTATCTATTCAACTTACGCTTTAGGTAGTCAACTCACAATTGAAGTTTGTTATCCTTGATCTCTATTACTGCTCATAAATTAAAACAATACACTCAAAACACTCACACAAAATTTATAATTCTCATATCAATGGAAACTTGACGTCAACAAGCCGTATTCGTTTTTGTTTTCTTTTTCTCACTTTCACAACATAAACACAACGGATGATAATAATTCTATTCATAAACAGGGTGAGGCTATTTGCCAAACCCATTATCCTTGAGTGACAAACGAGCCTTTAGCCTGTTTAGAACCATTCAGGTGTATTTAATTTCATTGCATTCAGACTTATAATTATGTAAGTACATAAACATGCTCAATGTTCGTATGGAATCGAAAAGAAAAAAAAATCTCACTAACTGGATTATTTCACTCGTGCTTTGTTTGTCTTTTTTTCTCTCGTTTATTTTCGCCGCCTTTCACGAAATTAACGACGTATTTAAATGGAATTTTACTGTTAGCAGACGACGACGATGAAGGTGAACATAAATAAAATAATTACTTCACGGCATTAAATTCACTCAATCAATGAGGATTTGCTTTTATTTTTTCGCACTTTCACTTGACGAGCTTATTTTAATTTGACAATTAAATGTGTTTTTTCTGTTGTCAGATTTATGATTGATGATGGTGGAAGCGTTAGAGCAAAGCAATAGAAATACAGATCGATCTTCTCTTTATAAATAAATTCTAAGAAATTGCTTCAAATGTTGTTATTTGGAGTTGAAAACAAAAAGTATGCATGCATACATTACATTTATGCTTGTATGAATGTTTGTTGTAGTAAAAGTACTTCGAAAATCTATAAATTCCACGTACAGTCTTTATTCAATAACAAAAACAACCTGAACGTGATTCATCTCCTTTCCTAACTTTCATGCACATTTTGGAGTCCTTCTTTTCAATAAACGTTTAGAAACACTTACCCATCAACCCGTTTGCAATTTCAAATAAAGTTATGCGAAATTTCGTCTTTAAGGTTCACTGCGGCGTATGTGGAATATTTATTTTCACAATATCTTTTCTCTTGCCATCGAGGATGACTTGTTTTTTATTTCTCCAAACTTTCTGCAGGAAAATCAATTCAATGCGTACTCCTGATCCTGAACAAGTTAAAAAACACACGACACTGTGTATCCTTCAAAAATAGAACTGATTAAATGCAGCACGTATTGGAGAAAGTTTTTGGTGTTTTTTATTTCTTTTTTTTTTTTGAGTCTATTGTTCGTGTTCATGGGTTAGATGTTGAAGTTAGAAAAGTGATATTGAAGAAAGTTTTGGTTTTGTAAAAGAACTTTGGGGGTAGAAAGTTATATGAAAGGATTATGTGTCCTTTTTTCATGGGAAGTCTTTAAGTGAACTTTCTTTCGAAAATCTTATTTAAAAAGGAACAGAGCAAGCTAAGTTTACTAGAAATATGCAAATAAGGATTGGGGAATTTTATGAAAAATTACGCTAGTTTGGAAGGTATGTTTGTGTTCATTTACAATCTTAAAACCATTTCGTGCAAAATTAAGCTCAAGGGTTATCACAACTTTGAAGCTCTTAAATTTTAATTAAAAACAACTGTTCATAATTAACAACCGACTTTTTCTTAAAATACATGTAGCTTAACTCAAATAAAAAGCTCATTTGAAATACAATTAGCATGTTGAATGTCTTAAGATTACAAGTAACCCCGATTCGAACGATTTGTATTTCCAAGTCACGGACACATTACAAATTAAACTAAAAACATAAAATGAGATGCAACTTCCAACGCATTTTATTTTCTAATTTACTCCAAGAGAACACAACTTAAAAACCAAAAAAAATAAAAGTTGCACACAAAACAATCTGGAAGAAATTACTTCAACTTGAATTCAATTGTTTTGCGTGCTTCCCTTTTTTTTGTTAGATAGCAGAGATATCTGTAAAGCGTGACCGTGCACTGCACTTCGCCACAAAATTAACGACGACTTGACAGTCGTGTCCTGACGTTACAGAACCCATAACGCTTCTAAAAATATATCCGTATCTACAAGAGTTTTTCGAATAAGAGCAAAAAAAGTTTAAAGTTTGACGTCTTTTTGCAAACTTGAAATCATCACCCACCCATCTGCTTTTCCAAGGATACAAGTTTGATGGTTTCCAAAATATAAAAAACCGTTAGATTTGTAGTAAACCACATTTTATTATGGCAATTTAAGTGATGAAGTTTTAGTTTTTAATGCCCCGAAGTCGACAATTATAGTTAAGAGTATCAAAGAAGTGACGTCAATGAGCTATATAGCTTTAAATGGTCGTGAAATTTGACAATAAAATGTATGTCATTTCATAGTTGGAGCTAGAAAGTTTTTTTTTGCTAAATGGCAGCACTTTTACTGGTTTGAATACTTTAGGTTAGGTAAGGTTAAGAGGCTGACAGTTGATGTCGTTACCGTCACACTTAGATCAATACAGATCTATTTAGATCTATTGTGATACCCGTGAGTATTACTACTCAACTGAACCTATGTGTTCAGTTAATCAAGCCATTTGACGAAGTTCAGAATGTTAGAACCTGGTGTACTAGGGAGTTCTTCTAAATCCCCGAAGAAATAGTTGCCGAGCAATTTCTTCTTTTGGTGGGAGAAAGACGGACAGTGACACAGAAATTGTGAAATGTCTTCATACACCTCCTCGTCACCGCATCCTCTGCATAGATCATCTGAACTGATTCTCATCTTTTTCATACGATAACCTAACAGATTATGTCCGGTAATTATGCTTACAAGAGATCGAAGTTCTCCCTTGTGTAGCTGCGTAATTCTTTCCGGTCTTTGTTTGTTAAAACAGGGCCAGATCTTTCTTGCAGTGCCGCAGGTGTCAAAAAGGTTCCACCGTTCATCGGCCTTGATAGTTATTCTTTTTGAGAAGGAAGGGGTGCTAACTAGCTAAGCTTGGCTTACGTCAAGCGTTGACCCTAATCTTGCTAATTCATCGGCTTTCTCGTTGCCTGATATATCGCTGTGGCCTGGGACCCAGCAGAGTCTAATATTGTGCTGTGCGCCAAGAACCTTAAGCTCTTCGCGGCAGCATGAAACAAGCTAAAAAAATTAGGGATCCGTACTAAAACTTGAATAATCTAACACAAGGTGTAAAAAAATAAACAAATCGCACTCGAGTAAGCTGGGTATAACGGGATAGCGCGCAGTAGGTAATGATTACCAGTTAAGCGGGTAGCGTGTGTAAGTATTGGGTAGTGGGTTGGGGGTAGCGGGGTAGCGGGGTAGCGGGTAACAGGGTAACTGGGTATAAGGGATAGCAGGAAGACGGTAGTGGAGAAGCGGGGAGAGGGTAGTGGGTGGTATGGTAGCGGGCTACAAAAGTCTAAGTTTTTTGTTATTCATTGAGGCAGTACGAAGTCTGTCGGTTCAGCTAGTACTTTATAATTTACTAGCCGAAAAAACCCTGCGTTGCCGGGTTTGAGAATTTCTGCGAGAGAGCTGTAGGTAATAACGCCAGAGGGAGGTACCGTTTTGGACCAATACAAACATTTTTTTTTACATTTAATACATGAACGTTTAAAAAAATTAAACTCGAGGAAGTTTAAAAAAAATCGTAAGAGGCGTTTTGAAGGAAATTGAAAGTTTTGGTTTTTGGCCAAAAAAAATCGTATGGTGGCTACCCTGAATATTGATCTTAAAACAAAAATAAAAAAAAACTGGGATATGAGTTTTTGCTCAAACCTCTAATTTTTAAGTTAAGGCTGTAGATGCCTGTAAACTTCCCGACAGACAGACAGACGGAATAGCCGGACCCACTTTTTTCGACTTCTCTATCATCGTAATGTCATATCTCATCCTCACTTAAATTTTTTTTTTACAAAAAATATGTCGCAAGTAAAAAAGTTGATTTTAATTTACTCACCCGCAAATTTTGTTTTTAAATTCAGGAAACTGACAGCCGACATCAATTTTTTGAAATGTTTCTCTATTTTTCATTTCATTTCATTTCCAGTTCATTTCCAGTTCATTCTTCTAAATTATATTTAAGGCTGAACTCCTACTTAAGCTTTTGGACCAAGACAATGTTTACACTGAACATGCACGATTTTCTGTGCATAAACATTTTCGCTTTATGGAAATTGGGTACATTTCGGTCTCTGTCAAAATTAGTTATAACTAACAACATTTTAGAAAGATTTCAATGTGACTTTGACAAAATCATTTAGTGGAACATAATTCTGAATTATCAGTGAGATAGTTACTGTGACCTCACAAATGGAATTGAATTGAATCCAAAATATTTTCATCTTCGAAATCTCAGAAAAAAAAAATTCAGTTAGGGATGCATCAGACCAAAGTGCAAATACATAATAGGGTCCACAGTGGACACTATGACGTATACGTAATAATTGCATTGCGTTATGGTGAAAATAAAAAGTTCTTCATGAAAAACTCGGAAATCTCATCGGTTTTTAAAGGGAAAATTGCATATTATTGCAGGTGCATTGGTTTTCAAATGGAAAACTGGAAAATTTCAAAATGCGCTTTCGATGAAAAACTCAGAAAACTCTTTGGTTTTAAAAGGGAAATTTGCATGTAGTTGAAGGTGCGTTGGTTTTCAAATAAAAAACTGGAACATTTCAAATGAGTTTTCGAATGAAAAATAGAAAGATATTTTATGAATGAAGTCATATGAACATTTTTAAACAAAGCAATTTTGTGGTAGTGCATTGCACTGGTTTTCAAATGGAGACCTGAACCCATTTTGAAATTTTTCAGTTATTTATTTGAAAACGGATACACCTACAGTTACATGCAATATTCCCTTTTAAAACCAATTAGTTTTCCGAGTTTTTTTATAAAAAAATTTCTATTTTCCATTCGAAAACCCATTTTAAAATTTTCCAGTTTTCCACTTGAAAACGGATACACCAACAGTTACATGCAATTTTTCCTTTTAAAACCAATTAGTTTTCCGAGTTTTTCATGAAAAACTTTCTGTTTTCCATTCGAAAACCCACTTTGAAATTTTCCAATTTTCCATTTGAAAACCAATGCACCTAAGGTAACATGCAATTTTCCCTTTTAAAACCAATTAGTTTTCCGAGTTTTTCATGAAAAATTTTCTATTTTCCATTCGAAAACCCATTTTGAAATTTTCCAGTTTTCCACTTGAAAACCAATGCACCCACAGTTACATGCAATTTTCCCTTTTAAAACCAATTAGTTTTCCGAGTTTTTCATGAAAAATTTTCTATTTTCCATTCGAAAACCCATTTTGAAATTTTCCAATTTTCCATTTGAAAACCAATGCACCTAGGCTCACATGCAATTTTCCCTTTTAAAACCAATTAGTTTTCCGAGTTTTTCATGAAAAACTTTCTGTTTTCCATTCGAAAACCCACTTCGAAATTTTCCAATTTTCCACTTGAAAACCAATGCACCTAAGGTAACATGCAATTTTCCCTTTTAAAACCAATTAGTTTTCCGAGTTTTTCATAAAAAATTTTCTATTTTCCATTCGAAAACCCATTTTGAAATTTTCCAGTTTTCCACTTGAAAACCAATGCACCCACAGTTACATGCAATTTTCCCTTTTAAAACCAATTAGTTTTCCGAGTTTTTCATGAAAAATTTTCTATTTTCCATTCGAAAACCCATTTTGAAATTTTCCAGTTTTCATTTGAAAACCAATGCACCTACAGTAACATGCAATTTTCCCTTTTAAGACCAATGAGTTTTATGAGTTTTTCACGAAGAACTTTCTATTTTCCATTCGAAAACCCATTTTGAAATTTTCCAGTTTTTCTTTGAAAACCAATTTACATAATGCGAAATTTTCGTGCACAGAGATTGGAAAATAAAATCCATGCTATTTTTGAACATCGATGTTAAAATTTTCTTTTGTACAGAAAGTCGTGTCCAAGAGATCGCATGTAAACATTGTTTTGGTCCAAAAGCTTAAGTAGGAGTTCAGCCTTAAATATAATTTAGAAGAATGAACTGGAAATGAAATGAAATGAAAATAGAAAGACGTTTCAAAAAATTGATGTCGGCTGTCAGGTTTTTTGAATATCCAAACAAAATTTTCGAGTAAGTAGATTAAAATCAATGTTTTTTCCAATTAATAATTATTTCTTTTTCTTTCAGGGTATCCTACTGCACATTCAGTGCATAGCAGAAGAGTTGTATTACATTTATAAGGTATGACTTTTGTTGGTTTGTTGGTTTATCGACTACAAACATACAACCGACAAACAAACAAAAGTCTTACTTTATATATTAGTATAGATATAGATAATATTGCTTATGCTTAGACCACTAACTGGTCCGGCGAAAAGCTCTGCAAATTTAAAAATGCAGACAAAATCTATTTTAAAAGCCTACGGCTGTTTTTTTTTTTCTTCTTTATTTAAACCCAAAGCATGTTAATCGGTCGAATGCGTTTTTAACTTTCCATCAGGAAACAAAAGAAAAAACGAAAACCTGCCATGAAGGAAAAGGTCAAAAACCGAGTGGAAATCAGATGGAAAAACCTTTAGGCTTAGATGGTAAGCTTATAAAGATTCTTGGCAGTTTTTGAGGCTGTTTTTTTTCGGTTCAGTATTTTTCAAAACAATCATTTGTCCAATTTCAACAACCGAACCCGGGTTTCCAAAAATAAAAACAAATAATACAATCCCCCAAGTCTATGCAATGTTTGTTTGAAATTTATTCTCAATCGCAAAGTGACAGCTCATTTGAATTTTTGCATAAATAAATCCTTGAAACAAAAAACCTTCCATTTAGCGGGTGTTTTTTCGCCTTGTTGCTGTTGTTATTCGTCACAAGCAATGCAGAGCATTCCTTTACAGAAAACAATCTAAGCTCGAGACTCGCGCAATAAGTGAATTTAATTCACATTCCAACGCTGGCAAAATGCAAAACTTGAGCAGAACATTGTTCTCAGTTTGGTCGACCGACGGACGAAGGCGTTGGTGGTAGTGGCGGCGACGTTGCCTATGACAAAATGAACTACGACGATGGTGACAATGGAGATCTAGATGATCAGAATAAAGAAATTGAAACCGAAAGGGATAGCGAAAAGTGTCCTTTATAATTTGTGTATTGTGTAAACTCGAAGCCTCAAAGGACCTTTTGCCACTCGACGACGACGATGGTTTCGCCGTTCGTTTTGAGTATTGTTTCCTGCATTGTTGCTGCATGATTTTGCATAAAACAGTCAAGAAAGGAGTAGATGAACTTTGAATTTATTCTTGGTCCTTCTTACGACCCTGTCCTCGCCATGCGGTTAAAAGTCAAATTCTCGCCATAATCCACTAAAACAGCATTGAGAATGTAACAAAGTTTCCTATTGAAAATTTGAATACGCTTTTTGTTGCAGCGACAGACGATAACAGCAAGGCGATTAGGAATTGGGTTTTTGGTGGACAAATATTTGCAGCTATGGCAAGGTTCTGGGTTTAAGGATAATAATCAATGGGTGGGTATTTGGGGCAAGGAATAATCTTACTTATGAGCGTGAGGGTTACAATAGCCTTAGGATTTAAGAACGGAAGTGGCTGCATTGAGTAGAAAAGTGAAGGGATCGAAACAGAGCAGAATCAATGCAATGCATTTTTCAATGATGTGCGTTCCTGCGTTTAATGTTTGGGGGAGGAGAATAACATGCGGATGTGGTTTCAATGGCTTGCCAGAGATATTGAAATCGCTTTTCGCCATTAACTTCTAGAATACACATTTCTTAAAGGAAATCAGTATTATTTTAAATTTGAGGTTGAAACAGTCTTTTCTCATGTGATTTTTGCATCAATTTCCGGTTGGTTTGAATATTGAAAACCAAATAGCAAAAGGTATTGATTTCGTTAAATTTTTCGGAAATGTTGTTTCTTTTCATGAATCATTAAAATTCAATAGAATTCATAGGTAATAGGATTCAGTTAGGGAAAGATGCTTTTATGAGGAGTTTATAATCTAAAGGACATTTTTTTTTAACGGAAAATAAGCCCCTTGAAAAGGCTTACACTTTTCAGAATTTGAAACTTTTGTTCAGTTTGTCAAATGCTTTTCGGTGCCTTTTTGCCTCACTTGAAATTAATCTCATATATTGCTTAACGAAAACGAAATACACACAAAACCATCAGGTTGACTTTTACCTCTGGAAGATATTTTTGGGCACTCTCAATAACTTTGCTGAGACTTCACATGTTGTGCCCCTTAACTTATGTAACATCTTTTACCATTCTGAACATATTTCATCCAGTACCTATGCATCAGATACATCTTCTCCAAAATTCTGAGCTCTTGGTTGCGAATATTCAAAAAATAAATGCTTATGTTTGTTTACATACGTACACGCCTAAACGATATACCAACTGACGACATCGATGACGATGCTACCTCCAACCTTTACAAATTACAACAAACATCTACAATCTACATACGAGTCTGACTTTGAGTTGAGTTAGTTGTAGGGTTGCCGTTGAAGGTTGGGGCAAGTGTGTGTGTTGTGTATTATGTTGGGGTATGTTTTCTTTTATTTAGAGAGAGGACGATAGCCCAACTTATAGGGTTGGTTGATGGCAAACATAAGGAGTGATGAATAGATAGGTTTTTTTTTTCTTTCAGATGTTTCAATGTCGGTTTGCAAAATATACATTGAGAGAAGTTTGCTGTTGGTTTGTTCTGGTAGCCTGGTAAAAAGTTGTATATGTACACATTTTTTTATTTTTTGTTTATCGATACCTGAGTATATTTGTTTGTTTACATGGAAATGTGTTTTTCCTGTTGTAGGTAATGTTTTGACTACATATTGGTCTGCTAGGGAAGTATACAAATTGAGTGCTTCAATAAACAACAATGTTAGGGTATTGGAATCGGAAATATTGGTTCAGGGGATAGCCACAGGAAACAAAAAGGAATTAAGATGTGAGCTATAGACTCATAGAAGATAGTTTTGCTGAAATATTTATCAGAGTAAGGGATATCTCAATAAACTAATCATGACTTTAAATACTTCAAGAGCTAGACTGGATTGCACATCCAGAATTAAATTCTCCGAAAGATTTTGTAGAAAGATGTTGAAAGTTGATGCCTGTTTGCTTTTGCTAAAACCGTTATACAGTCCAATTAAACAATACAAACTTTGAGGATAAAGTGGGTGGATGTCTATCCAAATTTGAATAAATACTTAAAGGGGTTACAGGTGCCACTTTAGATTGTATAAAAATATGCATGGTTTTGATGCGTGGATCCAAAATTAACGAAATACGAAATACTGCGGGCATCAACTTACACTTTACGTGTGTCTGAAGAACAGGAAAATTTGGTCTGATTTAAGAAAAGCAAATTAAATAATAAGATCCGGTATATTTATAATATGTATATGTTCGAAGGGTATACATGTGCATTCAAGAGGACACAAGCGTCCACAGAAAACTCTGCCTATCTACTCCTAATCTCCACCTCCCTGCGGTGAACATCTGGTGCCCAGTACCTTTAACCAAAGATTGGGTTCCAACCCCAGTGGGAACTTTTTGGCGGCAGCAAACAGAGAGTGGGAGGAGGTATGTGCCCACTAAGGCATGCCTCTTTTTCAACAGGCGACAGCAGAAGAACTTCCAAGATGAATCTACAGTGGTGTCTACAGTTCGGGTCAGGATGAACTACTTAGTGAACATCTTATAGAGCTATTACGACATATTCGTAGTCCAGGCCTATAAGGAGCGGTTTGGCTGGCTCTTCGTCTTAGAGGTAAACTAAAGACCTGGCCCTCCAGGTTGGGGGTCGTGAGTCGGGGTGACTGCCCGGCCACATAATGAAAATATAGTTCCGAACCATCAACAAGCCTCGGATACGGACGGAATTAAAGAAGGACACGAGCAGCTCGTGAGCTCTACGAGCAGAAAAGGAGAGAGGAGCACAATTTTCGCAGAAAGAAAAAAAGGAAGCATGAGAAGCGCGGGATATCACAACAGGAAAGAGGTGAAACAAACCTCCAGGGCTTATACACCCCGAACTGAAGCCTGAAGAGGTCATCATGGGAACATCGTAGTGGAACCGCAGTCAGTGCTGAAGATATGCAAAGACCAAGCTGCATAATGGCGATGACGAGCAAAACTCCGTCAACAATACAGAACCTTTCAATTTGGGTGCGGAAGCCAACATTTGCACCCACCCGACATGAACGAAGTAAAGATAGCGATATCTAAACTTAAGTCGAACAAAGCCGCTGGAGCAGACGGGCTAGCCGCCGAACTGTAAAAAGCAGCTGGAGATGATTTGGTTAGGAGCATGCACCAGCTCATCTGCGAAATTTGGTCGCACGAAAGCATGCATACCCTACGGCAGATCTTGGAGAAGACCCAGGAACTTCAAATCAATACCTACCACCTTTTCATCGATTTCAAGGCTGCGTATGACAGCGTCTATAGAGACCAATTATATAGAGCAATATCTAGTTTTGGCATCCCAGAAAAACTAGTCCGTCTGTGCAAATAACAAAGTCAACACCAGAGACGCAATCTTTCAAAAGTCCGTCCATCTACTAGGATACGCAGACGACATTGATATAATTGGAAGAACACAGCATGATGTCAGTGGATTGTTTGTGTTTGTGAGTCTTGAGACGGAGGCCAAGAGGATAGGTCTAGTGGTTAACGAGGGCAAGATCAAGTTAATACTGTCGACAAGAAAGGACTACCAACATCGACGTCTTGGAGCAAACGTCAACATAGATAGATTTAACTTCGACGTAGTTAAGGGCTTTGTCTACCTGGGCTCCGCTATCAACTCAGACAACAACACCAGCGCTTAAATCAAACGAAGAATTACTCTTGCCAATCGCTGCTTCCTTGGACTAAGATGGCATTTGATTAGTAAAGTCCTCTCCCGAGCAGCTAAAGTGACACTCTACAAAACAGAGACAAGGACCATGTCAACATCCGATGAAAACGCTTTGGGTGGCTTTGAGAGAAAAATTCTTCCAGTGATTTTTGGTCCTGTCTGCATTAATGGAGAATGCGGAGACGAAGGTTCAACCAAGAACTGTACGAGCTGTACAGCGACACTGACTTAGCCAGAAAAGCTAAGGTCTAACTACTCAGATGGTTGGGTCATGTTGAACGAATGGAAAATAATGCTCCGGCTCGTAGAGTCTTCGTATCCAACCCCGAAGGATGTCACAGAAGAGGAAGACCGCGGCGCAGGTGGAGCACACAAGTTGTAGAGGACCTGAACCAACTTGGCATGCGAACTGTCGACAGCTAGCTAGGGACCGAGCTGGCTATAGAATTTTGTTGGGTGAGCCCCTGGTAGCCACCATAAGTAAGTTAGTGTATATTTTAACTTCGTACGTTAAGGTTCGGTGGAGATTAACTTAAGATTTTGTTCATGAGCGTGCCTTACGTTTCCCAAAAATGTCATTGAAATTTACTTTCACTTTTATTTTGCAATGGAACCCCTTCAAACTCTTTATTCAACTTCAACGTGACATTTTTGTACACTTGAGTGTCATTTGTTCTAATCACAATAACAAATACATTTTATTTAATGTTTCGCGTTAAAATGTAAGTACTTTCTTGTGAGTCTCTAGTCTCTTTTTTTTCGATTTTTATAACATAACCCCATAAGAAATTGTCTGCACATTTAGCACATAAGTCACCTACAAAACAACTGTCACAAATGCATAAAACCTGGGTTTCCCTCTTATGTATTTTTCGTTGTATGAATGAGGTGTTCTTTTTTGTCTTTTTGTCACGTAAATAACTACAACAACTAACATAGAAATGAACAAAAAAAATTGGGGCTAAGAATTAAACATCGTCAACAATTTCCTTAGAGCTGAAACGAGTCAACTCTACACAAAACCCCATCAAATTACATAGGCACTGGAATTTATCCTTTCAATTGCTTCTGGTTGCCTAGTACAAACTTGTTATTGTTTATTTGTATGATTCTCTTTCATAAAACACACAAACATGCACACTCACCGTATGAACAATAATTTCTCTTTATGTCATGCGAGAAAATGTTGAAGAGGGGATGTTACTTATTTCTAAATCGTTTAAAAAGTAGGCCAAACCAAGCAAGAGATATGATATATGAATGAACCTAATAGAGACATTGGATTTGAATAAACAGGGTTGTCGTTTTTAGTGCAAGCTGAAAGGTAGTAATGGCAGAGTTGATTGACAAATTCTTATGATAATTTGGTAGTAAGCCATTTGAATTGATAATAGGCAAGAGAATGCGTGTATCGTTTTCAGTTCAGTACAATTTTTTTCTTTTTCTTTTTTTTTTCTTTTTTGATGTAAAGCTTGTTTGGTGGGAAATTTGAAAAGAGCGTGATGAATGATGATGTTAAGACTTAAGGCTGAATCACAAAGACGCTTCAGCTTCAACTTCAGCTTCGCCTGACGTTTACGAGTTCAGCTATAGGAATTCAATGCTTGCTATCACAATGAAGCTTCGACCTCAGCTGTTTAAAATAAAACACTACACACACCCAAAATTCGTTTATTTTTGGAGCAGCGTTACCACTTGAAAAAAAAAATTAAATCGAAGTAGATTTGGGAATAGAGCGAAGTACATTGAGAAAAAGCGAAGAAGATTTTAAAATAGTGTATATTTTATACTGGCCATGGATACATTGACGCAAACAAGGACACAGTTGTTATCAAAAGTTTATATTGTGTCCGAATTGTGTTAAAATGTTGGATTTAATTTTGACGCTACATAGTGGATTAAATGTGTTAACTAGCAGGCTAAAATTTGACACAAGTGGTTACATTTAACGAACATTTTAATGCTAGTCGCACACGGCCTTAAATATTAAACAATTCAATACAAGCACGTAACTCATACTTTGCGTATTGGTATGGGTTGACATTTCATGTTTGTAAACTGTGTCCGCTTGCTTATACGCGAACATTTAACGATAGAAACTAGGGCTCTTGATTCTACCCGGGTCATACCCGTTTCAACAAAAACTCGGGTACCCGGGTACCCGAATATGCGGGTAATACCCGAACATACGGGTAACCGGGTATTTTAACCGACGGGTACCCGGAAAACCGAGTACCCAATAACATAAACAGAGAAAATACCCGAAGTCGCTTATTAAACAAATTCGCTTTCAAGAATTAACAAAAAAACGATAGAAAACTTTATTTAGAAGAAACTTGATTCTTTCCCTGACTAGAATATATGAAAAAAAAAATAATGGCACTTTGTTGTTTCATATAAGGGTCGTGCATGTCATCAATGGTCTCGAATGCGCTGTGCAGTCAAAGGGTATATGAGTATGTACTCAATTTATGATATTTATATATGATTGAGAGTATTGTAACCGTTGAATAAGAAGTACAGGAAGCTACATGTACAGTGTACGTAAGTGAAGCAACAAAAATTTCTGATGATGTCAACTTTTGGGATCTGTGCTTTCAATTTTTGGGGCCTGTGCTGTCAAACTTTGACTGTATTGTCAGTCGAGTTCAGGGGTGTATTATTTCTGTTGGTGATGGTAAGGCGCTGCAATTCGTTGAGTTCCCGTGGTGTGTACGGTTGTTTTGAATAGTTCTTCCATCGTGTTTCCAAACGTTTTTATTTGTTGATTGTATTACAATCAACTACAAAATACTTCTGTATTTTCCCCTTGTCAATATTTGAGTCCCTGTCTATTGTGAGTTATATCTTTAAGAATTTGAATGCTCTAAAATACATACCTTGACAATTTTGAAGATTTCCGAAAGCTTAATGGAAAAGAGAAAAGTGGATAGAAATTCTTATATTGGATGGAATAAATTCTAAGTCCTTTTTTTGTTCAAAACACTTTCATTAAACTGATTTATACTTGATGATGTAAGAAAAAAAGGTTATTTCCTTCTGACCATGATATTAAATGCTTCTTCAAGTTTTTTTTATAGAATTTGCTTTAAAAACGATCAAAACAAGCGTAATAAACGTGATGAATTACGGATGAAAAATGAAGAAAATGTACTGGAAAATAAAAAAATTAAACATTAAAAACCGTACATGTGCACATTTAGTGTTAAAACACCTAAAAAATGAATTGAGATTGAAAAAAAAGTTCAAGCAAAATCGAAGAAATTTTGATTCAATCAAATTTCGCTTGGCGCCCCTGAGATTAACCATTCAACTGCAGACCAGCTCTGTTGTAATGCGATTGTGTTTGTGAAACTCACACTACTTAGAAAAAATGCTTCACTTCTTTTTCATAAGACCCCTTCCTGTACTTCTTATTCAATGACTGTAACCAAATCAGTACTGCAGGCAGAACTTTATTCGGGCCTCTTTTTCTATTGATATATTTTTTATGATGTACGCAAGAAGCAGTTTTTAAGAATCTGAACAAGATTTTTGTTTACTTACATGGACTCAAACTTAATGTTAAAATAGGTTAATTTTTTGTATTCTTTCAAATATTGGAAATTTCCTTATTCATTAAAAATGAAAAAAAATTAATATTCGACGTGAAAGCTGTAACGTGTAGGCACTGTCCTTAAAATTAGTTGTTACCGTTGCTAAAATGATAACACCCGCTCCTTGCTTATAAAAAATCATTGTAAAAGCTCTAATGGGATAACACTGTTTATTTTTTAACCAGGACTTTAGTAGAGTCGAAATGCAAATACATACTTGTATTTTTTACAGTGTAGTTAACAGAAAAGATGAACAAATATTGTTTAATCTTTTCAAGAACATTATTTGTGCCTAGAATACGAGAATATTGCGGGTACCCGAACCTAACCGGGTACCTGAATCCAGCCGGGTACCCGAATTTAGGTCTCCTGGGTAATACCCGGAAATACGGGTACCCGGGTAGCTACCCGAGAATGCGGGTATCAAGAGCTCAAATAGAAACTCTATTGCAGATGTCACTTATCTATTTTTCTGCTGAAAATAGCATGATGAAGGCATGCCATTTTCACTATAAACTGTAGGCATAAAAATATGTCTCAATGAGCTAATCGAAGCGGATCATGGAAATATCAAGTAAAATCGAATTACATTTTTTCTGAGTGAAGTAGATTTTAAGAAATTCTTGATGGTGCGAAGTAGGTAGTAGATTTTCAAAGTTTTTCAAAAATCAAAAAGAGTAAAGTGGCAAAGCTGTTTTGGAGGGATGATGATGTGATGGAGGGAGAACTGTCATTCAAAGGAAACTCAAAGCGGGGGCATTGTAACGCATCAGGCGAAGCTGAAGCGTCTTTGTGATTCAGCTTTTATTGCCCTCTTTTATGCGCTAGGTGTTTCTTATTTTGTTTTCTTTTTTTTGAGCCTGCGAGACCTTTGAGCGTGGAAGGGACTAAAAAAATTGTCTCAACAAAAATTTTGAAAACATTGCTTTGGTTGCTTTCTATCAATAGCCTTATGGGTTCAAGCTTCTTTTGTTTTATCTTTCTTTAAAGCTTAAATATGTAAATAGGGTGACGTGACAGCACTTACAGAGGAGCCAAAGTGCCTTACCTTCATCAACAATTCTCGAAATGTGTGTAAAAATTGATTGATTGACTTGTAATGACTGATAATTTCATTTAATGCCGATTCCCAAGGGCTTAATTGAGTAGTACTTTTTGCATGACAGATTGATACACCTGTAATTTTTTCAGTAAAAAGGGGTAGTAACAACGAAATATTGAAGCACATATAACAGAATTATTTAGTTTTTTTTTTTTTTAAGTTGCGTTTGCATACTTTCTCCAACCTTCACCCTTCAGGCCCGATCTCAAACTATCAACAACACAAATTAAGTTGTGAGCAAGTACATAGCTACCATAGAATCTACATTCTTACGAACAGATTTCTTGAAATATAAACTCAAACTCGTTCTCTCTGTCAAAGAAAGTCATAACCATCACATGAGTACTTTTCTGCCTTCAATACTTCCTGGGTTCCTGGGACTAACTTCATATACATTTTTCATAAAAATTGCTTTTCATTTTTTTTTTCAGATGTAAATAAAATATTTTTCTTTCAATGCTCAGATTTCAACTTGACTGAATAAAGAAGTCTTAAATATGCCATTCAATTAATTTATTTTGGCTTAGGTCACCAATTACACACAACTTTTATGTAGAACATGGTCCAAGTACCTTAAATTCTTAAAACAGGGCCTCTTTTAAGCCTATTAGTTTATGGGGGATGAAGGAGACTCTTGCTTTTTGCAAATGTTACTTGGATTTAAAAAGGTACATACACGTTGTTTTTGTTGGGGATTTTTCAAAAAAAAGAAGCTTTTTACATTCTCGTGCTGAATTTTCTGTTTGCCTGGTGGAGTCTTGTGAGATAAAAAATACATTTTTATTTCTTCAGAAATTCTTTAATGAAAAAAAGAGAAGGGGAAAGGGAAATATCTCCTGAATATTTGAGGAATGAGAATGAGAACACTCCTTTACTCACCCAAACGTTTAAACCAATTCTATTGAAATTGTTTTTGAAATGAAATGAATGTGCTATGATTACCTTTTCATTTCTTCCTGCTTGGCTTAAATCTCTTAGAGAAAAGCCAACAATTTTACTGTACAAGAGTGCTTGTGCTTGACTCATAGGTGTCGACAATATGTTTGGTGTCGTTTCAGAGGATGAATCATGCGATGCTGACAAATTGCAGAGAGTCAACACAACATAAGACCTAATAGAGCTTCTTCCTTTACTTAATATTGTTCGATGTTCGAGTAAGATGATTTGTTGAAGTCCCTCTACTTGACTTTTCTCGAACGAAACAGTGGCTCAGTACATTACAAAGAAGTGTGTTGTTTGACACAGAATTTCTACACAATGTTGAACCAAGGAAGCAGTGAGGTTACATTGAATCCTCAAATTCACACACCTGAATGTGTCAAGGTGTACTTTCGGTAAATCCTTTGGCAACTGAAAATTTCTCATGCAACTATATTCCGATGTGAAAGGATCAATGTAATAACGTATCATAACCACAATTATTTCAGGAAAATTTCTAAGCGTGATTAGCGAAATCACTAATACGGCTTTGAAGAAAATAAGCACCTGGGCCGCGAGTTGTGGACTAGGTGTTAACAACAACAAAACTGAGTTGATGCTTTTCACCACCAAAACCAAAGTACCACCCTTCACTCTACCTCAGTGCCTAAAATTAACCTAGAAGCTCAACATCGAAGAACGGGTGAGAAAAAACCTTCGGTAATAAGTGGGGCCTCCAATCAAAAATTATCAAGTGGACGTGCACAGCGGTCGGTAGGCCGATACTTGTTTATGGATCCATTGTGTGGTGGCCCGCTCTCAGCAAAGCTTACATAGTAAACAAGCTTTCAAAGGTGCAGAGAAATGCTTGTGTAGGGATATCATTGGCAATCAGGTCCTTTTCCAACAGATGCACTTAACGTCATCCTGAACCTTCTTCCGATTGACCTCTTTATTAAATATCAGGTGTTCTGCAGTATCTTGAGACTCAAAGAAATAGGCTGCGGGCACTGCAACCAAACAAGCCTGATACCATCAGACATCCTATCCACAACCACCGATTACTGCATTCCTACCCTAAACACCTCAAAGAAGTTTAAAGTCTTGCTCCCGTCAAGAATCGACAGAGAGGAAGGTGATGTGACGGAAGACTTTGACACAACTATCGTCACGGATGGTTCGAAGATGGAATGCGGTGTTGGTGAATCCCTTAAGATTTCAAAATCCTATAGACTTCCCGATTTTGCCAATGTATTTCAGGCAGAATTATTACCGATAAGGGAAGCTTGTACAGCCCTTAAAAATATCCGAGAAAACCAAAATATAGCTATACTAACAGACAGTCAGGCAGCTATTAAAGCAATTGATTTAGCTTTACCATCCTCTAAACTGGTCCAGCAATGCAAAGAGGCCCTCAAGTAACTCGATTTGAGCGTCACTCTAATCTGGAAACCGGGACATAGGGGCTATGAGGGATAGAGAAGGCAGATGAGCTAGTTAGGCAAGGATCAGCCCTTCGCAACTCATTGGCAGTGAGTATATGCTCCTTTTGGAGTTGTGAAGGGCTATATCCTGACCAAATACACATCAGAAGCAAATCATAGGTGAAATAGTTTAACGAGTTGCGTTATATCTAGGAAAGGCATGACTTAGCCCGGATTGTTGCTACATGCACAGGGCATGGGCCATAGATGAGCATACGGCAAAATTGGGTGTACCACGTAACTACTTCTGCCGTAGCTGTGAGGACCAGGATGAAAAGTAAACGCTAATTGTGTCCTACATGGAAGTGGGACAGCCATTTCTACCTACCTACCTACCTATAACCACAATTAAATCAAATTTGTCATCTGTTAATAGAGTGAAATCACCATAATTTAATTCATAACCATTGGCATTTTCGAAAGGTCAGTAATTGCATGTAATTCAGTACTATCAAGTTGATGTACTAAAGAATCTCTTCATAATAGTTTATACACATGTACCTAATAACAACTTTCGCAAACAAAAGTAATTCTACTGAATTAATCAAAATCAACCCAATCCCCATATGCCCGATGGTTATTGGCTTTTGATTGACAACCATGCCAAGAGTAATAAAAAATATCCCCCTCAAATTCTATGCAAACTTTAAAGCCATCATCCACTCAAATAAAAAAAAACAATGTCCTTTATCCTTTTTTTTCTATTTAACCTGAAAACAACTATCTACAAAAATTGATGGTTATGTTCTAACATAATGTGGTTTCTCCATTTTAACCATCACCACCACCACCACTACCACTTGCCTTCATCACAGGTTGTTTTTGGTTTAGCTGAGTTAGCTTCTTTGTTTGAAAAGGAGCAAAAAAACATCCTGCCATTTTTGCATTAACAATTCAATAGTTGGGTGGAAGTTGTACTATCACAATGGAGTATTAGAGCTTGAATGGCTCGCTCGTTCTCTTTCTATTCAAATTTTGTTATTTTTGATTCCCTTAGGTTGTAAATTTTTTTTAGCACAGCCTTCGTATACTATTTTGTTTTTCATTATTTTTTATGTTGTCATTGCCAACATTGATTTTTATGGTGGATGGCGTTTTAAACTGCATGATTGCACAGTTGCAAAACTTTTATAGATTTTTTGACTGAGTAAGAAAGGGGAATATATTGTAATTGAAAAAAAGAAATTCAGTTTTTTTCAGAATATTCCTATAGCATAGACATACAAAGGAAGTACAACAATGATGCACAAAGACATTTACAAAAAATATATAAATAGAGTAGCGCGACAACTCTTGAAGAGCCAAGGCCTAAGTGGCTTACTTTCATCAACAAGTCTCTAGATGCTACAATTTAACGCCGATTCCAAACGGCAAAGTTGAGAAGCATTTTTTCATGATAGATTGATACTATAGAAGTTTTGTCAGTTCTTCGCAAGTGGCAGTGTCCGTGAAAGATGAAATAAAAACTATGGACACGAGTAGGACAAGAACCCACGACATTCTGCTTAGCAGCCAACGCACTTAACCACTAAGCCACGGACACTACACAAAGACATTTCGTCAGTTTTAAATATTGACATTCAGACACTTAGTTTTGTGGATTGCGTTTTGAGCAACTTCACTTAACCCATTCTATACCATTAATCGATTCGAATGCTAGTTGAGGAAAACATGACGAAAATTGACAAAGTAAATGGACGGTAAATGAATTAACGTGTCATTCGCGGGTGACAATGGATATATCAAATTGATCAAAACTCTTTTATTTACAAAGCGAACGGTTTTCTTTTGATTGTAGCTGTGGGTGTAGTAGATCTATTTTTCAAGTAAGATAAGTACTGCAAGTGAGGTTACTGTTGTGTAAAAAAATAATTAAATAAGCATTAGAAATAACACTTCCAGATTGTGGTTGATTGACGTGCGTCGTTGACAAGCTGTCGAACATAATTACTGCTAATCATAAAAAGGTTAGAGTATTATGAAGAAGCATAATGTTTGTGGGTTTAAGATGGAAAAAAGGAATCATCTAGGGAGTGCGGCACAATAAGGGTTTGGGACAGGGAAAACGTTGCGTTGTTCAAATGCCCTCGTTCAGTTTACCATACTAACATTTACCCGTAAATATAGCAAATGGATAGCTCTTTGAATGGAATTCTCGTGGTTTCTACTTATAACAAATGACAGTTTCAGCAGATCATAAATATTTCAAATCGCATGTCCTGAAAGGAATAAATGAAAAGATGCATGAGCTTTTTTTCTAAACTATACGAACACAAAACTGACCTTAATTCTGACCTCCAATGTCAAGTTCAGCATGGTGATTTGAATACCTGTATATCGGTCAATCTTTCATGTGAAAAACAAAAACACTCAACCTTTTAGCCCAAATACGAACAATCTCAATTCTAGGATCATTAAAAAAAAAATAAATAGATACAAACAAATATTAGCCATTTTCATTTGCAAAAATACCAATTAGACTTAAGGTGCTAAAAAGCAAACCTTTATGTACCTAAAGTCATTGATAGAAATCAGCTGGCTAGCATGCGAGAAAAACGTCAATACCACAAACGCCCATAGCTTTGGCCAGACATTTAACAATGAATATTGTTCTGGTCGTTTGTTTTTTTGTTTTTAATAACAACAAAAGCGAAAATACATTTAATACGAAATAAACACGAGAAAGGCAGTGCCATTGCCAAATCCACCCTCGACCAGACGACCGACTGCACGACCACCCGATTCATGCTCGCAAAAAAAAAAAAAAAAAACTGAATGTTGGAATGTCGGAAACCTTTGCAGCTCATTGAAGCGATCTCCAGATAACACATTGTTCGTGGATTTTTACCAATTTCCCCCGATTCACCGAATCCATAGATAAACGAGATGTAGAACGTAAAACAAAAAACCGGCAGCGTGCGGTAGAAACGATATGTATAGGCAATCAACGAAATAAAAATTACGTATACGCCCGAGTTGCTAATAACTAAAAGTTTTCACCCTCTATCAAGAAAACGTGGGTTAGCGGTTATCACCCTTGCTTCTCGCTTTGTTTGCGAGTACACACCCTCGCCCCTCCGCCCAACTAGAACTCATATATTTCAGAGCCAAACACATTTTGATTATAGGGGTTGATAAGCAGTTCTAGACTTAACGGTGCGTTAGTGAAAAACTTCTAGCCAAATCATTTAGACGGATTCGATTTTCAAGCGACGACGACAAAATCAAAAAAACATCTAACCAAATATACAGAAACTTATTTATAAAACTTCGTCCTTAAGTGCCATTTAAGTGTTTCCAAAGTGTCCATTTGCCGCAAGTCGATAGCGTTTTATGAAAAACCCATTCCATCAGGTCAAATCGGTGTGGTCTCCGGCAAATTTTTCATCAAACTTTTCGATTCGATTAAATCATCACTCAGCGAGTATTTATCGATTAATTTCCTTCGCTTCTCTATCAAACAAAACGCTATAGTCTGCTTTTTTGAACCTACTCGTAGTTCAGGGCCAAACATCCGGGGTGTGGAAAGATATCGTTTAAATTCGCTAATTTCATTTGAATTCGGATGCATTTCGATGGAAGAATTTCCCGGGCATGTGTAAAAGGTGGCTGATGTGTGTTTTTGTTTGATTAGCTTTTGTATTCATGTGAGGATGTGCGCTGTTTGTGTTGTGATATCGAAATGATAACGTTCCTATTACCACTTTGTGTTAAGGTTTTATCGGGGAAAACAAAATATTTATAGGGTTTGGTGATAAAGTGAAAGTGGGTACAAAATAGGAGACTGCTTATAATTTTGGATAAGCTTTTTAGTGACGGGAATCCCTAATAGTAGGTAGAGCCGCTGAAGGGCGACCTTCACCCAACTGTTAACGGCTGAAAACTTTTTCTTATGAAATTTAGTTTGAAAACATATATGAATATGATAGCTTTGCCTAACGAAAGTGTGCCAGGCTATATTAAATTTAACTTTATTTTAATCAATTACTAACTCCTCCTTCAGCCATACATTAAAATAAAACTTTGTGCCACATAGCCATATGTGTAAGTGGCTTGAGACAAGAAAAAAATTGTATGGGAGAGGGGGGCCTATTCCCCCGTTTAGCAGGAGGGCAGTTTTCTGAAAAATTGGCTCATTTTTTCTAAAAAATATTAAAAATCAACGGCTTCATCTACAAAACGTGTGTTTTATATACCTTTCTGCAAAGCAAAACATAGGCTTTCATTTTGTATTTAAATTATTTGTTTTAAATAATAGTTTTAGAAAAAATAATTTTCAAACTCAAAATTTTGCATAAAAAAAATTGTTAAATTTTTAGTTAATTTTTTTCAAAATTTCATGTGATTAAGTACTTATTTTGCATTCAAATTTCAATACTGTCAATAATTTTGAATATAAAAAACAGTAACGTTAAAATAAAAAGTTTTTTTTTAAAAGCAAAAAGTGATTTTGTTTTTTTCGTTTATATCTCGACAATGGCAAGGTATTTTTCAATCCGGTTACTGTGTTCGACTAAAAATTAAAAACAGCTATTGAATGTTGAAAACAAAATTAGTACTTAAATAACATAAAATTTTGAAAAATTTAGTTCGAAATTTAAGAGAAAATTTTTTTTTTCAAAATTTTAAGTTTGAAAATTAATTTTTCTAAAACTATTATTTAAAACAATTAAATTTAAATACAAAATGAAAGCCTATGTTTTTTGGCTTTGCAGAAAGGTATATACACGTTGTTGTAGATGAAGCCGTTGATTTTTAATATTTTTTTTAAAATAAGCCAATTTTTTTCAGAAAAACTGCCCTTCTGGCTAAACGGGGGGATAGGCTCCCTCTCCCATTACAATTTTTTTCTTGTCTCAAGCCCACTTACACATATGGCTATAAGGCACAACGTTTTATTTTTAACATATGGGTGAAGGAGAGTTAGTAATTGATTAAAATTATAAAGTCAAATTTAATATAGCCTGGCACACTTTTCGTTAGGCAAGCTATCATATTCATATATGTTTCCAAACTAAATTTCATAAGAAAAAGTTTCAGCCGGTTAACCAGATGGGTGTAGTCGGTCTTCAGCGGCTCTTAGACTATAACGACGACGAATGAAAGGATTTACACAAACGAATTTACGCAATTGGATGCACGCAGAAGTAAGTTTGACTTATTCATAATGCATTATTTAACTGTTGACACTTTTATGAATTTACGTATCAAAAAATACATTTGATATGCTCTTGCCATCCGAAATGGATATTAATTTTAGAACGCGTAGAATTTTACTAGAGCCCCAGGGGAAAGCAAGTTCCTACTTTCACTATACCGATTTTCTGAAGCAATTTTCTTGAGCATTTCTAATTTTTTGCCGAAAAAAGGACAAAACTTACGCGAAAACGATTGTAGAAGGAGATATGTAAGAAATAGTGTAGTGAATATTACAGAACCCTGTGGCACACCATTCTTGATTCTAAAATCACTAAAAGTGAACCAAATAGTCCATTGTAATTTAATGTCATTTCTTTAATTGCGTACATAAGTTTGTTGAAGTCCACTTCGTCTTGAGCAAGTCACGTGAAGTCTTGTTTAAATGCGCTTTGGTTGACTTTGCTACTCAGTTGCCCTCAAATGTCAAAGAATCAGCGGTTGACAAGGAGAATCATTCTCTTGATGCAGGAGGAATAATGCACCTGGTGAAGTGAAAGTTTTGTAGAACGTCTGTAGACTGGTTCGATACGAATTATTTCTCGAATCCCCTGCTTTGATAGACCCGTACGTTATCTATGCTCCATGGAACTTCGCAAAATAAAGAGGAGATATCTTGTTTGGAAATCTCGAGCTTTTTTGAATAATGTTGAAAAATGCCAAAATAAAATTATGCGGAACCATACAGCACAAAAAAAACAAATTTGCAAAGTCACCGCCTTAAATGTAAAAACATTGGCGCAATTAGGGTTTTTTTTTGCATTTCAGCATTACATAAATTAAAATGCAATGTTTTAAATATTCTGCAACAAAAAATGCGATGGGATGGTCCGGGGCTACGTAAAATGAACAACTGTGATATCTACTATGGCGACTGCTACCGGGAACAAAATCAGCGTCATTTGGGTGTGGATTTGTACTTGGACTCGACTCAGGAGAAAGTTCTTGAGTTTTAACTCAGTGAATAAGCGCATCACGACAATCCGCATCGAGGCTAAATTCACAAACATAAACCTCAACAACCGGACGACATAGCTTACACCACCTCCGATAACGGATTTAGGCTAATCGACTTCGCTGAGGGGCGAGACGTAATGGTAGCAAGTATGCGATTCCCACATCTTGGTATCCACAAGGGAACATGGAAATCTCCTGACCAATCAACCGTCAACCAGATTGATCACATTGCGATCGCCGCACGACACTTCTCTAGCATGCAAGACGTCCGCACATTCCGAGGTGCCGCCAACATCGACTCGGATGATTACCTTGTTGTAGCCAAGGTACGAATGCGGGTATCCCCATCAAGGCCTATCGTGTCTCCGAAAATCTCCTCAGAAGTCCTTTGCTACCAGCACAAAATGTAGAGAACCATTGGCAACACAGCCAAGCAGCCATCAAAAGGTGAAACACACCTCCACGGCTTATACACCCCGAACTGAAGCCTGAAGAGATATCATGGAAACATCGTAGTGGAACCGCAATCAGTGCTGAGGATATGGAGGATATGGAAAGACCTCTTTTCTAAAATGTATAATGGCGATGACGAGCAAAACTGCACCAGCAATACAGAACCACTCAATTTGGGTGCAGCAGGCCAACAATTCCACCCACCCGACCTTGATAAAGTAAAGATAGCGATATCTAAACTTAAGCCGCCGAACTGTACAAAGCAGCTAGAGATGATTTGGATAGGAGCATGCACCACCTCATCTGCAAAATTTGGTCGGAGGAAAACATGCCCGACGAATGGAACCTCAGCATCGTATGCCAGATCCACAAGAAAAAAGATCCCCTGAACTGCACCAATTACAGAGGTATAAGTCTCCTTAACATCACCTACAAGATCTTGTCTGCCGTGCTGTGTGAACGTTTGAAGCCGTCGTCAACAAACTGATAGGTCCGTATCAGTGTGGCTTCAGATCATCGATCTGAGAAAACTCACGCTGTTCCATCATGGTTGGAAAAAACCTAACGGACACATTTGATGTCAAAAAAGATTTTAGACAAATCGGTGCGCGGTCATGCGATTTCTTCAACATCATTCTTGAAAAGAAAAGTGTTGGGACGAGAAAGGACAACTAACATCGACTTCTTGGAGCAAACGTCAACATAGGCAGATTTAACTTCTGGGTAGTTAAGGATTTCGTCTACCTGGGATCCACTATTAACTCAGACAACAAAACCAGCTCATAAATCAAACCAAGAATCACTCTTGCCAATCGCTTCGAATCCAAGCCGGAAGGACGTCACAGAAGAGGAAGACTCAGGTGGAGCACACAGGTGGTAGGGGACCTGAACCAACTTGGCGTGCGAAACTGGAGACAGCTAGCTAGGGACCGAGCTGGCTGTAGACGTTTGTTGGATGAGGCCCTGCTCCGACCTGGACTGTAGCGCCACCATAAGTAAGTAAGTAAGCAACAAGATTTTAGAGGAAAGACTTTGATGTATTCAAAGCAATGTTATTTAATTTGCAAGGATTTGCAATTCATATAAATGTGGGTGTCGTGATTCTCCTTACATGACCTCTTAACTACGCTTGCGGTCTAAACACAAAAATCCCAAAAATCACAAATAAATTGGCCTTTCCAAAAAGTCTTCAGGGTTTCAAGCTTGAGATTTACATTTCACTTTTTTTCTCTTTTCCCACATCTCCAGGGCTGTCTTCGATAAATCGAAACAAATTCCGAACAAAGCGAATTGGTGAAAACACAATTTGCCTGGATTTAATAAATTCAGCTGTCTACTCTCCTTGACACATCAGACTTTACACGCAAGGACACAAGGAAGACATGAATTTTGCAATGTATATGGGACACATTCCATTTAGAAAAGCTCGTGATTGGCTTTACAAATTCATAAGGAGTCTCTTTGGGTTTCTTATATCCTATTGCTATAATTACATTTTGTACTTTGACATGAAAATTACAAAATTGTATTTTTTTCTTAGAAAATTAGCATAGTTGTAAATTAATAGATTTATTTTTGGTTATCTTTAAAGCTCGTATTACAACCGAACCATGGACAGACTGGTTTCCGATGAATCGAATATCCGGATTGTAAGTCAATCACCACTGCATCAACTAGACACAGATTATCATCACAGAAAGGATTCATTGGGAGCATAAAGACAGCGACTCCCAATCGGAGATTATCCAAAGGATTCAATTTTCTTGCGAACAGCGATAATGGCAATGCAGCAGCAACAACAACAACTGACAGCAAAGTCGAAAGAGAAGACGATGATTCTGACTTTGACTATGGTATTACCAACTTGGCGACAACAATTGACTTCGACGATCTAACTGACAGTGGATTTGGCAGAGCTGAGGTAAGAAGAAATAATACTTTGCTTGGTTTCGTGTGATGTCGTTCGAAAGGGAAACAAGAGAATGACAAGCACAAAAGAGAGCGAACGGATTGAAAGGATATCCGCTCTGTATTGAGGGGTAATTAAATGGGGTTGCTGCTGGCTTTGTGGTTGGGGGTTCTTCCTGTGAGAACGGATGTTAATATTGTCAAATTAACAGATTTTTTCTTTGGCTTAACGGTTCGTTATTTTTGTGGTGGCACAGGTATTGGGAGGGGCTGAACATTAATTTCAAGTGAAAACGTTCTTTTACTCCTTGCAAAAGGTAAAACATTTCGAAATTAAATAATAAGAATGTGAGTTTCTGTGTTAAGGTGTTAAGGTGTGAAAAAGGAGACACTTTAAGTGTGAGAAAATGTCTGTTTCATAGCGACAAAAATCATGTCTCCAATTTCAAAGACTTTTGTTAAAGTAGAAAGGTACACATTGTGTTTTAGAGAGGCATATAAGGTCGCGCAAATTATTTGTTATACCAATCGTTTGCTCTTTTTTTGAGCAACAATTTAAAAGCAAAACAAAATAAGGAGAAAGAAATTGTCTTTTACGATGGCCTAAGCTCTTATTAAGCACTTACATAGACCAAAGGGTATAAGTGTCAACTTATATAGACATATAAGCGGCCCAACAGATATTTGTGAAATTTTCATGGTTAATACAGTTGTATTCCGTGGTGGTTTCTGTAAAAAAAAAAATGGAAAAACCTCATGGAAAAGTGGAAAAAATGCATTGGTTTTCAAATGGAAAACTAGAAAATTTGGTTTTCAAATGGAAAAGTGGAAAATTGGTTTTCGAATAGAACATAGGCAAGATTTACGACAACAATTTTGACGCTTCAAACGTTTAAAGCTTATCTGGGAAAAAATCTTGCCGTTCCTCTCGAAAGAAGACATGGTGGTTCATTTAAGGTGAAAGGCATCGATTACTTCATTTGGATCAAAGAGAGTCCCTGTTTAGTTTTTTCTAATGGATGACTGTTTCCTCAACGATTAACTTATAATATTTTGCATGCAGGAACACAGACTGCTTAACCCTGATTGTAAAAAGTAATATTTGAAAAGTTATTTCATCTTCAAAGCTACTCCGAATAGGTATAAAGAGTTTTTGGTTTTAAGGATTTATTATTTCAACGTCATCGATACCGAACAAACAGGGGAAACCCTGAGAGGTTTTGTAACTTTTCATATACTCAATTATGAGCTTCTAAGTCTCCGAAATCCTGCATGAAAGGACTATAAGCCCAAATAAGGCTGAGAAAAACATACCTACGAGTATTTGAAAAATGGTAGTTGCAGAAGCTAAAGCTGTATGCCGTAAGAAGATATTGGAGGTATAAATTACAAATAAATCATCATGATATTGTGAAGCTTAAACAAGTCGGAAGAAGATCTTTTTCTCGAAGCGAATAAAACCCCACTAAACGTGGATACGTTTAGTGTTTATACTCCATCGAAACGGATTGACTGATTTTTGTGAAATTTCGTTTGTAAATTCAGTAGATATGAGAACATAACTAATTTTTAAACACCTTAGTGATAAGGGTGGTTCACCCAACATTTTTTTTTTTATTTTTTGTAATTTTATTATGGTGTGCAATTTAAAAATACATTTACTCTTTAATGTATATCCTCCTACCACAGACCGCTATGCACCTAATTTTAAGGGAATGTTGGAATGTTTTACAATATCGACGAAGCTGTTCATGAGATATAGTTAGGGAGCAGTGCAAAGTTGCATGTAGCGGTTAGCAGATTGCGGGTAGTGGGTAGCGGGCAGCTTGCAAAAGGTACCGAGTAGAGTGATAACGTTGTACCTGGTAACGGGATAGCGGGTAATAGGGTAGCGGGAAGAAATTACGGACATATGTGTAGCGGGGAAAGACTACCGGGATAGGGGATAGTGGGATAATGCGGTAGCGGGTAGTGGTTGTTAAGCGGGGTACAAAAGTATAGGTCTTATATTTGACGTAGTACGAAGTTTGCCGGGTCAGCTAGTCTTTTATAAAGCTTTTTCTTGTTTTTTCAAAAAATCTATCCCAAAACGAAATTCCAACCCAGCTTTTGTATTTCCATTAATAAGACACAAAACTTAGTTTAGTGGCACTAAGCCAATCCGCAGCTAATAAAACCAATAATTTAGAGGCAATCTCATCCTCCGCAAAGCCGATACATATTCATATTTAATCGTTTTCATTAAGGCATTA
This sequence comes from Sphaerophoria rueppellii, assembly GCA_920937365.1. NCBI lineage: Eukaryota > Metazoa > Arthropoda > Insecta > Diptera > Syrphidae > Sphaerophoria > Sphaerophoria rueppellii. The sequence continues at coordinate 122,025,556 of CAKKXW010000001.1, forward strand.
ATGTCTCCACTTAATTAAGGCTAATTAGGTGATTTTCACTTAATTGCCTGTTTGAAGTATCTTCTAATTTAATATTATCCTCCTCTGACAACCCATTTACCATAGTGCTTTCCATGTATTGACTCAACAAATGTGATTTGAGTTATTTCCAAAGAGCCAAGAAAACAACCGCCAAACGTCAGCATGTTAGGAAAAATCATTATTTATTTACACGCAAGGATTTTGGCCAAACAAAAATCCACATGAGACGACACTCTCTATAGTATAAATCAACATGGATAGGGATTAATCATCTTTATCTCGCTCTATTTATTGCTGTTCCACAGGATCTATCACCATCGGAAATTGCCAAACTACCCCGACTGCCTGGCGACGGTGCTCAAATGGAGGACGTCAATGTCAATCATGTTACTTCGGCTCAAGAGTCTTCCAACATGAGTAGTGGAGCAAATAAAATCCAGCAAATGGACAGTCTGTATCCTTGTGCCAATGGCCGCAGGAAGAATAATAATAATTGCAATACCCCACAACGAGTTCAATCAGTTCGGATTGTCGAAAGCAGTTCTCAAATAGCAAAAGCCGCACGAAGACGCACACAGAGTTGTGGCATTTTCGATGAAGACACAAATGATGTTTATCGGAGAATTGGTGATTTGACATGTTCCTACAATCATGGTGAGTTTGATTTTTTTTGTCCAATTTGTATTTTTAAATTTTGTGAATTCTGATAAATTTTTTTAGATTCCTGTGAAACCGGAAACAAGCCACAGCCACGTCCGTTCAATAATGAAATCTATTCGGCGTTTAAAAGTGCCAACGTGGTCAAAGGTATACTCTGTCCATCACTGACAAATTCATTCAAAAACAACTCCCTGGAGCGATCTTACCTTCTGTATACCCACCGACAGCGACAAAAGTCCTTGATCATCGTCAATATTGTGGACTTTATCCTTAAGGCTGTATTGGCCGTTATCTGGCTGCTTAAAGAGGCTGAAATGAAAAGTGAAAGAGTGAGTTGTCCTTGTCAGTCAGTTGAATGGATTGAACTGATGGTGTCGTTTATGTGTGTTTTTTTTTCTCTTTCTCTATACGCCTTTTTGCAGATAAGCAATGTGGATGTGGCTATAACGTGGTCGGTTTGCTGTATGGTTGCCAATCTAGGAATATGTTTCTTGGGCTATTGGAGATGCTTTGCCAATAATTACCTACATTGGGCAGCTGTCTGCACGTGGCTTTTGTTTAATATTCAAGGTAATTTTCCGTATTGATATAGTATCCTTGCGTTTACGTATGAATAACGGTAATGCGTTTAAGTGGTAATGAGGATGTAGTCTGGATATGGAATTGATTTTTTTTGCCTGATGTTTTCCTGTAAACAGGGCAAAATTGTTTATGGCCAGTGGTTTGTATGGTTTTGGGAAAACAGTAGGTACACGAAGTGTGTATAATGAGAGATTGGTGGTGTCATTGTTATCATGGGCTTACGTCACCATTTAAAACGGATTGTGTTGCATTTATACCTTGCCGAAATGAGCACAATTCTGTTTCACAAATAATATGATGAAGGGAATGTTAACATATTGTCCTTTAGGTTAACAGCGTTCTTTTTTGTTATCTTTCCTTCTTCATAGGTTTCCTTGGGCAAGGTTTGGGCTTTGCTGCTCGCGAATATTTAGTGTGGTATGTGCTCTTTGTGATATTTGTTCCCTATGCCATGTTGCCGTTGCCACTTAAATGGTGTGTTGTAAGTGGAACCATATCGGCTAGTTGCCATTTAGCTGTTATAACTATCATCAAATTTCAACAGGATGCCGTGAGTATAAAATTAACAAAACAAATTTAAATTAAGAAAAATATGGTGACCATATTTTCACTGAACAAACATTTCAATATGAAAAAAGAATAATAATATTTGTAAAGAACAAAATGATGATAGAAAATTGAAAAGACTCATTTGATTTTTTGAAAGAAACCTTTTTTGAGTACCTACATATGTCAGTAGGGTCACCTTATTAAACTTGAATTTGAATCTTGAATCTCTCTGTCATCATCCTGTCACTTCTCGCAACCTAACAATTCAGACATGATGATGGCGTTAACATGTTTCTGCTATCGGCAAAAATGCACTTAAATTTATTAGTTGAGAACGCCTCCGATACATTTTTTTGAACTGAGTACATGTGTTTTTGTTTCATATCCTTTTGTCTATGATGGGTGGTGTGAACAACAAAGTTTACAACGTGTATCCTGTATCAAATAATCGCCAATTTTATCCTTTATACGGCCATAAACGTTGCCGGCATGTACACGAAATACTTGACTGATCGAGGACAGCGACTGGCTTTCATCGAAACGCACAAGGCAATGGAACATAAAAAAGAATCCGAACGGGAGCTGCAAAGGACACAAAAACTATTGGATTCGAGTGAGTATGATATAGGGAAAGGGTCAAGTATATGAATATCTGAAATCTGATTCCAAAACAAACATGACTTGATGTTTCGTCCTTGACGCCATCGGTCCATTGTCTTTGTCAGCTTGCTAAATGGAGGTTGAGAGAGTTTCAAGAGTGCTAAAGTGTATGTCCATATATTAAGATTGAATATTCAACAAAAAATGAATACAAGAGTCCATAAAAAGCTTAGATAAATTTTAGAATTATGTTTTTACACGATCCGAAGGCCTTAACTTAACCTTATTTCATCACCTTCTCTTTCCACCAGAAGATTCGAGGTATAGGTATATTAAAAGATTATAAAGTTGCTTTAATGCTACAAATTCCTTGAACAACGTTAACCTAAGAGTGGATGGTTATTCATTGTTTGGGGGAGGGAATTTCATTTTGAATGTCTGATGTCTAAATGCCTTATAGAATAATAAGCTCTGTTTACTTTAAATGGCATGCTCTCTATATAAATGGCTTATCCTTTGAGCCAATTTCTTAACACGTTTTTCTGCAGTAAAAAGCTTTTGGAGACTTGTAGACGGATACAATCAAATTGTCACACTTTGGCAATTCATAGGATGGTACTCATTGGTACGTCTTTCATATTTAATTTAATGGCATAGATTAAGGACTTCTTCAAGGCATCACAGCCAGAAGTGTTCTTAATGGCGTTTTTTTTTCTTAATGTTTCGTTTAGTGCTAAATTAGGCTCGTTAGGTAGATTTTGCTAGAGCTGAAAAGGGAATTTACTTTTAGTTAAGCACTGACTGTTTGATATGCCTCATCAATTGCTAGAATTTGTTAAATGATAATAACCTTGTTTTCTCAAAAAAGCAAATAACAAATTCTGAGCGCACGCTGCATTATCCTAAAAAAAACACAGGAAACCTTTTTCTGACTGTAGTTTTCAAAACACAGAAGGTAATTTCATTGAGTGTGTAGCGTCGGAAGTAGGCACGTCTGGACTCACCACTCTACCACTCGGCTGAACGCAGCCGACATGAGATCAACCAATCAACCACTGCCACTGAACGCTTTCGTTTCGCCCAGCTGTCACAGTCATCATGATTGGTGCGTCATTCCGATCTCAACCGCACACCAAGCAGCAACTAATAAATTAACTTACAAACCAAACCAATTTTATACGCCATTTTTTATAAAATAAAGTTTCATTATTATAAATATTAAAACAGTTCATCTGACCATCTCAATTCGTTCTAATTTATTGTCGATGGCGAATCACCTAGTTTTGGTGTGGATATTTTTGGGTGTGCATTCACAAAAATAGGGAAATCGATTTGGCGGCCTGGTTGTGCCTTCCAAAAGTGAAAGATAAATTCTTCAATTTGTACTCTTTTTCAATTTTTCGCAACAATTTTAGTTTTACAAACTATGTCAAATCTTGTGTCTTGCATTTTTAATGCCCAAGAACTTTATAATATTAAAAAAAAAAAACACGAATGGGATAGAAAGCAACAAATAAAATTTGAAGCTCTTTAAACCAGATTCGATCCCTTTTCTATTTTTATCTCTCCTCTTCATAGAGGGTTATCAAATATTTATTAACAGATGCCACAATAGAAAAAGAGATCTCTCTTGTGATAAGAATACAATAACAATAAATTTGCTACCCGTACATAAAAACCACTGCCAAGAATACTTCGAGGATGACAATTTAATCTGTTTCCTTTGACATTTTAATTTATTAGACCACATAAATAAATCTTTTATGCGACAGAAGTTTAACTACAAGTTTTGATTGAATAAATAACGCGTTTTATTTTTCTCTATTTGGGTAATTTTTCGCGTGGTTTAACATTTTTAAGCAATTTAATATTTCCCTAAAAACCCATGTAAATGTTGAGTGATGGGGAAATCAGTTTAACAACTTGTAAAGTGCTGTCTTGAATTCTGAATTATGAAGTTTGTCAGTCAATTCCATCTTCAGAACTTTTGAATGCTAAAAACACAATAAAAACGGAAACGTTTCTTTTATTTTGTAAGCGGAAGGAAGAAGAATTCTCTTCCCTTTTAACTAGACTAGATTTTTTATTTGAAGGAATAAACAAATTATTAACAATCAAACATGGGAAATGAAGATTTTTACGACTTTACGAGAGAACTTGAGCTCATACATAAATGTAAGATGCGTTTTTTAAAGTTTTTTTTTTTGCACACAGGTGACTTACAGGACCGAAACCAAATTCTGTTCCTTTGTGTTGTTTTTATTATTCATGCTACAGAACCTATAACGATCAAAATACTATCACGACAATCAATTTAACTGTCAAAAAACAAAAAGGGTAACAAGAACTTTTAACAAGTTTATTTTAAGGAGAAGAACTTCCTTTGAATATTCAATTCTCTTTTGAAAACTCTATTGAACTGGAGATTCGGTCTTTTCTTCGCTGGAGCGTCTTTGTTCATCTTTTCGATGATTTGACGCAGTCAATTTGGGAATTATTGCGAGGTGGGTCCACTCCTTACTTACTTCCTTGCTTATGGTGGCGCTACAGTCCAAGTCGGACCAGGGCCACACCCAACAAACTTCTCCAGCCAGCACGGCCCCAGTTTCACACGCCATGTTTGTGCAGGTCCTCTACCACCTGTGTGCTCCACCTGAGTCGCGATCTTCTTCTTCTGTGACGTTCTTCCGGGTTGCATTCAAAGACTCTACGAGCCGGAGCATTATTTTCCCATCTAAGTCGTTGAACCTTAACTTTTCTGGCTAAGTCAGTGTCGCTGAATAGCTCGTACAGTTCTTGGTTGAATCTTCGTCTCCATTCTCCATTAATGCAGACAGGACCAAAAATCACTGGAAGAATTTTTCTCTTAAAGATTTTGTCATGGTCCATGTTTCTGCACCATACATGAGGACCGGGATGATGAGGGTTTTGTAGAGTGTCACTTTAGTTACTCGGGAGAGGACTTTACTACTCAATTGACTTCTAAGTCCAACTTGGCAAGAGTGATTCTTCCTTTGATTTCAGCTTGTGTTGTTGTCTAAGTTGATAGCTGATCCCAAGTAGACAAAGTCCTTAACTGTCTCGAAGTTAAATCTGTCTATGTTGACGTTTGCTCCGATATTGGTATTCCTTTCTTGTCGACAGCATTAACTTGGTCTTGCCCTCGTTAACATCGGTTAAGACCCATCTTCCTGGCCTCCGTCTCAAGATTCACAAACGCTCCACTGACATCACGCTGTGTTCTTCCAACTATGTTAATGTCGTCTGAGTATCGTAGTAGCTGGACGGACTTTTGTTGACGTTGGAGCTTTGCACAATCTTTCCAAGAATGATGGTGAAGAAATCGCATGACAACGCATTGCCTTGTCTAAAACCTTTTTTGACATCAAAAGAGTCCGTTAGGTTTTTTCCGAACAGCGTGAGTTTTTGTCATCTTACACAGACGGACGAGTTTTGGATGGGATGTCAAAACTAGACATTGCTCTATATAATTGGTCTCAAAGACGTTGTCATACGCGGCCTTTTAATCGATGAAAAGGTGGTAGGTATCGATTTGCAGTTTCTGGGTCTTCTCCAAGATCTTGCCGTAGGGCAAATATTTGATCGATGGTGGACTTTCCGGTCCTGAAGCCACACTGATAAGGACCTACCAGGTTGTTGACCAGGGCTTCAAACGTTCACACAGCACGGCAGAAAAGATCTTTTAGGCGATGTTAAAGAGACTTATACCTCTGTAATTGGTGCAGTTCAGGGAATCTCCTTTCTTGAGGATCGGGCATACGATGCTGAGGTTCCATTCATCGGGCATGCTTTCCTCCGACCAAATTTTGCAAATGAGCTGGTGGATGCTCTAATCAAATCATCTACAGCTGCTTTGTACAGTTCGGCGGCTAGCCCGTCTGCTCCAGCGGGTTTGTTCGAATTAAGTTTAGATATCGCTATCTTCACTTCATCCATGTCGGGTGGGTGAAATTGTTGGCCTTCTGCACCCAAATAGAATGGTTCTGTATTATCTACTCCTTACCAACCTCTAAATTGATTCTGTCAAGAGTGACGTCCTAAGAGCTAGAGTGGTGAAGCTTTGTCCTGTTGTCATTCGCTTTAGACCTCATATTAGTTTCGCAAAGTCAAGAACACGAGCTGGGTGGCTCTGCTGAAGATTGTAATTAACATTAGTACATGAAAGGACACCTCATAACTTGAAATCATAGATGAACTACTTTTCTATATCTCCACTGCACTGCACGAAACGGTTGTAGCTGAAGTTTTAGGGAGCGGCGTAACAGTTTTTTAATCGTTAATCGAGGCTAGACGGCTTTTGTCATTAACATCTTTAAACCTGTATACCTGTATCCAAAGTTTGAATAAAGCAAAATTAGTACGAAAATATCATTTACCATAGAATATAATTTAAGCACTCAAAGGTTTCCTTCCCTCTCCTTATTGAGTTAAAATTAAAATTTGTTTATCAAAGAGTTTTGAGATCTCTTTTAAGCAAAAATTAAACTGCATTCAATGAGATGAGAAAATAAAAATCGATAAAAATATCAAAAAGTGACAAAAAAGTATGGAAACTCTCCTTTCAAAGGAAACATTATTAGGATGTCATGTACACCTTGATTACCTCTCTCTTTCAGCTTTCAACCTTAAAAAAGGACCAGAAACAAACTTAATTTTATTCTTTTTATAACATAAAAAGCGTTTATTTTTCTTTTTTTCTTTTTGTTCTTCTTGCTCCTTAAACGTACGAGTAAAGTCCTTCCCATGGTTGTAAATAATGAAATTCGCCAAGAAATGTACAAAGGTACGGATCCGAACGTGGAAACGCAGTTTAACAAATTGTACGTGTATCCAATGGATAATGTAAGCATCCTGTTCGCCGATATTAAGGTACGTTTCCACTTCAGACCACTTAACGTTATAGTTAGCGTCAGCAAGGCTACGTTTTTATGTACATTTATTTGGCCAAGAGCAATAAAATTACCAATTTAAATTGTGCAAATGTTTTTATTAAAGAGAGAGTCCTTCTTATGGATTTCATATTTTTTAATGGATTTATTTTTTATCCTTTTTATTGCACAAACATTCGTGCAGGGATTTACGGAGTTGGCAAGCAAAACATCGGCACAGCAGCTGGTGAAAATATTAAACGACTTGTTTGCACGTTTTGACAGAATTGCTGAGGTTTGTGTCTAGCTAAGATGACAACTGCTTGTTTTTATTATCTTTGATTTTTTTTGTTTAATTTAAATGTTCGCAGGATAATCACTGTCTGAGGATTAAGCTTTTGGGTGACTGTTATTATTGTGTGTCAATGTTCGAGAGTGATAATTGGAAGACGAGACCGGATCATGCGGTGTGCAGTGTAGAAACGGGCTTGCATATGATAAAAGCCATCAAGGATGTCAGACTGCACACACATGTAAGTAAAAGCGTTTTTCTTTTGTCAAAAATATTCAATCCTCTTTTAACTTTGCTTTATTATCAAAATTGAAAGAATACGTTATAAGTGATGTCAAGCTTGAGAAGAATGACACTTGGCATTTGAGGTGATGGGGATGGGTCATCCAGTTTTCCATTGTTGTCTCACTTTTAGATTATAACTGTTTACCTTTGTAGGTTCTTTTTTCTTTCGGAGCAATAGAATAACTTTTATCTCAAAAAATTGTTTAATGGGTTGGGTAGCATTCTAAGCCAGACGAAAAAGTACGTTTCTACTCTATTTTGATTGATTGAAACTCTACTTAAATTTTATTCAGGTATTGGGTGTGCTCAACATTGTGTGTATTTTCCATGTCCCTATGATTTTTTTGAAATGGATATAACGGTACTTCTCATAACAGAGAAAAAATAAATTCCTATTGATAACACTAATACGAGTAGTTGACATTTTAATTTTTATAATAAACACACATTCAAGGGGTTTTTATACCCTTTTTATGCCATAAACATCAGTGAGTGCTTTACGAAATAAGGAAGGGGTTGTAGAGGAGGTGCCGGTGTACATTGGTCTTAAATTCCTGAACACTGCAATGATCGGGAAAGACAGAGAGTGGAAGAAAGTTCCACATTCGCGTAGTACGGCTAATGATCGATTCTCTATACTTGGGCGTACGACCGAAGTTGGGCTGGACGGTAAACTGATGGGCATTTCTGGAAGCGTCTGTATTACGGTTGAATTGTTAAAGGGGTAAAATACAACTGGCTATTTTACCAGAGCAATTACCGTAGAAGTAACGGTAAAACAAAGAGAGACGCGAAACGTTACGAAGGTGTTCCAATGAAGTGAATGAGTTAATGATGTCTCTATCACCGATCATTCTTTCGGCTCTTCTTTGTATACCATTCAAGAAGCTTAAGTATATAGCTGGAGCACCTTCCCAAAGATGGGAATTGTACTCAAGCTTTAGACGGATATAAGTCTTGTAGATAATAGCCAGATCAGACGGGGAGAAAAATTTCTTGCACGGTCTTAAGAAACCAAAACATCTCGCGGCATTTTTGGCAACATCGCATATATGCTCGTTGGTCAGTGATGCGCATACCGATAATCTCGAGATAATCGGTCTCGTTGATGCAAGTGCCTCTCATGGAGGGAGGCAAAGGGGGTACATCTTGCTTCAAAGATACAAGACAGCATTGACTTTTCGAAGCATTAAACTCTATACGCGGTTTTTTATTCCCCATTGCACAATGCTGTTTATGTAAGAGTTTAATGAGCTTATTATATTTTGCCGTTGCAGTCGCACATCCGAAGAGGAGGGATGTGAGTCTGGAAATGAATATGAAAAGCTAAGGGTACTATCGTCAGCGAAACAATGAATTTGATTAGATTTTACAAACAAGAGATCATTAATGAAAATGAGGAAGAGGGTCGGAGACAAAACGGAGCCCTGGGGCACACCAGCATTTATATTGTGGGTTCCAGACTTGAATCCGTCCAATACAACTTGTATTGAACGGTTCGAAAGAAAGTTTCTAATCCAACGAAGAAGGGATTCATCGATACCCAAGACACGCATTTTCGAAAAAAGACCAAGATGCCAAACTTTATCAAATGCCTTTGAAATATCGAGTGCAGCAATCTTACTTTCTCCAAAACGATGTACAGATCTGTTTCACTTTTTGGTGAGATAAACCATCAGATCACCAGTGGAACAGTTGCTACGGAAGCCGTACTGCCGGTCATAAGGAAGCTTTCGGTCTTCGAGATATTTCTTGAGCTGATAGTTTTTCATCGTTTCCATGACCTTAGAAAGAAGGAACGACGTAAGTGCAATCGGACGATAAATAAAGGGAGAAGACGATTCGCCTTTTTTGGGATTGGCTGGACAAATACTGTTTTCCAAACAGTTCCAAACGCAAGGGTTTTGCCAGCGTGGAAGAACACTTCTTCAGAATAATAGCGGGGATACCATCCGGTCCAGCGAATTTATGTATGTTGAGATCCTTTAGGACTCTCGCCACAGCACCAGTGCGAAAGAAGATTTGTGCCATGGAATTATTGACGCGCTCAAAAACAGGCGGAGTCATGACACTCCGTGGCGGCAAACTGCCTAGCGAAAAGGTTAGCTTTCGCGAGAGATCTATAGTCTCATTGTCAATGGACGTACGGACCGAAAAAGAAAAAGAATTCTTCATATTTTTAACAAATTACCAAAAATTCTTACTATCTTTGGGACATTGTAGTATTTTTGCCTTAATTTTTGGGCGTGTTAAAATTTGGTCCGACGGATATGGGCATTGCAGGCCTTCCTGGCTTGTTTAAACTTGTTTCGGTTGTCCTCAGTTGGGTTGGCTCTAAAACATCGGAACCTTACTTCTTTTGCCTTGATAACATCTTTACCAGCTTGAATCAAACCATGACTTTTCCTTGGGTTTGATGCTTTTAACGCTATTCGGGATAAAAGTTCTCATTCCCAAAATGAACATATTAGTAATCAGATATCTGCGCTTGAGTCTACGTCACTATCGAGGACACATAGTGACCAGTTAAAGATCCGGAAAATTTGTTGAGACCGTCCCAGTTGGCTTTCTCGTATTGTCACACGGTTCTCTTCGGAGCTCTTTCTCTAACTGGATTAGCTTGACACGAGAAATTTGCAGATATGATACTATGGTCTCATCTACCTAGAGGCGTTAATACACTGATAGTTATTTATCAGGGTCAGACGTAAGAAACAAGTCAAGAGTATTTCCCGCTTGGCCATTAATGTCCAATATTCGAGTGGGTTCGGTGACAAGCTGAGTAAGGTGGTTAAACTCAGCAAAGATTCCAGCACACATTCTTTCGGGTGTTGTCTGGCCCGAATGGAGAAGCCACGAAGAATTGTGTACATTGAAATCGCCCGTAATAACGATTTCAGTGTGAGGAAACATGGATATAATTCTTTGAATGGAATCAGATAGAGCGTCAAATTCGTGAGAAGCTGTATCTCTGTCCAAATTTGGGCTTCGATAAAGAAAACAGTAGGGAATGATGTGCTTATTTAGGGAAAACTTGAACCACATAAAATTGAAAAAAAGGTTGGAGCAGCGTCCATACTGTGGTAAGAATTGATAAGCAACATCATTCCTAATTTATACGGCGAGACCATGGTGGGAGAAGAATAAAGGCACTAAGCAATACCCATGATTGAGAAATTCAGCAGGATCGGAATTCTCACCTCCTTGGGTTTCACTAAGCCCTAAAACAGCTGACCTGTTAGAAACGGTGTGGATATACGTAGCAAGAAAATTCGTACGTAGCCCACGAACATTACAATAGTCAACTCTGAAATTTTCGATCATTGCAATACAATGACAAAAAAACAAAACAGATGAAGTCTAAAAGAAGCTACCAAAATGAAAATATTTGTTTATGCAAAAAATAAAATAATAAAAAGTGAACGTGATTTAAGGGCTATTGACCATCCTTGACATCAGATATTTCCATATATTTTTAAAGTTAAAATCGTTCGCATTTTACATGTCAAATAAATCTGAAAAATTGCTACTCGATTTATAAATATTGTACTCATAACTTTTCTGTTGTTTTTAATTTACAAAAAAAAAAAAAACAAAAGGTTTACGTATTAATTTATAAAAAAAGCCATTTGTCAACTCATGACATAATCAATTAAAAAATGTTATTGCTTGTGCATTCTTTTCGTTGTTTAACTTTTAACTTCAAAAACATTAAAACAAGTCAACAAGAGGACCAACAAAAATGACAATTTAATTTGAACATCGGCCGTTATAAAGCTTCTGAACT